>OW804098.1:14129121-14729121 GCA_942159475.1 Sthenelais limicola
CGCATTGTCCTTGATTGACGTATTGTAATATCGTGCATTTATCATTGTTATTTTGTATTTGTATTACGCTAATATTTACATTGGAAAAAAAACCCTATTGGTTTGACTAACTGAAAGATTATCGTTGAATGTGCAATACACAGACCATATACAACTATATTTAATTAATTCATATCCTGCTGTTCTTGTCACGGCAATATGCCATAGAAATGGGTTTTCTTGTACCAAACCAGTAAACAAACTATTATGTGTGTCTGGCATTGTTACCAGTGACCTTTATTCTGAATACAAGTGTGTGCTTATACTTGGAAAATTGGAAAAATTTCGATCAAAAAAAGTTATAAAGTTTACACGACCAATAATAAGGTACATCGACTGTTTGAAAATCAATATGTCAAGAATAAAATATTTGTCGTGAGTCATGAATAAAAAATGTTCAGAAACAAAGACTGACTTTCTTTTAAAAACGTTTTATTTGCCATCAACATCTAGTATGAAACATCTAGTCTTCGAAATAAAATCGGTTAAATAAAGGAAAACGACATCATCCGACAGGATTGTTTCTCTGCATTGTCAGATATAGAACGTATTAATATAAAATACAGAATATTTATTTCAAACCGTATCATTCTAGTTTTAGTCTGCACTGCCAGATAATTATAGAACGTATTATTATAAAATACAGAAATTTTATTTCAAACTATCATTTTAGTTTTTAGTTTAACATTTAATGTGTTCATTCAGTTAACCTACATTATACAAAGATGTTCTTCTCAGTTTATCCTACTTACAATATAATAATTGTTAACAACGTATCTATAGTGAGTTATACACAGTGTGTATTTCACTAGTGAGTTACGCATGTTAGTCATGTCAACCAATGCGTTCTTCTTACTATATATGTTCACAGCCGAAATTCAACTTTATGACTAAAAAATGTTTTCTATTTATATCATTAAAAAACATATATTATATATGATAAAACATTTAACTGACTCGTTGGTTTCAGTTTAGAATATTGCACACGTTCCTCTGCAATTCGCGCAATATTCACGCTCCTACAATCAACTCATTAGTTAACCTGTATTTTTACTATGATGATTTTCATTATAGTAAAAATAAATGACATTTGGTACTGTGTGCATTAAGACAAGCAAATCAACAATGAATGATACGTAAATAATGTCTCATCAACTTAATAATATCATAATGTTTTGGCTAAATAAAATCATTCAAATACAAATACAAATTATATCTTTATTTAGCCACTAGTATTTAACATCTATGCTATGCAATGGTGTATCACAATTTTATTTTTAATTTCCTTGGTGAAATACTAACCAGATTGGTTGCCATGACAATCCCACGTAAATCACTAGTGAAATACGCACTATGCGTAAATCACTCTAGATACGTTGTTTTCAGAGCAATGTGTGTATAATAAATACAGGTTAACTGACAAGTTGGTTGAAGGAGCATACATATTGCATGAGTTGCCTAGCAACGGGTGCAATATTCTAAGTGACTGAAACCAACGAGTTAGTTAAATAGATTTATTATACATGCTTTCAATCATAAAAATTTTAAAAAATCGAGTCAAGAATTTGAATTTCACCAGTACTCTTAGTAAATTAACCAGATTGGTTGCCATAACAACCCCACATAAATCACTAGTGCAATACACACTATGCATAAACCACTCTAGATACGTTGTTTACAGAACAATGTGTGTATAGTAATAGACTAAATACACACCTAAGGCTATAACACACTGGGCCAAGAGAACTAACCAAACATTGAGAGACACAAAAATTACTATACACAACCATATGTAAATAAATTATATAAATGCACACCCAGTATAACCCACTTTAAAGTATCACAGGGCGTACATGCCTGTTTTGTTTCCCCCAATAATGTACTAGCATAAACTATGAATTTCCCCCAACATAAACATTAGGTGCAAGGTAGGCAAAGAGAACTTGATGAATCATAAAATTCTGACTATAATATCACTTCCAAATCTACGCAGATATAAATCTATAGGACGCACCATATGTGATGTGTTTCAGGAAAATGAGTCATAAGTCGCAAAATTGATATTTTTCAAAGTGTTTTTTTCACAATATCTCATTATTGGAATGTTCTAATTCTTGGTGGGTTGATCACTTATAGCTATATCAATCGAAGTATCAAATATCAGGACAATCTATGTATTATATCCTTTCGTTTTGAAGGTCCTCATATGGATTACATTTACTTATTTTACTATTTATTGACCCCCAGGAATATTGGAAACATTTTTTTCAAAAACGAAAATATCAAACTTAAAATCTAGAAATATTTATTAGATTATTAGACTGTTTACTATCATTAGAATCAGATTAATCTCATCTTTTCAAATATGGTGATATCTCAAAATCTATTTTTTGCGACTTATGACTCATTTTCCTAAAACACATCACATATTTCCGATGATGGTACTGAACGTGTAAACACCTTTTCACAGATTTCCTAGATTTATGATTTTTACCGTTTTTAGAATAATATACAACAGGAAACTCAAAAGATAATTGGGGTCATATGTGAAAATCTCTAGTTTTTTTTACATCAAAACTACACAAGGCTTTACAAATCCCATATACATCAATGCTAAACACCATGAGTACCAGTCATAGTCTGCACGAAATCAGATATTCCGAAAAATCTGAAGCGATAACCCCCAAACTTATAATATCATAGATATAATACAGTCCACTATATCAAATTTTCAAATAAAATGAAAAAGTTATTATGTCATGAAAGAGCACTACTACTTAGCAATACTATCAAGGGTGTCCCAAAGCACCGCATTAACTTAAATTATGCTATTTTTAGCAATCTGCAGCACAACTTTGGACTGCGCTATTGTGGCATGCAACCATAGTGATACTCATTTCAGTTGATGCAGGGAGGTATATATATACAAGGGAGTAGCAATGAATAATATGCACGGGTGGCATATACTATAAACGTATTTATTTTCGCGCGGATACATTTTTGCGCAATAAGAACTTTGACACCTTTTCGCGCGGATTTAAATTCGCGCAGCAAGGAAGCCTCATGCCTTGTTTATATAATAATTATAGGTTCGCGCAGGATTTAAATTCGCGCACATAGGGGTGTGCGCGAAAATCGCGAAAATCAATACTGCGCGAACATTAATACGTTTACAGTAGTTGAAAGTAATGCCACTACTACTACTAGTGCCAACTATTCATCAAACTACCTGGGCTATATGTGGTACTATTGGCGACAACAGTACTGCAGTGTCACCTGGCATGCAGTGGCTAAATTAAGTCCCAGTTGCGGATATTTTGGTTCAGTCAATGAGTCGTTGCTACTCCCTTGTACATACCTCCTTGGTTGATGCCACCTCATCCAACAGGGACCAGGTGATACAGGCTTGTTTGTGTACCTAATATTATGTTTGGGTTCGGACATAACATCCACCCAGAGTATTTGTTGGCTAATCAATGACAAGTTTGTATTTTGTTTTTATATCACACGTTCTGAATATAAGTTTGAATATTTGCATTTTGTTTATATCACAAGTTTTGAATATGTATGCATTTATTATAAATCCTCTGTATACTATTAGAGATTTTTTGTTCATCTTGTTCTAATATTACACAATAATGCCAATTTTACACAATTAGGGTCCTCCATTATTAAAAGTTTTGAAGTTCAGAAATAATGACCTTAAATTATTTTTAATTAATGATTTATTTGTAACATTGGAGTTTATCAGCACTCTCAAGCATTGTCTTCCCATTGCCACCAAGCATAGGTTGGAACCAGAGGTAGTAGTATATAGGAAGTAGGTTAAATTATAGAATATTGATAGCAGTATCAACAAGAATAAATATGAAGAGAAGGCCAGGTGGAGGGGCCTATGTGGGGGAACTTGGGACGAGCTTGTTTTCGATTCTTATCACCCTTTAGGTGCTAATGACAGAGAGTGGTCTGTGGTTTTCTTGGAAGTGGGGAGATGTGGTCACTCCAGTGAGGTACATGTCTCCATCTACAGCTGCTTTCCAATGGCTGCTGCTTTTGGCCCAATAATTTTGCTATTTTGTTACCTTCCGATCTGGTGAAAATGAAGGGATAAGTTTGAACACTTCATTTAAACTATTATACACATGTCCAAGTCATGGTTATTCTTTCACCTGATCGGAACATTATATAATTCCCAGTATTCATAAGAATTTGAGACCTTAATACTCAGCGCATTAGATCCGGGTCATATTGGTCCTTTGAGAAGGGAAACACAACATCTGAAAGCTAAAGACAAGGGGATTCCCACCAAACGATTGCCATGGAGAGATCATAAGCAACCTAGCCACAACCTGGCCCAAACCTGGCCCAAACCTGGCCACAAAGTAACCCTGTTTTCTTGTAAGCTTCTATGGGTCATGGGCTTCTATGGGAGTTTCAGAAAATGGAACGCCGCCTGGCATGTGGTTTCATGCTGTGTGGCACTGGAGGGCTCTGATGTGGGCCTTGTGGTCAGATAAATTATACCCAATTAGGTATACTCTCTTACTGCCTTGAGAGTTTAGGGCTGTAGAGATGGCCCTCTCTTCATATTTATTCTCGTTGGTAGTATATAGAATATGGATAGTAGTATATAGAAAGTAGGTTATAGAATATAGATAGTAGTATATCATGATAGGATGTTATGAGGTTGGTTTCTGACTGACTGTATTCAATGCCCACAAGTTATTTTCGGCCAGGGATGTTACTCGTGTTACTCGATGTTACATCCCTGGCCGAAAATAACGAGTGGGCATTGTATACAGTAGGTCAGAAACTAACTGAGTTACATCCTATTTTTATACCACGATCTCGTATTGTAAAATAAATGAATAAACAAACTATTTATTTACCTCACTTCTCTCCAATGACCCACCATATTGTCTTTTTTTATGCCAAAGCGCTAGACAAGCGTATAGCTGATTGGCTAATGAACAATGGGCATGACATCATGAGCGAGAGTAACATCAACCAATAGGCAGCCTTCTTATAGTTATGCTTAAAAAACGTCATGTATATCAATACCAAATACACCCAGATAGATATACCCAGTAAATATTTTCAGTATCATTTTTCAGCCTAATTTAGCAGTATTTCCAAAATGTGTAGAGCTGCCAATTGTACACTTTCTGACGCCCTGGTATGATATAGAGGGGCTGCTGGTGCACCACCTATAGTCCTGAGGTGAAGCACCAGTAACAGGCCAAATATGGATGTTATTAATCTTTTTAGTCTCTGCCTGTGGTTTTTATAGCCCTGGACTGCTCAAGGCAGTGACTAAAGTCCTTCAATAAATTGCCTCAAACATGTAATCTTTTAATCATATCTAGAAAGTCTAAGCAGAGATTAAAGGGATTAATAAGGCAGAGAATAAAAGGATTATTAACCTCCATTTCAGTCCAGCTGGTGCACTGTTTGTTCATATTGCACCAAACAGTGCACCAGCAGCCCCTCAATGTCAGTGATTAATCCTTTAATAGTCATCGATTATGGAGTGGGTGGAGGAAGAATATTCTTGGACCGAACATCTACCTCACAGATTCTTCTACTTGACCCCTCCAGAAATGATGACAGACTCAGGACCAAGCCTACAGCTTGACAGCGCTTCTCTGAACATGTGCATGTAAACTCATAGATGTCATATGCTACCCTGGATGTAAACTGACAGGGGTTGATCACACCACAATCCATCCCTCTACAGTGGACTGTAGTCAGGCCCTTCGCCGTCAGTGCCTCAGCAAAAACAAGAGTGCCCATTTCTGGTGATGTCCGTCCAATGGTTAGATCTTCCCCTGTAATGTAGACGGAAGCAGAAGTGTAGTCTTCTAGTGTGTAGATCCTCAGGTAGGTGGCCTTGTTGGATATGAGGTCAGGGATGCAGCAGGTGGAGAGGTCTTTGTCACCAAGGTATTTCAGTGACACCATTCCCCAGTATTGGGACGGCTCATGTATCATTGTCACTGTGCCTCCTGTAATAAAGTCAAAGGATTAATGACTGACATTGAGGACAGGGAGATTGGGGTCTGGTTGTGAATAGTTAACCAGGCAAACCCTAGGGTGTTATCAATATTAGGGCCCAGTTTTGGTTTGTTTGAAAGAAACAATATTATAGCTTGTTTCAATTGTAAATCCTCCCTGGTGAAGTGGCTAAAACAAATGTTAAAATACTATATTGCTTGCGTTTTTATTGTTTACCTCTTACATACTTATTTACTGATGAAGCCATAACAGACTAGTACATTACTGGTGGAGTTATTTCACCCTAGCGAACTGGGACATGTAATGGTCTAATGGAAGAAGTATAACGAACGTCTGAACTTCATGAGAAGAACGAAGCAACTGATTTAATGGTAACTAATGGTACAGGCTCCTCCAGGAGGGTACATGCATAATAATGAGTGGGCGGAGCCCTTACGTAATATCCATGGCCTAGCATGTATAAGTAGACTTGCACAGTCCTAGCTAGTTAAGTATAATTAGCGATTTAAAGTAATGTGATAATAGGTGATAATTAATAATAACATAAATATAATGAGGTTACACAATGTTACGTAATGTTACATAACACTGCCCCCCCCCCGCCCTCAATCAGATACGAAGTATCGAGTGAGGGTGTACCCTAAAAACTTACAAGAAAATTTTTAGGAATTTTTGAAAAATTAAAAATATTAAGAATTAATAATTTTTAAATAGCTGTGCTGTTACCTAGTTATCCATACCAAGCCATATGCGCAGTTACATTGTGCGCAAGAAGATATTAAATACATAAAGCAAATCATACGATTTAATTACCATTTTGTAAAATATTTTCAATAAATTCATAAAGATTTAAAAACGTCGTTATGAACATGTAAGAGTGTAAACTCAGAAAGTGAAAAGAACTGCTAATACTAAGGTCTTAATCGCTTGAAAAATCTGGCTAATATCTTACACAAAGGGTTCCATGTCATAATATAAAAGAAAATGACAAGGTCTGCAAACACCGCAAGTGTTAACCCTATGAAAAACCAAATTCCAGTGTTAAATTCCCAATAGTACGGTCCAATCTGAGAATTTTACTCTAATCACACATAATAAAAGAACATCGCGTATACCAACACGCGTGGAATCCTGAAATATATTGGGATCCTATGTTAAAATCTAAATAGTCCGGTGCAAACAGGAACAAACTACGTCGTTTTAATTTTTCCTATGTTAAATTCCCAATAGGTCGGTCCAAACAGTGACACCAGCCGGCGCCACCGTCGACTCGGTTTTGGACCGGACACCTACCAAGTATAAATAGCTGGTCATTTGTGCGGTGAACCATTGAGAACGCCACCGCTGAGCCGAACACACACCCGTACTATGGGCTACAAAAGCTTTTTCAGAAAGAGATTGTTATATTCTACTGTTGTCTACCTACACGCACATAGGCAAGGATCCATTGCCGAATGAGCAAGAGTATTGGTATATTCCAACTACCCGCCTCCCATTCCTGGTCCATAGCCTATTCCTTATTCAAAATTAGATCTTGTCTAATCTAGTAATATACAAAAAAAAGTTTACCGATACATTTAGTTATCTCCTTTTCAAATAAATACCCGGAGATAAATAAATTCAATAATCCCGCAAGGCCTGATATGTAATCAACTGGCCTCGCTTGCTGATTATGTAACAGGTCAACCCCATCCCCTTCTACTCCTACAAGGATGACGGTTCACCCCGTCGCTACGCTCGATTTTTCAATCGCATAGCAAAAATGTCTTCTCACTGCATCTACTTGCAGTAGAATACATGCAAAATAATTACCCGTGGGTACATATGGCTAGCTAAATAACACTACAACTTCAAGTAATAAAGCGACTGATCCGCTAGACTTAGTATTGCTGACGTATCATATCCACCTAGTCATAAGAACATATAAATCTCTTGGTTTATGGTATGTCAATCCTACTCACGCTATTTACACCAGTAAAAAGAAACCATCTGTCCTTATTGGAAACAGATCTAGTGACTCCTTTAAGAGTCTGCACTACATAGTCGTCCCCTGTTGGTGTGATTACACCCTGGCTTATGGCCATCGCATCGTATCCTCAGGGGGTATCCTATTACGTATACAGTACTTAGTGCGCAGTAAATCACTTTGCAGCCATATGCCACTGTCGTGTGGCGCTAAATAAACAAAACACTTGAGGGAGCCATATGGGTTATCTCAATCCTCAATGTATAACTCAAAGTAGTTCCCCTAAACATATTAACTGTTATGTCTGGTAATTAGATCTACACTAAACTACACATATACCAAGAGAGCTGAGTACCTACTCAGTGTAATCAAAGCAAACAGAGTCGATGATACCTCCTAATCGTAGGCATTAATGGCCTCACCAATCCTGTATGTACATAAAGTCGTCATCGATCAACACATAAAAATCACACACAAGTAAGGGAATAAAAAATAAAAGCAAGAAGAAATGCAATGAATAAAATCAGACAATAACGCTTGTCTGTTGCATGAAATATCATTTAAAGTTATCGACTGAATTCCAAAGAACCCAGGAAAAAAAATTTTTAGCTTGTATAAACAAGTAAAGTCCTTCCTCTCTTTCAAGAGAAATTAAAGTCAATATTACTTAGTAAAGGTGCCGTTTCTGTTCACCTTGACAAATGGGGGCGATCCATTTGCCATTTGAATTAAATATTAAATAAAATGTTAATGTCCTTGTAGTGTAAAATTATATCTGGCACTCCTAGGGTGATCCTGTCACATTCGTGGCGTGGGGAACTATAAGCATCTCCTCTTCTTGGCCACTTTCTCTTGCCGACAAGTACGCCGCCGTGCTCCTGTAAGAAAGCATCGACCACATACCAATGACAGGTTGCATAATACTTTGGGTATTTTGTAAATGATTATTTTAAAATTTCACAGTTCTTTTGTGCCAATATTTCCCATGAAAGCCACATCACAGAAAGTAAAACATCAACATACATTAACAAGAAGAAAAGACGGATATAAAATATTCGTGAGAAAAGAACACCCTACACGTCTATAAGGGCAAGAATAACTATTGTTTCAGTCCATATATTAATTATATATAGACTTACATGTTCACGTTGGACCCGTTGGGGTCGTTGATCCACGGGATCTGGTAGGATCCGTTCCTGGATTCAATCACCAGGACATACATTGCCTCTGATGATGGCTCCATGATGGCTGCCAATTCGCTTCTGTACCTCCTATCCACCTTTACGTTGGTTGGAAGCAAGATCTGTTTGTTGGCCCTATGGATCTTCAGGGATAGGGCAGCCTTCCAACGGAGGTCCAATGATAGATTGCAACAGCAGCACCAACTGACATGAGACTTTCCCAACCTTAGAGGTGGGGCTGGGGAAGATCCAAGAATAGAATTCACTTCAAATGGGATTTGCATTAAACGTATTGAGACCAGACTCTCATCCGAGTGCAATCTCAGAGTGATCCAAGAGGCTGATTCATCGTTTACATCTTTCGTACACCTTTTACACGTGAAACATCTAGGCAAATAATTGCAGATACATCTCCTGTTTTTCCACAGGAATCGCAGGATCTTGAAGGCAATAACTGCTGCAACTATTTTGAGAATTGCCTGTGTTGGACTTGGGGGCTCGTATGGCAGTAGGTCTTGAGTCATAGGTTGTGGGGTTGGGATATCGAAGCCTAGATTTATGTCCTCGAAGACTGGGGCCGACAGGTTTAATCTAAAAGCTTGAATGGGCCTCACAAACGTGCAAATAATTGCCAGCTTGTGAATCCTATAAAATAAATAAAATGAAAATATTGTCACACCAAGACTGATAATCAACGCTATGTTTATAGTGGCTGGATGAGTCGACATGGTACTAACTGACTTTTTCAGAGTTTCCCACCGATCATTTGCCATTTTGTCAGCCACTAATAGCTCGTTAGCCAGCCTCTCTGTGTCCATTCCTGACTCTATAATCGATTTGGGTAGATGTGACAATGCTGCATGCATATCTTGGGGTGTGGGCAAATTTAGATGAATTCGTGATCCATGTTTGGTTTCTCCAGTTAGGTTTTTGAATGGAATTTTAAAAATTGCTGCTATGGCTAAATTAAATCCTGATTCAACAAATATACTGGTCTGATTCCAAGTAATACATCCATCCCTAGGGGCAGAGATTACTAAAGATCCACTAACTAGGGCACAGTCGCAAGGGACCTTGACTATAGCCAAAAGGCTCAAAGCCATCCTAGTTCTGGGTCGTTTGTGACAAGCCAAAGTCACTTTGGTCGTACGACCAACCAGTAGGTGTTGCATCCTATTCATAGTCAAATGAAAGAATGGGGTTGGTTTAGTCAGATATGTGTGGAATACACATAACCGAGCAATTTCAGAAGCTTTATCTTTAAAAATGGCCGAATAACAAGTTTCTTTTCCCTTTAGAATATGAGTCGGAGGAGTAAAACATGCCACTGAATTCTTTAGCTGTGTGCATTGCTCGAACGAATGAATTTTCATTTCGAAATAAATTCCCTGAAGGGGACATTTTGCCAGAATATGGGGTATTTCGGTCTCTAACATGGTATACCCTGTTGAATCGTTCGAGCTACTGTGAATAGGTATGCCGAATTTCAGGGGTCGATATGCAATGCAGTTATCGTCATTATGTGAAATTATTAGTGGAATTGTTATCAACAGAGAATTGTTTTTAAAGGAAAAATTTTCTACTCTAGTGTAGGAGCTGTCCAAGGAATCGTCCAAAATCCTCAACGTGGGAGATTGGACTTTCAACTTGGTTGCTAAAGGTTTCAACAATTCTCTTAGGCCTCCCATCGGAAGAAATACATCCGACAAAACACCATGTTTTAAATCGTCCAATCCCTTCAATAATGTTCTAGCTGTATCTATATATTCTATTAGTACTAACAAATTTAAAGTTGCTTCATGCAGCATCGCATGTAAAGCCATGGTGTTAGATATTTCTGAAGTTAGGTTAGCTACAAAGGCATCGATCTGGTTCGTCAGATCCTTAATTTCGTCGGTAGAGTTTATAAATAATTTTCCTACCTCACTATTGTGTTTAGAAGCGTGCCTGAACAAGTTTTTCAATTGCTTAGTAAGACCTAAAACTACCTTATCCCTGTTCACATCGGATAATTTTCCCAGTGATAAAGTATCTATTAAAGCATCAAGCTTGCTCTCCACTAAAGCCAAATGGGGGTCTGTAGCTAAGCCTAGGGCTGCAGAAACTGTATCGCCTATAGGCTGTAAAAACGCTTTTCTCTTATACCTATTGTATCTGTCGTTTGCCACATTCTCTATTTTATCAAATAACTCAAGTGCTGTCCCATAAACAAGCTGCAATAGGCCTTGGATCTTATCTCTAATAAGTCTCATGTCTGATGTTGTATTGTAGTGATTTTCCATCCTAACGATTGTTCCATTAGGTGGCAAAATCACTGTTGGGATTGCTATTTGGACATAGGTTTTTTCCACGTCCGTCAAGATGGGTTTCCTCGTTCCAGCAAATGCAACCCCGTAGTTGTGTTTCACTACAGAGTCCGCATTTGCCCATACGGTGAGGAACAGAAGCCTAAACGAAGGTAAGAAAGAAAAGAAAAATTCTCGTAAACTTTTGTGTTCAGAATTCAAAACTAAAGCGATATTTTCCCAAAAAGTATATCCCGTCTATATTACTGACTGGGCTTATGCTTAATCTATTTCCACGATTAAGGCCATATGTCGGGGGCCTCTTGCCACTAAATGACTTATCTCCACTATCATGCTCACATATAAATAACAACATACGATAAAAGAAAGAATAATATTCCGGTGTAATCCATGAGTAAATCCTTGGCATTGATGGGTATCCACATAAGTATAAACATCAGAGCAATCATAAATCAAGTCTCAAAACGACACTTACCAGATTGCAAGACGGAACATGGTGATAAATCGTTGTGCCTATCGTGTAGCAGCTCACTATCAGTGAAAAATAAAACGAGCAGCTCAACTCTCCCCGATGGTTTTGGCCACTGCTAAGGAAGAACTTGAATTCGGCTGGTCATATAGTAATGTCCGCCTCAAGCCATGAATAATCTTGACCAATAGCAGCTTAGGACCCTGGAATTGCTCTTCCTGAGGAAGACATTCCACACCATATATAGCAAGGGGGGCGTATACTAGGAGCTGTCGTGCCACCATCACTCAGCATCATTTACATAATACGATTGCATCGTCCCATCCTACTGGACTTGCATAATAATGCCGCCTATCTGACTCAAAATAGATACCATCTGTTCAACCCACGGGGACCCCGGATCCTTGTAATTTACTCTAAGATATATCCTGTCGACCAGAATTATTTTCCTATTTATTTGCTGTCTCTAGTATTTTGATAAGCTTGTTATCAATCGCACTGGATTTCTTTATAAATTGTACATGTACTGGCCTTTTTACCTCTACCCCAGTCTCCAAATTCCTGATCTTCACAGTATATGGGGATGGGAACCCACACACAACGAATGGTCCAGCAAATTGTTGCTGCAATTTCTTTGCTGTATTTTGCCTTAGCAAACGATGTACTTTAGCATAGACTATAGATCCAACGTCTAATGTGTGGGGCTTGGCCTTCGTATCATGCTTCTCTTTCATTTTTCTTTCCCTCTCTCTTCTGCTTTTATTTGCAATTTCAGCCGCTTCAGCCTTTGTTTTCATTATTTGTAATAATTGATCTATTACTGGCTGAGTGTGGGCTATGTCATCTTGCAGTTGAGCCTCTGAGGGAATGATCGGGTTTTTGCCGAATGCAAGGAGATAGGGCGATATGCCAGTGGTGTAATGATCTGAAGCGTTCAGAGCAAATTGGATATTAGGTAAAAATAAATCCCAATTCGTCTGATTTTCATTCACCATCGTCCTTAAACAACCAATAATCGACTGATTTTGGCGTTCTACTTCTCCCTGTGATCGACTTAAATATGGCGAACCATGCACTTGTTTTATTCCCCAAGCTTTGCATTTTTCTCTAAAAGTTTCTCCTATATAACAGCTGCCATTGTCGCTCCTCAAGATCTTAGGGACACCGACGTATGCTATTACATATTTATGGAATTCAGCTGCTACCCTTTCTGCTGTAATAGCTGGTGTCGGCCATATAAAGCAGAACTTTGAAAAATGATCAGTCACTACCTGGATGTAACAATTATTCCTCTGTGTTCTAGGTAGAGGACCCATTGCATCTATCATCAAAGTTGAAAAAGGTGTGAAAGTCGTTTCTCTGATCTTCATGGGGAGCTTATTCGGATGCTTTACACTTTTAGATTGAAGACACTCATGGCATGATGTAATATGGTCTTTCGTATCTCTAGCCATCGAATTCCAGAAGAATCGGGCCTGTAGTAAAGAGAGTGTCTTTGCATAGCCAACATGTGCATTAATTGAATTACCATGTACATAATTGATCAAGGGGGCCTGTAATGTCTGTGGAATTACCACTTGAAAGGAATTTGCCATCTGAGCTATCTTAGTCCTCTTAGGCAATCTGCAGAGTATGTTATCCTGAATGAAAAACATATCGTGTGTGGTCAGAATTAACCTAGTCAACTCATGATTCTTGGGCAATTGTTTTCCTTCAATGTAACCTGACATTAGTTTACAAAACAAATCATCCCCCTGCGCCAGCTGTAATTTCAGCTTATCAAATGGCAACTCAATCGTATGTTTATTCGCCATTCCATCTCCAGGATTTGGGGTATTTATCCTGTTCCTGGAAGTGTATTTTCCTGGTCTGATTACAGGTCTTGCCTTTGTTTTCCTAGCCTTCTGGATGTTGCTTCCCTTAGACACACAAGCTGGGGTAGACATTTTATCCCTACTAATCCCATCTGGCTTGCTAGTCAAGGGTCTTGTATCAACATTTCCTAATTGCTTTGCACGATTTTGAGCTCTCGTTTCCACTGGAGCAATTAGGATTTCCTCTACAGTGTTTATCGCTGGCTCATCGTTATGCAATTTTCCTGGAAGGTCTGGAAACTCAGGAATTTGTGAATCTTCATTATCTAATTCCTGCACCTGTCCTGATGTCTTAAGTATTTTTCTGCTCTTGTAGAGCATGATGGGGTTATTTTCGCAAGGATCCTCCTGTTTATAGTGTTTAGTGGCTTGGATGGGATTGAATGTTACTGATTTCTTCATCTCCACATGTGGGACTGCTGGTATATTTGGATCATATATTCTTCTCGATAAAACATCTGGGATGATGTTCAATTTTCCCTTGATGTATTTGACCGAAAAATCAAACTGTCCAAAGAAATCTAGCCATCTAAACATTCTACCAGTTAGATCCTTTTTAGTGTTAATTGCAGTAAGGGCTGCATGATCGGTAAGAATCGTGAAATGCTTAGACATAACATAATGTCTAAACTTTCCTAGGGCGAATCGGATGCCTGCCAATTCTTTTTCTGTGGCACTGTATTTTTGCTCAGCTGGGGTTAACCCTCTCCCAGCAAAGGCAATTGGTCTCAAATTCCCATTAATATCGGCTTGAGAAATGCAGGCCCCTAAACTTTGGTTAGAAGCATCTGAAGCTAAAATAAATTCTTTTGAATAATCTGGATATACCAAAACTGCATCCTCCAGAATTGCATTTCGAATTTTATTAAAAGCACTCTCTGCCGCAGACGTCCATACAAATTTAACCTTTGCCTTGGTCAGCATATATAGGGGCTTCATTATCTGACTAAAATTAGGAATAAACACCCTATAATAGTTAGCCAGCCCAGCAAACGAACGTACTTGTTTCACTGATTTTGGGGTTGGAAACGATCGCAAAGCGTCTAGTTTTGCTGGGTCAGGATGTATCCCATCCTTGTCGACAATGAACCCTAAAAAGGGGACTCTACTGAGACCAAAGGAACACTTTTCCTTTTTAAATTTGATATTTGCCTTATCAAAAGCTGTAAATACATTCTTGATATCCTGCACGTGAGAATCCCATGTAGGTGATGCGATCACCACATCATCTACGTAATAGAATGCATTTGGGACCGCTCTCAATACATGTTCTATTAGAGAATGAAATGCTTTTGGAGAAGTTTTAAGTCCCATTGGCATGACTTTGTACCTATACACTCCTAGAGGCGTATTAAATGCTGTAATAAATCGATTTTCTTCCCTTAAACCCACCTGATGGAAACCAGCAAATGCATCCAAGCGAGAGAAGAATCGACCTTGTGTTTGCCCCACAGCTTCGATAGTGTCGTCGGCGCGTGGAAAAGGTCTTATTTCGTCCTTTACAGAGCGATTTATTTGCCTATAGTCAATCACAAGACGCCAGGCTCTTTTACCGTCTGTTGTCATTGGTTTTTGTACCAAAAAACAAGGTGAACTAAATTCTACAGGATCCACACATTTCTCAATTAAATTTTGCTTTACCTGGTCCTTCAGAATTCCAGCCATAACCTTGGTCATGACTGGGTTCATTCGGTATGGCTGTCTCATTGTGGGACTAAAATCTGGTTTTAAATCAATGCCATGTTCATACTCTGTAGTTAACCCTAGTTTTTTATCCTTACCGACAAAAGAATTTTCATGATCATGCAATAGACTTAGTAGCTCCTTTTTCTGTTCAGGATTCAAATCCTCGCCGATCTGAAAATCAACTACCTTATCATTGTTTTCACTCGATTGTGCGACCAATTCATTCAAATTTTCCACCTCTTTGGGGGAATAAAACTCGTCCTCGTGAGCCAACGTATATATACCCAGAATTGTTCCTCTCTCGATAGTTGTGGCCGCCTTGGAGGCATTAAAAATGGTTATAGGAACTTTATTTTCTCCAAATGGCTTAACTAACGCATGTTTAACAAGGAAAGAAACTGGCCTCTGTCGCTGCAAATTCTCAGTCACTCCTATTGAATTTAACATATCTTCATAAGAAGTGATTGCCGCGACAGTGGTGTATTCAGTCCCCGGAGCTATCACAAACCTACGTGCAGCTCTGATAGGGAACACCTGTTGTTTTTGTCCTGATTTGAAGCTAATCTTTGCTCTAAACTTTCGTAAAAAATCAACTCCCAGTATCATGCTTCTGGTTAACGCAGGAAGAACGATAAATCTATGGGTGAATTGTTGGCCTTCTATCATGAAATTTAACTCGATTTTCTTATAACAATGATGTGCTCCTCCATCTGCAACAAATATTTTAATATTACAGCGTAAAACCTTCCCATTGGGTATTTTACTTCGGATTTTCCTGAAAAATGCAGAACTAACACAAGAAATAGTGGCACCTGTATCAACAAGAACTGGCATATTCAAATCTTTTACCTCGATTTCTATGCAACCTTTATCAATTGGAGCAGTGACCGAAACTTTCTCACCTTTATGTTTGGCTTTCCTCAGCTTCAGCACTGCTTGGCAATTGTCGTCGTCCTTGTCTGTGTTGGTGGAAGAAATAATGTTTTTCTTTGTACCAGCAAACTTGCCTATCCTAATTCTGGATATTCTGTCTTTTTCTGCTACCGATTTACTAGGAGAAACACACTCTTGTTCCTTGGGAATGTCCATTGGCTTGCCTAATTCGTCAACAATTTCATTTATGCTGTGTCGGTCGCCCTCCCAGACACAGCCTATTCGTTTAAATCATCACTCTCTTTGGAGGATGATCTGTGGGGGGTGACATCTCTCCATTTGTTTTCACCTCCCTTTGGCGATTTCGATCTATGTTTCTTGTCCTTGTTGAAGGAAACCGATTTGTCTTTGCTATTGCTTCTAAAATGCTTTTTGTCCTTTTTATAATACTTTTTCTCATCACCACTTTTCTCCCTGCTGGAGCTTCTGTTGCTAAAATTGCTGTGGCGACTGGATGACCTCTCTCTGCTGCTATCGTAGTAGTCAGAGCTGTCATAATTCTTGTGCTTTGATCTGTATTTCTGAGGCTTTTCTCCTTTCTTTTCCTGAGCTTTCCTAGCCTCTCTATATTTATCAGCTCGAGATCTGTGATATTGCTCTCTCTTACGATCACTATCCTCGCTGTATTTCTTTGTATAATTTTTTTCTTTCTTCGAATACATCATGTGTATTGCTTCCTCCATAGGCATGTGGCTAGGGGCTCTGTCGGAGGCTATCATTCCCTCATGTTTGGCTGCTATTTTTGAGGCCTGATCTAAAGTGGTTGGAAATTCGGAAGCCACTCTTCCAGCCAATTCTGGTCTCAGATTCGTAACATAGAATCTGATCTGTACATGTAAGGGAACATTTGCCTTAGAGAGTAAGGTTAACATATCGTTGTCATAATCTATCACCTTCTCGTGCCTGCCCTGCTTTCTATGGGAATAATCCCTCAACACCTCAGCTAAAGGAAGCTCACTGAATTTAGCAATAAAATCAGTTTTAATGCGATTATATGGCAATGTGTCGCCATATACACCAACTATTTGATTATAGAAGGTTTTAGCCCTCCCCGACAAGTATTGGACCAGAGTGGTAACCATAAGCTGGTTATCTTCGCGAATAGGCACTGTAAATGCCTCAAATTCATCAAAGAATTCATTCACAGGTCTCATAGCTGTGGGCTTGTCGAAAACCAAGGGGGGCTTTCTGTATTGCTTGGATAATGCTGCTGTCGAAGTGAGGCCAGTAGCCTCTGCTTGCCTTCTTAGAGACACATCCAGAAAAGCAGTCTGATCTAATCTCATCTGCTTTATTTCATCCACCAAATCGCAGAGATGTTGACCATAGGGTGGGGGTGGTGGTCTGTACATCCCCTGTTGTACGTTTGGCAATTGAAAATTTTGTTGCTGTCTGTTAGGGGTCTGGTTCCTAGGATAATTCTGCCTAGGCACCTGTCTGTGAGGGGGTGTATTCCTACCCCGTCCCTGTCTTTGTCGTCCTCTTTGGATCCCCTGATCAATGTTTCTTGGCTGGGGAGCTTGATTCACATTAACGTTGGGATCTGGGACTTGGTATTGCTGTGGCTGATTCACGATATTTTGAGGCTGTTGTGGCACTGCATTTTGTGCCTGTTGTTGCACAAAGTTTTGTCCTTGTTGTGCCACATTTTCACCGTATTGATGATATTGTCCTTGTGGTGGAACATACTGGTAGGGGGTATAGAACTGTTCATTTATACCAGTATTTCCATCATCTTGCACGTGCCTGGGAGAAGGCAAACCTCCCTGTCTATTCGCCATATCCCACCAGTTTTGATATGGATCAGGTCTAAGTGGGACTTGTTGCTGTACGTGATGGGGGGTTATCACAGGGGGTCTTGGACCATTTATCACAGGGGGTCTCGGCCCATTCACGTTAAACACTGGGGCCTGTGGGAAATTCTTCAGAATAGGCCTCTGTGTCTGTTGCATAAGCTGATTCAAAGTTGGTTTTGCAGGGGTCTGTAAAGGGGTTTGAAAGTTGTCGTTTAAACCAGGGGTCTCGAATGGGTAATATGGCCCTCGATTAGCTTGATCTGCTTGGTTTATCTGATTAGCTGGGTTAATCCTCGGAGAAGGAGGTGTTGGCACCCTAGGGGTTAACACTCTCTCTCTGTGATTATTTATGTCCCTTTCATCAACCTGGTTTTCTTCCACAACATTTCTTTCAATATTATTATCAACATTCAAACCGACCTGAGGCTGATTTTCCTGCAACTCCTCCTGTTGATTCTCCACTGGATTAGCTGCTTCCACAGCTGGCTCAGGCTCCTGCTCTCCCTCTAAGTTAAGGTCCACTCCTTCTTGCTGGTCTTGCTCATCTCCAACGAGCTGCTCCTCCTCGTCTGACACGTCCTCAATGTGTTCCTCGTGCCCAATATTGTTTCCAGCCAACTGCTGTACGTTTCTGTTAATAATTTCGTCAATTAAGTCCACATTTATATCGTTGTTCACTACCTCCTCCTGTTGATTTTGACGAACTGGTGGTGGAGGTAATGGAATTGCTCCTGGATTTAATCTTGCATTCACATTTGGGACATTTTCCATGTCCTGAGGCACTTCGTATGGATCTCCAACAAATTCCAATTGCCTCGGCTGCTGGTTCAAGATTTTGCCTCTATTCTCTCGTCTCTGTCCTCTCGTTACTATCGCCTGCGGTAACGCTGCCAAACGCTCAACGGAACGTTTAATCTTGTCGAACAGAGCCAACTCAGGCGTATTCGCAGCCTCTTCCATCGCTCAAAAACATGCTTCAAATTGCAAATGAACTCGCTTTTTGTGAGAAAAAAAATCTCTATGTCCAAGATCGAGCGGGTTGTCCGCCAGTGTAATGGTCTAATGGAAGAAGTATAACGAACGTCTGAACTTCATGAGAAGAACGAAGCAACTGATTTAATGGTAACTAATGGTACAGGCTCCTCCAGGAGGGTACATGCATAATAATGAGTGGGCGGAGCCCTTACGTAATATCCATGGCCTAGCATGTATAAGTAGACTTGCACAGTCCTAGCTAGTTAAGTATAATTAGCGATTTAAAGTAATGTGATAATAGGTGATAATTAATAATAAT
Source organism: Sthenelais limicola (assembly GCA_942159475.1). Lineage (NCBI taxonomy): Eukaryota > Metazoa > Annelida > Polychaeta > Phyllodocida > Sigalionidae > Sthenelais > Sthenelais limicola. The sequence continues at coordinate 14,148,681 of OW804098.1, forward strand.
ATAAATATAATGAGGTTACACAATGTTACGTAATGTTACATAACAGACATCTCTTTGCTGACAAGGCTGACACTTGTCAAAGGCTGGATTTTAATGTGAGCAAAATGAAAGAAAAACAGGTATGGAAAAGCATATAATTTATTGAAATTATGTACTTTTTATTGGCAAAGTAAGGCATGCATAATAATCAACTTATAGGACTAGTTCTTCATGCAGACACACAAATAATCAACTTCATCACCAGGTTTTTGCTGTATTCATACAGCTATGATCTTATTCTTTATTTTTATGCTACACTTCGAATCATCCTATAAGTGTTTTTTAAAAAGACTTTTTTTTTGACAGCTTCTCCAATGTTGTGCATGAGAATAAGTATCTTATGTAGGAAAACAAGGTTTTCCTTGCTGCTGAGGTGAGTACTATAACTAGGGTCATGCAATAACTTAAGACTACCTTTAAAGGATAAATAACGACTAATACTAAATGAGATAACTGTACAATTCAAGCAATGATGATAACAGTGATGGTCAAATTCATTAGTGCCATTACAATGTGGCATGATAGAAGTGTTAAGTAAAGTAACTCCATAAACATTAGAATATATCTAATACACTATCTTGAAATTTGGTACATGAATTTATACAACTTGCACTTGATACCCCCAAAATGAATAAAATATGAATAGAATAAATAAAAGTAATAAATGAAATATTAAAAAAAATATATATATTTTCTGACTGATGACTCATTTTTCAGTCACAAATGTGAAATAAAGATATAGACTGGAATCCATGCTTACCAATAGCTACCCCTGCCTGGAGGTGGTAAACATCAATGTAGCCATTGCCTCCGCAGCTCTCCCTAAGCTCACCTTTACATGGGTGGTTACAGTAGGAGGTGGGCACAAACTGTTTCTTGATCAAACTGTCACCACACTGACATGTGCCTGCTCCATTCACAGCAGCATACCTGGTGGTAGAAGGAAAAATTTATGTTTAAACATTTAGAAAATGTGATGTGTTACTTGTAAATGAGTCACAAGTCGCAAAAAAGCAAGGATATATTTCAAATGCTTTTTCATGGGAACCCTTGGTGAGAATGTTTTCACTTTTGGGATGTACAGTGCTGCTAGTATATATCATGAATACATGTACTAAATTCTGAAGCTGTATATTGAATGTGATTATTCATATCTGAGGTTATTCCTAGGATTATATTTTAACTACTTTATCATTGATTGACCATCCAAAAATAACGCTAACTATTTTGTCATCCATAAAAAATACAGAAGTATTTATTAGATCTCCTAATGTTTATCATCGCTGAAATCCCCTGGATCACATCCCAAATTTCCTTACAGGCCTATACAATATTTGATATATCTCAGGTAGAACAAACTCGTTATTCATCATATGGATGTTTTTAAGCACCGCCTGTACTTGAAAAAAAGAACACATCTACTTATCTAAGGGATAAACTATGGAAAGCGGGATGCATATAACCGAAATTTGCATATGCGTATATAGTAAGCACCATTATTATCACAACAATACCAAAATATACAACAAATGATCCGAAGTTTGCGGTCCGCTCTCCGTTTTTTTTTCTCGCAAATACGGCCGAAATTGGCGCTACTGTTGCCAATAAAATCGGGACCCTCTTTTTTCAGCCATTACCTTACCCCCTTACCTTATTTAGTAATATACTAAAGGTGCTGGGTGTAACACTTCTTTCACCCACAAATGAAAAAACTTGCGCAAATTTCGGTTATATACATTGTTGGGTAAAAATTAGAAGCCCCACCCCCAAAGCATCTCGCCATATTATTGTTCAATTTAGGGACCACTGAAATTAGCTATTGAAGTTTGAGGGGAAAACTTTCTCTGCTTTTCCAATAGTCAGACAGATGAATCAAAATTCTATTCTTGAATGTCTCTTTAAACATAGCTGACATATAGGTTAGCCCTCATAAATGAAAGAACACAGTATCAAAATACTTTGACAAATATGATTTAGGTTTGAAGATGTTTATATGCCGGTTTTTAACTCATTGCCATGAAAACTCAGCTGAATATTTCTTTTAAAAAGGAGGTGACCTCCTGTTATTTTAAACTGTGAGGGTGAATATACCTAAGCATATATATATAGATTTTAAAGAAGAAATTTAGTTTTGTTTTTGCTAGAAGAACTTGAAAAATTTCTATTTTCCTTCTATAAAGTAAAGAGTAATTATTTTTGTATTCGATTACGAATGAATTTCAGTGCTCCCTGAAACACAAACTAAGCAGGAGGTATATTGTTTTCATTGGATTTTGGGTCTCACCTTACCCGGTTTTTCATGATTTAAAGTTTGAAAGTTCATAGTTAAAGTTAAATAGTTTATAAACAGAATTACCTGTACCGTCTGACTATACATATCCCATGACAGTTGGTGGCCGACTGGTTGCCCTCTGGCAGTGGGAAATGTTCCTGCACAGTGAGGGAGCCATCAGTGTGACAGCCCTGGTAGAGGGGGTAGTGCTCTGTAACAGAAGGAATAGTCAGCAGAAGATACACAAAGTGGCATTAATATCCACACAAATAACAACAATATGTACTAAAATGTACAACCAAAATGTACAACCACTAAATAATGATCTGGAAGATATGCTGGCCTTATATACACCTGTGTGTCGGGGCCTCAGATTCATGTCGGAACCAGAAAACCATTGTCCACTTGTTTGTGGTCCCTGGACATTGTTTCTATTTCTGTCAGGCCCTGTTGTTGTTTACCAGTATGGGTGTTTACAAGTATACATGTGTCCCATACCTTTGGTATTGGGCCTATGAATGATGGGTATTATGAAAGGGGGAATTCTTTAGGAGTGGTTTTTGCTGCTTGGCCTCATCAGGTGTTTCTATTAGGTCTGTTCTCATCCCTGTTTTTAGGCTTTTAAACTCACTATGGAGGGAGTGGCCAGTGTGTGTGATTTCACAAATTTCACGGTGGACATGCTTTTGCATAGTGTGTTTTAAATTAAACTTACACCCACTTATTTTACGCCCACCTGTTTACGCCCGACTATACATACAAATACAGTAACCAACATGACTCAAAGGGGTTCAACACTGGTCATAAGAATGTGTTGTCATAGCAACAGAGTTCAACAGTCAGTAATATAATCCTTCTCATCCTTCCTCCCTCCTCATCCTCCCTCCATCATCACAGAGGGGGGGGGAGGATAGAGTGTGAGAGGGGGAGGAGAAAGAGAGAGGGGGGAGGGGAGAGAGAGGGGAAGGCAACAGTAGGAAAGGAGAGAGAAAGAGAAAGGAATGGTGATGGTGACATCTTATTTTGGAATGGTTTTACACACACTTCGGAATATATTTCTCCATATCCATTTCAGAATTCTCGCTATGCCTGTATCTTTACTTCTTGCTATGTCTGTCATGAACATTGGGGACCCACCGAGCCACTAGCAAATCTTGTGCATAGCACGGGTATTTGCTAGTATATGTTAATACAAGAACTTGAAGGTGAATCCACTGAAGGAAAAGAGCCGCTGGTGAGTGATAATAAGTGAAGTCACAATAGAAGACAATTTGGCTGTGTTTTTTCCAAATAACAATGAGGACGTTTAAGAAGCTACAAACAAACTAACAAAATTTTTCAAAAGTCAAATGACTCTTAGAAGTCGTCCAAAATAGTACAGGCACATGTGGGAGCCTGACCTCAGGTAGTTCCGTCATTGGAAAACCTGACAGAATTAGGGTTTTTTGTGTCTGTCTATTCCAACGTTGTTAACCGTTAGCATATCTAATAAATACTTTTATACCTTTGTAATTATTATTTCTGGATTGAAAATCAGTAGCCATTTATTATGGTTAAAATATTGTAAGAGAATTGTATCAAAAGATTATTGTTCATTATTTAAAATGGTCTTCCCAATGGTAGGGTTGACCTATAAACAGATGTGAAATTTGGTACATTTACTGATTTGTCTAAGAGCAGTCCACAAAGCAAAACATTGCTACAAAGTGCTGTTGTGAAAAATATCAATTTTGCGACTTATGACTCTTTTTTTCTCTAACACAACACATTTATGCATACCATAAACTAATTGATGGACATGATTATTCCCCATTTACCTGGCTTGATGTCATACAGACTGACTACGCCTGGCTGTTCACCCCCGCAGGTCTCAGAGCTGTTCCTAGGGCAAGGCTTATTGCACCTATCGTGCCCAATGCGGTCTGCAGTAACATACCAATTTTGAATTTTCTTGAGCAGGTTCCCGCACATGCAGCCAATGTCCTGTAAATAATTATGGACACTCATTATACTACCTCTTATCATATCATTGCTATTAGGATATTAATCCAGGTATACTATAATACCCACGCACACATTCACGAATTGAGACCCGATTTCATACAAATTTGAAATCGTGGCAAGTTAGCCCACACATTCCCACGATTTTCTATATGAAACGAAAATAACCATCTCCTGGATCTGATTGTATCATGATTTATTCAACCTCTGGCACATGTATCTATATATATGTATATGTGTAGACACATTTTTTTTCTCTTTACACACTTTTTTTCCATAATTATTAGCAATATTTTCTTTAATTTTTAGGCAATAAAACAGTGTTTTTTTCCTCTAGAATTTAAAATATTGATGCAGAAATAGGGTATTTCTGATGTATTTCCCATCGGGGAAGCAAACTGAATTGATTAAAATAACTACAGACCAAGGTTTCTCATTATAAATTCAAAAATCGTCAGAAAATGTACAATTCGTCTTCCCCAATCCACTCAAATAACCCCAATTTAAGACCAGAATTCGGTTGGAAAACCAGTTCAACATAACCAAACAGATTGTCTGAATCAAGGCAATATAAAATATATTCAGATATATCTATTGTTGACCATTTTATTAGTATAATTTAGCAGAATTTACTAATTGTACATTTTCTGACGATCTGACCCCTATACATAATATACGCATGTGTATGAATACATGTATGTGTGTATGTATGTACATGTATGTATCCATATATTTACATGTACATGCATACATGTTGTCAATTCTCACGAAATGGGGGCAGTCAGTGTTTTGAATTCCAAGATTCATTGAGCATACATTTTTTTCTTTTATTATTTTTCATTCCCATCATGTAGATCCAACTTCAAGCTTTCCTGCCATTATATGGTTTATTAATCTGAAAATTGTGTACATAAAATGATGAAATATAGCTGAAAATGCATATATGTAGGTCTACAATGTCTGCATACAATTTTTTAGGGGGGGGGGGTTCCATATGGTTTTACACAATATCTTTAGAAATTTTGACTTTAGACTTGATTTGTGAAGTTCATTAAATCCGCCATTAAAATAACAATCTGAACCCTACTCTTGATATGTATATGACCCATGGTGGTGTTTTTTCATGCTTGTGAGTGAGTGAGTGATGGTTGCTTAAAGGCATGACGACATCCAAGCATGGTACATTATATTTAAGGACCCATTGCTGCTCCACTAATAGTGGGTCAAAGCATCGATGTACCATTAAATGTGCTGTAGGCAGCTCTACACATACCATATTTCACCAAAGGCCTTCGGGCGCTTATTTTTTCTTCAAGTCTCCATTGCCCTCAGCATTATTTTCAAGGCTGGCGCTTATACAGGGCCGGTGCTTATTGCAATACAGGAATAAATACATTACACAAATAATTTTGTACTAATTACTCCTTTATTTCCTCCAACCCTTTGGTGATGAAACCAAAGTATTATTTACAACTCATCTATTGACCTGCTATTACCGATCTCAACCTTGACTTGTTGGGTCCAAAGGTATCAATCAAGATAGTCCTGACATTATTTAACACAGGTTCTAATTATTAGTCCAGCTGGTAAGCAGTTAGATTGTTCATTTTATGATAAAATCATGAAATTTGGTCTATAGGGAGTTAATTAGGCATGAATACATATCAGAGGCAGATCCCACTCAATTGCAAGATAGCGTTACAATGTTGGCATGGGATTGCCTTCTAGGTTTCATATTCAGACTTTTTACCTCTGCCATTGAATGATGAAACTATCACAACCTATGAAGGCATGAAAAAAGGCAGTGCATTAGTTGCACTGATTAGGGGTTGACCCACTTGCGATAAAATGGATAGGTATGTACCAAAGGTTTTCCGTGTCCCTAATGCAACCCACAGGTCTCCTAATTTAATAATTTCTCATTTGTGAACATCAAATGATGCATGTTTTAAATGGAGTCAACCTGATACATGGGTCAACCTCCTCATGATTGCATGGACTGAGGCATTCATTTCTGTGCAGTCCCTGTCTATGACTGTCCCAGTTACCCTGCCTTATACTCCCTGGTGGATACATGTCCCACACTACATCAAGACATTTCATTGTGTTCAGCTGTCAGGAAGATATTTGTAGCATAGTCATTAAGTGTCCTTTGTTTCCCTCAACTTATCAAATTTACAATGACTGCCCCATCCATAACCTTCATTCCCACATGGGGGACATTCCTAGTCAAGCCTACATCAAGACATATGATGAGATGCAGTCTTTAAGTACAGATTGCTCTAATAGATCACCTTGTTCCTGTCCTATTTTCTCGTCATTTTCAACTGATTAGACTACATGGTCTGGCAGATGAGGGATTTAAAATCCCTTTCAACTGCATTTTGGATGCTTGGCTTTGTTTATGATGAGTTCTGTCAATGGACCTTGAGCGATGGTAAGTGAGCTCAAACTCAGCAATTATTTGAGCAACTCCAGGCCCTGCTACCATCTATTGCCTGAGTGCAGTTGGATCATTAGCCAATCCACTGGCACCATGTGTTCATTTTTTTTACCACAAATCTTGGAAGACTTGACTTGAAGAAAGATCAAACATGTGCTCTATTTGAATAGATATCCCTCTGGCATAGTTGCACTGGTCTAAAACTAAGAACAAAGGGGCAAGTTGACCTAGTGTTTGGACATACAAGCTAAGATTTACCTGACATTATCACATATTGGAAAGCAAGGAGTTTCAGGAAAAGAGCTTTATCCCAGAACTTGAACTGGTGATAAGACTCCAAACGCTGTACTGTCCAATCATCAACTCATTCAAGTTATTAATGTAATGACTGTTATCAAGAAATGCAATATATGCCTTCAGCATGGTTTCTGCCCTTCCTGATGTGGCTAGGTTAGTTGATGCCAATGCTGTTGTCCAACCAGCATTATGATGTTAGGGTGTAGGACCAGTTCTTTTGCCCCTAATGCTGTTGAAAACTAGTAGCTGTAAAATATTCAGCTATTTCTTTTCGAACGCTGTCAATAATATTTGGTCCTTTTAAAATCAGATTCAGTTATGTGAGCAGAGCAGTAGAAACAAAAGACAGGAACACAATCCTTGCTGAGGTAACAATTGAAGTATTAAGTCAACATCATCGTTCGAACAATGTGTGCCATGCATCTTTGCCAATACTATGGCTTCATCATCTAATCCTTGTTCATGTGCAAAGTGTAGTGCATCCTCTATATGATCATCAAATCCTAGGAAGATGCGATGGCTTTACTGCATGCCCAGAGTTGTGGCATCTATTACAGCAATCATTTTTTAAGACGGGTAGACTTGCTTTCAGTCACATTTGCATTCATCTGACCAAGGCGAGCAGTGAAAAATATTGTGATTTTGTAGAATAAATAAGTAAGATAATAGGAGTAGAAGGATGATATTTGTACTAACATATTTAAGATATTTTAGAAGAATAGAATAGAATAACTTTTTATTTGTTTAAGCGGTACATGAGGTATGGACAAACAGGTCAACAGGCCTCTGAGAGAGTCCCAGCTCTTCCGGCCGTTACCGGTATTTGCAAGATACATCATCTATTCTGGATTCCTCAATATATGATTGGCAAGTTCAGCATAGGTCATTGCTTAACATGATTTTTCAGTGACTCATGAATTCATAAGTGACTTATTTCCCACCAGATGTATCACTCATTATATCCCGCCTAATGAATCAATCAGTGGTAACAATAATACATAATATATATGGAATATTCTATTAAATGAGGAATGTAATACTCAATTCATTGATATAGACGTACTTAAATGTTTCTGACCTGTGTTCAGTGGAAAATGAAATGAATTCTTTACATAGACATTTTTATTACAACAATTATTAAACACATTAAAAGGGTATACATGCTTAAGGAAGAGGATCCCGCAAAAATAGATTCTTTTGCAATTTGTTTTGGGTTGAGCCAATAATTCTCACAAATTGCCTGGACTATGAAGGACAGTCAACTTTCTATAGGAGATAGAGCTAAATACGTAGCAGGTTTTTGTTAGAGTATGACATACTCTTTCAACTGACACAATTGTACATGTCTCTATGACTAAAACTGATATTCATTCCCATTATCAGTTGAATTCAAAAACCTACTTTTAAATGTTTAGCTTGGATTTCTGATGTCAAGTTACCCGTCTATTGCTTCCCATGTAAAATTGGATGTCATGAAATGGATCAAAAGCATTTTTGAATCCATGTTGACAGATCCTCTTTCAACTAGTTCAGTTCTGGCCTGGAAACATACAGCATCTTATGGTATTCTTGAATCTCTGAGAGAGGGCAACAGATGATGAAAACAACAAATTGGCTTAGATTTACCTGATATTTATGACAGCAACAATGTATGTCAGATTCAATGAAAATTAATCCCAGCATGCATTTTATCAGACATGTGCAGTGACACATGCAAATCCCCTATTGTATAAATGATTTACATGCAGTGTCATGTAGCGGAAGCCCTTGTCTGCACATGTGTAGAAACAGCGCCTCCTGGAGTTATTGTCATTTCTATGTCCGAAAACCTTTGCCAGCAGGACTGAGTTAATGTAGCATCCCAGGAACAGGGGCGTCCTTCTACGGTCATCTGTGGCACAAACAATATTTTAAGAGTTGTTTCTCATAGCTGCATTCTCAATTTTTCAATAGTCCGCTGCAGTTATATGCTTACACAAAAATAAAAAGTCTAATCAGCTGAACAAAAGTGGCCACCACCAAGTGACAAAAGGTGAAGTCAATCCAGGAAAGCAATTTGGTGGCCTCCCCCCCCTCCCGATATAAATGTGGAAATGTATTTATGAAGCCCTTTATGAAACAACGAGACGAAATCCTCAAAAATGTTTGTCAAATGCCTTTTAGATGGGTTTGAAAAGAACAGAACTAAAAAAGATAATCTTTAGTTTTTCACCTAACTTAACTGAGAGTGCAACCGAATAATATCCCTTAAAATGTTGTTATTGATTTACAACCAATACAAACCTAGAATTCAATCATATCACTCAGTTCATGACTTACAGCGCAACATAGTAGGAAATTGACTTCAATGTGTACCTGTACAGCTAACATAAATAGATGATGGTATACTACCAAACAAATTATTCTGATGTGTCACAGAAGAATGAAAGTTCTTCAAAAATGGATAATGAAATACCAGGATATCTTAAAAGATGGAATCAGGTAGATTCCAATGATGTTAAACTTTAGCATATCTAACAAGAACTTTTATATTTGTGTATCTTGAAAAAATAGGTACTGCCATTTCTGGTGGACAATCACTAGTAAGATAAAATTAATAAATATTATTCTTTTGGAAGCCCAGAGATATTTATTAGACAGTCTTGAAATAGTGTACATATGTACTGATTGGACCAGGAGCATTCAACACTTCAAAGATCAAAACATTGGTACAAAGAGATTCTGTGGAATAAACCTTTGAAAAATAAGAACTCACATCTGATTAGGTCGTAGGCCGGTCCATGGTCAGTCTGCCCACAGTACTGGGATGGATTGCCGGGGCACAAGCAGTGTTTATCACTTATTTGTGCCCACTTCTGGTGGTTGTACTCATGCTCCTCTTCCTTCATACAGTGACAGGTCTCATTCTGTAGTAAACATAATTGTGATATATGGTCTGTCACACGAAAATGAGTCACAAGTCCCTAAACATGGATTTTGAAATATTATATTTGAAAAATATTCTGGGGGACTTGTGACTGGAAGTACTTTAAAAAAACATGGAAGTACTTATTACGTTTTCTAAAACTTATTATACTTGGAATACACTTGTAGTGGAGTAGCAAAGGGTAAAAAAATGGACCTTGTACCATGGTTGAAAAACCACCACTATGGGTCATGTTTCAAATTACCACTCAGAAGCTCAGCTATAATCATATGGAAATCAGCTCTTACCAGCGTGGGACATTTTCGGCAAATTGACAATATCTTCAGGTACCTTGGAAACCATTTTTCAGCCTAATTTGGCTAGTAGTATAGTAAGTCAAGAACTTCACCCCAATTTAGGGTTTATAATATAATGGGACAAAACACTTTGTTGAACAGTGTATGAAATATTGATCTAATGAAGGCCAAGTTAGCTGAAAGTTTGTGTATAGAATAAAAAAAACACTTACAATTACATCGTTATATTTCTTTATGAAATCATCCATTTACAAACAGCCCGATCAATATAAAGTGATACATCCCTACTCTAACATGTATAAGTTATGAATGAGTTAGTCAACTAGGTTTGATTTTAACAGAAGCAGCACTTGAAAACATTTGTGAGGGATATCCTGTCTTGCTAATATAATAATTTCAACATACTGCCTTTATATATTGCCTTTTCAACATACTGCCATACTGCCAAATACTGCCTGTAATAAAAGAAAAATAGAAAAAAAAGTTGAATTACCTTTAAGATCATGATCCTCATGGAGTCCTGCTTCAGGCAGAAGGTCTGACATTCTTGCAGGTTGTTGTTGACTGATAGATTCTCTTCAACTGCTCCATTGTAAAGGTCACCATATCTTTTGATACAGCCCAGGTAGTCTAAATAATAGAGGTTTGATGCCTGAGTGTATTATACCATAAACAGCCAAGAGTTTTCTAGTTCTAAATCTTTTATTCTGCGTTAACATTACATCCAATGAATGCTATTCTCACTCTCACAGATTTTGGTATTCAAAAGAAATATAAGATACAGTTTAACCAACTACACAGTACTACTATCTTCATTCCAGCTTTAGTTAAGTGATAGCGAACTAGAAATTCTATCACGAAATCAGTGGTCTAGCAAAAACAATGTCTTGCATAGTTTATTAACCAAGAATTATTTTGGGAAATACAAATCTTCTCTAATTATGACTCATTTTTCTGTGACGCAGAACCGATTTTACCTGGTTATTTTTGCTACAGGCAAAATTTTGAGACAACCACATTTATATTTAAGGGACTGACCAAGCTGTGTTCTTGGACTTAACTTATTATTGCTCACCAGTGGCCATTTTCTTATGGCCGATTCAACTTCAAACTCTTGTATAAATGTATAGAATATCGATAAATTCAGTCCTATATATATGTCATGATATGAGTAAGTTTGGCAAGATTGTGTTTGTTGTAATAGCTGAGAATGCTGCTTTAATTGCGTGGGACTCTCTCTCTCTCAGCAATGACGCCCTGCGAGCGGGAGGTATGGGGTTCAATCCCAGGCCGGTGCCGAGTAGAGTGAGTTTTCATCCTGGGTCCCTCCCAAAGGTTTCTCACTTGAAAGGCATTCAGAAAATGTTTGAAATTCCAAATTCCAAATTCATGGTCCCCGATGTAAAGCTGTAATTGTAAAGGCCTATGGCCTATATCCACGAATAGTGGTGTGCCAGCATCGTTAAACAAATGCCTTCCAGGCCATATATTATATTATATTAATTATATTTACCCGTTCTGTGTATGTTGCTGGAGTATGTGTGGTATTTAGCTATTAGCTTGACGGTGTGATCATCTGTGGCGTATTCGCCACCGCATGCCTGGTCGCCAGGTAACCGACAGGGATACAGACAGTGAGCAGCATTGGGCATTCGATGATGCAAGTAGTCCTCTCCGTCCACAGGTCCACAGTTACAATGTGTTCCTCCCTGATGATATTTAATGGTCAATCCAGGGCCCGCATTCTAAGTCATTTGGCTCATGGTAAGATTCTGGCTTAAGGCTTCGGTTAAGTAAAACTGTCATATTCTTAGTCGTTAAGCCACGGGCTTAATAAACCCAGGCATAAGATCGCCGAAGCCTAGTTTTTGCTTACCGCCTACATTACAATATTTCATTGTTTATCAACACAGGTAAGGCTTAAACCCCTATAAACCACCTTTGAGGGTGGTTTACCATAAACCAATTTCTGGAGCCTTAATTCCGCTTAGCCAAGACTTAGAATATGACAAAAGCGAACTTTTTACCATAAGCCATAAACGAGTTTAATATTGTCTTAACATAGGCTTAAGACAAAGTTTATTTGACTTAGAATGCAGGCCCAGAAGAAACAAAGTCCAAAAGGATGATTTAAATCATACACTTCTTGTTATGAGATGGTCCTAATATGTTATACAACTTTGTCAAGATATGTACCATGCATATTTTATCAGACACATAATCCCCCTTTTTTAGCTTACACGTGTATCTATCCTTAAAGAATTTATATGAGAAAATCATCCATACTCTCCCCCATTCTTCATCGTCATCCCTCTTGCCCAAACATTATCACTGATCTACCATGTCCAGCCATGTTATTTGTTCAATGTAAACTCAAGAAGGGGCTGTAATTAACAGTGTTTTAAAGCTTAGCGTTAATAGTAATATATTTCTAAAGAACCGTCTTAAATTTAGGACTTAGCATAAATGTTATATAAGATTAGTTCTACCATGACTTTTCCATTAAACCCCCCCCCGCCGACCCTACCCCCCTTATTTACTGATCTAGGACTGATTTACTGCCCGGCTGTGATGAGTTAAAGAAAAAGGGTTATACATTGCAAAAGTTTATTTGCACATATCATATTTGAAAAGATGAGATCAAGCTGATTCCATTGGTGATAACAATATATATGCATCCAATAATCATTTCTATAATGTTTTATGCTTCAGAAAAATGTTTGCAATATTTGTTAATGGTCAATTACTAGTAAAGTTATTAAATATACTCCTAAAACCCCCCCCCACACCTGAGCCGATTTCCACCGATTTAACTTCTCCCGATCCGATTTAACTTCTCCCGATCCGATTTAACTTCTCCCAATCCGATTTAACTGCTCCCGATCCATTTTAGGATTTAACTTTCCGTCCAGATCAATCGGGAGTACAATCGGGAATAATTTCATCACTCGGGAGTCCCCCCGATTGCTAAAATACTCCAATCGGCGGTGGTTTTCAGCAATCGGGATGAGTTTAATCCAATTTTTGCCCGATTATAGATTTGTCCCGATTTTGGCTGTTAATTTTTATAATCGCTTCCTAGTTTGGGTCTCTGCCCGATGCGTCAGGGACTGTCCCGATGCATCGGGAGGCCTTCCAGAGCCATCGGGAGGGCTCTCCCGATTATCCAAAAAATGGAAAATCGGGAGGGTGAATTTTTGTTTGGCGTCCAAAACGACGTTTTTTGAGTGATTCTATATCTCCTGAATCTCCTGATTTCAGATCTGCCAGGCGCAACGATGTAACCTTTGGGCAAAAAAAGTTATGACCATTTGGAAAAAAAAAGTTAAAAAATATTTTTTAATTCCTAAATAAATTCTTGATCGGGAGCAGTTAAATCGGATCGGGACACAAATCGGGGAGAATTTGGGTAGGTGTGGGTCAACGTCCCTGGTGTGGGTCTCCACAAATGGACAGTTTTAAAAGTTTATTCCTTAGAATTCTTGATCGGGAGCAGTTAAATCGGATCGGGAGAAGTTAAATCGGATCGGGAGAAGTTAAATCGGCGGGCGCTCAGGTGTGGGCGGCCCTTTAGGGTAACCTCAGATGCATAGATTTTTGCAACACACAGTCTTGAACTCTGGAACATAATACTCATTGTACTAGCACACTCTAAACACATTCTGAGAATGGTTCTTGCAGGAAAAGATTTGAAAAAAATCATTATTTTTGTGGCTTATGACTTATTTTTCTGTGACACCTCACATATAAAATTATAGGTCTATGATGTTTTATTTCATGAAACCCCATTGCTGGCCATATCCAGTGTCTACCTACCATCATGCCTGCATACATGGTTCCCTGTGTTTGACAATGTCTGAGACACTGGGGCAGGGAGTAGACTGACTGCTGTTGGTGAGTAGTAGACTGGAGGTTATACTTCTTGGTTCTGTAATCCCAATAGTATTCCTTGTAGCAACCAAGACTCTCAACCTCTGGGTGAATCCCAACGGTATCTACATGAGACAGGAAAATAATAAAATAATAAAAAAATGGGAACTTTCCTAATTGAATACTGTTGACATTGGAAGCTCTGGTTTTAGGAAAACAAGATTTCCATCCCCTAATATAATTTTGGCTCATGTTACAGAATATATTTTTTTAGTTTTAGTTCGTTTCTGAATTAGAGACTATTGATGAATGAAGCGACAAATGATGTGACTCAATACCTTCATTTTTTATATGACAATTTGTATTTGGTAGCAGGTCATGATTCTTTGATTTTTATCATATCATATTAAGCAATTATGATGTAATAGTGATTAACCTGATTACTATTAATTACCTAAGTTAACTATTAACTTTAATGAATATAATTACCCTCATGAAATGAATTAATCACAGTATTATTGGAGTCTACTAAAGAGGATCAGCTAACAGCAGAGTTAATATATAGGGAAATGTCTGCTAACCAATCACCAACAGACACATTCCTCCTACAATAGCACTACAATATTCAACAGTACAGATTAAGAACATGTTATATCTTCAGAATATATTATATTCCGAAGATATAACATGTTCTTAATCTGTACTGACATGAAATCATTTCCAATAATCGTAATTACTTGTTCAGGTCAATATCCTTGAGAGAGGCAATTGGGAGGCAATAGATAGTTAAAAAAAATATACAAGTAGATCTATATCTTGAGGATCTTTGGCATCTGGCACATACGTGACTGTATTGAACTGGAAATAAACAATATCTTAGTCCATTTTGGGTCAGATCCCCTACTTACAACCAGGGCAACCCCCACCCCCCAAACAATACTTGACTAACCTTATGAACATTATCCAGCTAAAAACAAATAAACAAATACCAGTGCCATAAACAAATACCAGTGCGACTACAGGTAACGCTATTTTCAACAGAGAGCCCGTTAGGATTAATATTTCACTTAATTTAGGCAAGGTAACACACTATTTCCGATTCAAAATTGTTTCTGAAGCTGGTGGTGTCGATTAGAGTGTTATTTAGCTCCGTCCCGGCACAGGGACTGTACTCCATTTTTACGGGTCTTCTGGTTCAAAACATCTGCCTTGCTCAGTAACCCCAGATTGCAATGGCGAGCAGGAACGTTTATGAGACTGGCGTGAAGGTGGAAGCTTTCAGCCAGGGAAAGTACCGTGCTGGGACAATCGGACTGCTTATTCCAACTGGAAAACATATGCTCTACGAATTAAAAGCAGAAGATGGGGATGACAGTATATGGGTATTTGTGCACACGTTAGGGGAGATATGGCCTCAGTCTGATTGTTAGATGATGCCTACGGACAGTACACGCACTTGTAAGGAAAACAAGAGCAGAAATATTGCCATGATATGAAAACACGGCTAGGGAAGCACATAGGATTCACTCCAATATGGCGTGGGAGGTATGCAACACAGATTTATATAAGGAAACGTAGGGTCAGGTTTGCTTCATTACCAACACGATGGCCGCGTACAAAAACAAACGCACTTGCTTCGCGCAACCAATCGCAGACCTGGGTTTACCTGCTGTGGGGAGCCAATGGGGGCCGAGAAAGCCTTGTTAGATCATCGCACTGCCAGCAAGTGACAGCCAATAGCAACACAAATACACATAATTGACCACGGGGGGCTCTTTTTTGTAATTCAATAATTGCACCCGAAAAACACCAACAATCCAACCCAAAATAGACTAAACATACATAAAATGTGTGTGACAGCCTCAATCTACTCATAAAACGTGTGACAGCCTCAATCAAGACATAACATGTGCGAGAGCCTAAACAGCCTAAATCTACTGGGCAATTAGAGCCTTCGTTTATTGTCCTCGCTGGCCCTCTATGCCTGACGGGAATCCTGTCGAGGCCGGAGGCCGAGACAGGTTCCCGAAGGCATAGAGGGCCAGCGAGGACAATAAACTCAGGCTCTAATGGCTTTAGTCCCCGTTGGTTGGGCTGTTTACCGGAAGTTCTCTAGGCATAGAGGGCCAGCGGGACCGGTAGTGACCACTGGCCCTCTATGCGTCTATAACAGGCCAGCTCAGACCAACCAACGGGGACTAAACATGGAGAGTGAGTGACAGGCTTACATGTTTGACAGGTGTCTCCTGTGGTATGGTCTGTACACAAACAGGCCCCGTCTTTATGAACACCACCATTCTTACAATGTCCTCCCAATACATATTGTGCACCTGGAGAAAACACAATTAGTATCATATCATTGATTAGCAATGTACCTATGACGGTTTGGGGTCAAAAGGGCCCAGTTAAGCGCATACTGTGGATCATAATCTTTAAATATCTGTATTCCAAATCCTATCCCCCTTTCTCACCAACCTCCCCCCCCTCCCCCCCCCCCCCCCCCAGCTACTCAATTCCTCACTCGATCCTCTCTCCTTGTCTATCTGACCCTCTCTCTTCCCCTTCCTCTCATCTCCTTCATAGATTCCCTCTCCCTTGATATATATCTTGATCATCCCACTCTTCATCTCTCACTCATCCTTTCTCTCTGACTCTCCCATCTCGTCCCCCTCTCCCTACCTGCCCTTCCACCCCCACCACCTTCTACTCTTCCATTGCCCCTTCTCTCCATCTTCTCATTCTACTATCCCTATATTTTGATCTCTCCATCGATCGATCCCTATCTATTATCACACTCTGTCTTAAATGTCTCTCATTTCGCAAACCCCTCTACCTCTCACTCCCTCCCCGTCACACCCTTCCCCTATTTTTCTCCCCTATTTTTCTCCTTCCCCTCCCACTTCCCGGTTGCCCACCCACTTTCCCGGTTGCCCACCCACTTTCCCGGTTGCCCACTTTCCCAGTTGCACACCCACTTCCCCGGTTGCACACCAACTTCCCCGGTTGCCCTTAATATAGGATGCCCTGAGTGTAGCGCAACCAGGGATAGTGGTCAACCAGGAAGTTGAAAAACAATGTTTTAGCTTGATAAACAGTGTTTTTCTATTTGAATGTTGATATCACTTGAAAAACAGAGTTTTGAGGTAAAACATTGTTTTTCAATTGAAAATAGTATTTTAGGTTGATGTTTATCGACTAATAAACAGTGTTTATCAAATAATGACACAAATGGCTTGCCATATTATGACATGCACAAAAAATCTGATGATTATTAAATTACAATTTGAAAATGTTAGGTATCATACTTTTATCATCATCTCCTTTCCCATCCTCAAATGCTCCCATTATATGGGACAATACAACACCTCTACTAAACTCTACCATTAATTACCTCAATAATTCAATGAATTTCCTCAACAAAAAATAACGATGATATAAATACCTGCAAAGAGGTACACTGCTGTGACTGCACTAAGCATACACCTGGAACAGGAATATTATTTAAATTGAATGACAATAAATCTTCAAAGGTGTAACAGAAAAGAGCTCAATTATTCTATTTCTCAAATGTAATCATCTCAACTCTATGTATATAAAGTAAGTGCTCTGGAAGTCTAATTCACTCTGGTAATGTTTATATTTAAGGATTAAAGACCGACAATGAGGGGTGTACATATGATGGAGTAAAATAGGGGATTTGCATAGCCGCTATTTTGAATATTTTTTTTGCTTTTAAAAACTATTTTGAATATTGATTCACATGGAATTATGGGACCAGTGGTACAGTGTAAAATCTATAGAAAACATATCATGTATAACATATAATTGTCAGTGATCTAATGCCAATAGCCATGTATGTAACATGTGTCCAAAACATCTTTCCCATCATGCAATTGGTTAACATAGATCATTTATACAAGCTGTTATAAAAACTGATATTCAAATTCGATAAAAATGTTGCAAAATATTTGTATATCAGTTTTCATCAGAATCCACCCCAGGATGCACTGTAACAGACATGCGCAGTGGCACATGCAACTCCCCTATTGAACATAAACATGTGCACCATCAGGCCCGAAACTGAGACTATTAATATGTTTAGTCTCTGCCTGACACAGTTATAGCCCCTGGAATGAATGCTGAATTCACAAAATCTTTTTAACCAGACAAATTTCCAAAATATGTATACAAAACTCTCCAATACTAGAAATATGTCATAATAATGTTTACTCTCCTGAATTAAATGCAAACTATTTTTTGTATATTTGCTTTGTTTTGTAATTACAAAATCATGGAATTTGCTGTCAGAATATACTTTTCAAAATGAGTCTCAAGTAGAAAAAGGGGATATTTTTCAAATGTTTTTTGGACACGATTTTAAGACTGTGTATTGAGTAGATCCACACATTGCTGAGGTCATCTTAAAGAGTATATTTAAAAAATTACTATTGATTAAGCATCCAGAAGTATCACTGACAATGTTTTCAAACATAAAACATACAAATTAATTTCAGATTTCATAAAGTCTAGTATTAATAAAATCCATTGGATCTCTTCTATTAAAGTACGATGGCACCCCAAATGCATTTTAGACTCAACACAGATGAGTTGACATGAATACCTTTTATGCTACACATAGACTTATTGAGGAATAGCAGCTTTTTCCCTGGTATTCATGAATTATAAAGATTAATCGCCTAGAAGTGTTTAGTAACAAAATCAATACAATGTAATGGGAACAAAACAATGAATGATTGAGTATAAAAATATCCCTCATGTCTCGACCCAACCATTGTTAAGAAGAAGAAAAAAAGTGTTACTATATGGGTCAGATTTTCAGAAAATGTACAATTGGCAGCTGTACACATTTAGGAAATTCTGCTAAATTAGGCTGAAAAATGATGAATACCGGGTATATTTGACTATATTTGGTATCGCGTTGATTTAAAGTATCTGTTTTGCTATGTTAAACTACATTTTGAAGCTCATTTCTGTCTTAAATGTGGGTTATTTGAGAGGATTGGTGAAAGTGATTTCTACATTTTCTGAAATCTGACCCATATGAGTATTCATGTAGGAAACAGCATGACTCATTGGCGTCCCAGTTGGTAATAATCATTTATTCAGTAATCTATATCCATGCTAGCACACCCACGCATGAAGTAGGCATGTCCCTAAGTAACTAGTTGCTAGGCTACTCCACATATAACATGTAAGGGAGTAGACTTCAGCAACAAAATGAACATAAAAATAAATAATACCTGAGTATAACGAAAGGACTTACTGGGTCAGATCGTCAGAAAATGTACAATTGGTGGCAGCTCTAAACATTTAGGACATTTTGCTAAATTAGGCTGAAAATTGATGAAGATCGGGAATATCGGAGTATATTTGGTAACGCATTGATTTAAAGTATCAGTTCTGTTATATTAATTAAACTGCATTTTAAAGCTTATTCTTGTCTTGAATGTGTAGATGTACCTATCTTAATGAAATAATGAAAACGTTACAACAACAACAACAACTGTTGAAACAGTACACATTAATTTGTTCCATCTTGGACAATATTCTGAAAATCCCCTGAAAATAAAGATGGTCGTTTTGAATAAGTGAAAAAACAAACATACCTCATGTCTGCAGGACTTTGTTTGTCCTAAGTGATGAGAGTAGTGGGCGGACTGTATAACAAGTCATATTTGATATCGTATATAGATCTTGATATTTGAAATCATATATAGATCTATGTACTCAAACATCTCTGGGTGGTAAATATGATGTGTCATTAGAAATAAAGGACTTTAGAGATAATATTTGCAAAAATGAGATGAGATAAGTTAGATGTTGTATCATATATGGGTTAGATTTTCAGAAAATGTACAATTCATCTTCACCAATCCTCCCAAATAAGCCACATTTCAGACGAAAATAAAGTTCAAAATACAGTTCAACCTAACCAGACAGATTGCTAGAATCAATGCAATGCCAAATATACTCGAAATTACCTAGTATTGACCAAGTTGCTGCCTAATTTAGCAGAATTTACTAAATGTGTAGAGTTGCCAATTGTACATTTTCTGAAAATCTGACTCATGTATGATGGAGTGAACCCTACACTAAGTATTACTGTAACAAATTCAACTATATGACTTCACAATTTTCCATTACCAAAGGAATATTGTGAGAATTGATTCATTTTGATTCATTTTATTTACAATTCATAATTTATTTTTACGGACAATTTATGTTTTAAAGAGAAGGGAGCCTAAAGTTTGTGACCTATTGACAGAAAAGAGACATTCTTCATCCTGGAGAATCATCTTGGCCTATTCAGTTCCAATGAGAACCAAAATATTGACAATAATTGTACTCAGAGTGATTGTAATCAGTTGGCTAACACATTGCATTCAGTCACTTCAAGTATCAATTCAATTCAATTCAATTCATAGATTCTTTTATTTTTTTGTGCAGATCTTGAGTTTACAAAGGTACAGAGGTAATTCTATGTCTGGTTACAGAAATAAATCTAGTAATCAGTTCTTCCAGAGAACGTCTGAATCTTGATTGCTTTTTACAGAGCAGTTTCAACGAGAAGTTTCAATAATAACAACAGTGAATTAAATTAAGATATAACAGTACAGTACTTGAATTTATGTGATGAGATGAATAATGGATTAACAATAACAGATCATGAGAGATGAGGTATAAGTGAGAAAGTATCTCCCAGACAAATGAGTCAAAAATCGCCCAAACTATATTTTGAGATATCATCATATTTAAAAAGATGAGATCATGAGATCAATGGTAAACATTTGCACAATCACATGTAAAAGTGGTTAAATATACTCCTTAGGATAACCTAAGATATGCATGGATATATTCAATAGACAGTCTTGACATTTGAGACATGTATTCATATCATGCGCAGTGCTAAGTATCCAAAAATGGAGAATGTTCCAAGAAAGAGATCTTGTGAATAAATCACTCTGAAAAATATTACTTATGCAACATGTGATTCACTTTTTTGTAACACATCACATATTCACACTCCTTTAATCAACTCATTATACATGTGTATTATATGTATCACCTGTTTGTACTCCTACACACTTCTCAGAGAATGATGTGATAATGATGTGACAGCATGATCTGTAGAATGTGTTAATGTTACAAGGATCAAAATACATTACATAAAGCTAATATATCAAGAGTGAATTATTGATCCAATGGTAATGGAAGGGTGAATGAAAGATGGACGTTTGCCTGGTGTCCAGTCAGGCGTGCACTTTGTAGCACACAGGTAGGAACTAGCTCTTTTGCTATAGATCATTTAAAGCTTTAATATGATCTACTCTTTCGATAAATATTTTTATTGGCCGAGGCATTTAATGTGATAACAAAACAAATAACAGACTGGCAATCCTCTTGGGATTTTAATGACATTTTGAGGTTTGGATCGAGAGGCTTTCCCTCAGTCTGGAGGGCCTCTTTCAACTCTAGGGCCTCAACTGTTACCCAATATGTTGCTTCCGAGATCCGGTGTTTGCATGTAAAAGCGGTAGAAAAAAACTATTTCCGTTGCGGCGCTTGCGGCATCTACACTTCCAGTTCCATAGCTAAGAAGTACGCAATATGGCGCAAAGTTGCTGGCTATTTTCATCGAGTTAATAAATTTCTACAGAGTTTGAAATTAACATGCTCTGATTATGCTAGACAAGCTAAGGGAACTATGGATAATATCCGATTAAAATGTTGACCACCATGAAAGCATTAACAAAAGGAGGCGAGTGGTGCATAAGTCGGCGGAAGTGCGTATATCGTCAACGTTGTGGTCGCACTATTTCTACCTCCTTTTCGCCCACTAGAGAGAGTTCACACCCGATCTCGGAAGCGACGTATTCACACAATTACTTCACAATGTGACTGAAGTTAATAAATTTATTGCAGCTATTAGGCTCAGAGTAGAAAAGGTCCCTCCAAATCGCTAAGGGCATTGGATATGCTGCCATCTATCTTGTATTTTGCATATAGATCTATATATGTATAATCTTAAAATGATTAATTTTTTGCTCTCTTCATGATGTAGTTGTATCGTGTATCTAGTATGAGTTTAGTTTGATTAAGCTTATTTCTGCTGTCTTCATGATGAAGTGTATTGTAATGTAGAACACGCCAAGGGCGTGGTTATGAAGTCACATTTATTGCTTAAACTTAGAGTTATTAATTCTTTTTTCATGTATGTATGTATGTATATTGTTTATTTCAAGAAAACAGTACATAAGATAAATTATTCATGATGAAGTTGTATAAATCAAACTTTGCATAGTTTCTCGACTTGAAAATGTATCACAAGCGTTAAATAAAACTTTTTTCTAAAAAAAAAAAGGTTTATATAATATAAAATCTGAAGTTGATGGAAAATGCCAGTGAGTGATAATAAGTGGCACAGAAGCAGCAACAGATTTCAGCGACCCATCAAAATAAAAAGGTATAACGTGCTTGCAGCACAAACTACAGGGAGGCTGCTGAGAATACAAAGATGTAACGTTAGAATGTAAATATAATTATCCAATGATTCAAGAAGAAATTGCTTTTTTCCTGACATGATCAGTGAGAAAGCATCACATACCAAAATGATGATATGAGATCTTGTAATTAGAAATATCTAATGATATTTTAAACAATCAATGGTTATAACATTGCCAATTTTGTGA
Organism: Sthenelais limicola; assembly: GCA_942159475.1. Lineage (NCBI taxonomy): Eukaryota > Metazoa > Annelida > Polychaeta > Phyllodocida > Sigalionidae > Sthenelais > Sthenelais limicola. Next base: position 14,171,536 of record OW804098.1, read on the forward strand.
TGACTCCTGATGCTGATGCTTTAAATACATACTTTATTGCTTAACTTTAACTCTTTATCATCCTCCCTAGACAGTGTCTATGCTCCTCCCTATACCCTGCCACAATTGCCACAATGGTGGGACTGGTCAAACACCTCCAGTTTATGACAGAGCTGGCATCATCATATTTGGGGTAAGTCTATTTTTAGCACTGGTCATTTGGTCAGTTTCCAAAGTTCCATACAGCCAATCAGTGCCTGTCTTGCTAAACATCTCATTCTGGGTCATTGACCCAAGCACTGACTGATTCACACCAGGGCTGCTTTCCATTTCTTCAACAGGTGAATTGACCTGGTGAACTGGAAATAGAATATAGGCATGTGTAGTGCACCCCAGACCAAACGCACTTTACAGGCACTTGGTATTACCTGTCTTCAACATTTTCATCTAAGTAGAACTAAGAATTCATGTTTTTTTAGTATTTTAGCTTATGGGAAATCGACAATTAAACTTTCATCCAGATGCATTATGTACATTTACAAATAAGTAATTCCGAAGGGGCTTGTGTTCGTCACTGTAGACATCTAGTGCCCATGTCCACCAAGTCCCATGGTCCTGGGTATGACCTTAAAGTGCCTTTCTGTCTCTTTTCTCTGTCTCTCTCTCCCTTCTTCTCTATCTCTATTTCCTGGGTATGATCATAAACTGCCTCCCTCTCAGCTCTCCCGCCCTTGATAGAACCTTTCAGAACTCACTCACTCACTCCACCAAGTCCACCAGCCTTGTGAGGACGGTGGATCGCAGGGACATCTGGTGGCTCACCATACTGTAATTGAGTCATCCATCAATCCGTGTGGCTGGTGCATCGGGTGAAGAAATCAAACATTGCATTAACGATTATTAATGCATTAATGATTAATCAGTATAATTGTTGAAATTAAAATGTAATATCCAACGGTATATATATGTAAGAGCACAACGTGAATGATTTTTTTCACTGTTTTTAGATATGGTTTTTAAAAATCTATTTAGTTTTTCTTGATAATATGCCTTAGGCCTAATCTGAAGTGTAATGATAAAACGTTCTCGATGTACCCATAAGGATTATATTATTAGTTGCTCAATATATTTTTTTATATAAAATCTTCATGCTATGACTTATTCCTATATCAAATAATCAAACACCTTTTGCCTTAAGCAATCAGGCAACGCTAAGAAATATCAACGCTAGTCACTGAAATGTATTTTTGTTGTCCTGAATAAACATAATTTGAAATCAAAATCAAATCAAATCAAACGCGGCCCAAGACTGCTACTGATTATGATGGGGCAGGCCCTCATACAAGAGGAGGTCACATCATATGTACATTTCAGGTAGATAAATTCAAGATGTCATTACATTTTTAACTTCCATTGTACTTTTGGTGATACACTGAGAATATCTTTGTGATACAATTTTGTCAATAAATAAACAACGCACCGTTACGGAATTGCTACGCCCACAGGAGATAACCATGTCATACACTACCAGAAGTCTATTTTGTATTTATGACACCTCTTCAAATGTTGTTGGTGAAAAAATAGTGAAAATTCGATGGAAATTAGGGTCGGACAACAAGTGCTATTCACTGCTCTGTTTGTTTTACTTTCTCACTTCCGGTCTACATCACTCATTTCCGGGTCTATTTTTCTATTTCAATACGCAATAAATTCGCAATTTCACAGCTGCTTATCATCATGATAGTTATCATATCATTACATATGAGTCTTATTTCAGCCAAAATAATGATTTAAATACAAAAAATAAGGACGCGAACTTGGGCCTATTTTTTCATAAAATTCCGCCAGAGGTAAATATGATATGTATTTATGTAACTAGAGGGTGATATGACTTTCCAATACTGTAGTTTAGGGCTTTCCATACCATCGCGCCAAGAGGTATAATAATGATGATAATCTTTTACCAGAAACAAAGCCAACCTTTTAGTTAATTAACAGGTATCTACATTTTATTCACATCAACTACAAGCCTATTAGTAATGGGTGCCCGATGTGCATTGGAAATTCTGCCAGTGCATGCAAAAGTGCATCTCACCAGTCACATAAGTGCAATCGGCTCAAAAAAGCAGTTTTCCACCTGGTTCTGCACCTGATACAACGTGCATCATCTGATCCACTCCAAAATGCATATCAAAGTTATGTATCAAAATCGGGTGTAAATGCACTATAGCTGTATGTAGTTGAATTATTTTATCAAGTGATGAATATGTAAATATTTGTACTGATGATGAATATTTGGGCCTTTAGTGCATGTGATGTGTCACAAGAAAACGAGTCAGAAGTAAAGAAAATCGTCTTTTCAAAATCATTGTTGGTGTGCTTAGTGCTGCTAGCAGTATGAATACATCTGCCAAGACTGTATTGAATATATATCTATATATATGTTTCTGTGGTTATCCGAAGCAGTACATTTAACTCTACTTTATTATAGTGATTCACCATCAAGTACTATATATAGCTAACCATGTTCATACATATAAATATATAGAAGTACCTATTATAGATGTGTTAACATTTACCATCATTGAATCGGCGTGTTCCCATCTTTACAAATGTATATGATGATTAATATTTCAAAATTATTTTATTCTAGCGATACTTAATTTTAAAAAACAATAACTGTCACATTTCATAAGGTGGCGGTGTCAATCTATAGTGCAAATCCCCTCCCAGAGTAACCCTCACACACATAATGCAGACACACAAACTATTAGCAAAACTTTAACACCTTAAAGAAGTCCATCGTCACAATGGAAAGTCAGGTACAATTGGAACTATTTTCTTATATAATACTACTTGCAGGATTAATAGATGAAAAAAATAAATGATATCTATGTAACAATCTTAATTCCCGACCCCATTCTACAAAAGACTCTTTATTGTATTCTTGATCTGTTATTTTCAGCATTTCAATAAGAGATCTTTTTAATTATTTCGGGCAGAAATAACATAATTAGAATTATGCTAAAGTATCAGTAAACGATCCAGCGTAAATAATTATAACAAACAGGAGGTTTGCGCCAATTTGTCTCAGCCTTATGAGGTTCTATGTACCGGTATACAAACACATCAGGTCTACATATATATAGCAATGAAGTGTCTTACTGAGTACGTCATAAAGTGTCTTTTAAACCTGGTCAGTAGCACATCGTTGGGAGCATCAGAACCGCATTTATAAACAATATTAATAACATAAAATATAATAAATTTATAAATATTATTATTCCATAGAACATATTGTATTTATTTGAGAATCTCAGATATTGATCTCTATAACCTAGACTTTCTTAACAGTTCTATCAGAAATAATAGTTCAGACCAAATCCACGCACACAACTACCACACAATTATACAATGCAATGAAGCCACAACAGGTCACAATACCTGGCACTGAGGACTCAGCTGGCATTCACAGCTCACTGTCGCACTTCTGACTCTCTACACTCTGACACTGACACTCACTTTCTAACACTGAGTCATAGAATCCCCTCTACACTTAACAAGACTAGAATGTTAAATTAATATAAATATTACTTCACAATTTTACATACAGATTAAATTCCTCCTTTTATAATTCCCTTCCCATTCTTCAACTGCCAATATATAAGTTTTTTTCGGAGGCAATGGAAGACCTACCATGGAGAATTGTTACCCATTTCACGATGTAATTGTATACTTCATGAATAAAAATTCTCTCTCTATATATATAATGTATTACTACCTGAGTTATGCCAATACCATGAGGTTTGAAGAACATTCTAATTGCTACCCTTATATGCCGAGTATGCGAACATATATACGCACGGCAATAACGCTGTGCGGGTTAAAGTACGAACAGAATGGTGCATATAGTTAAATTTCTTATTTCCTCAGCTTTCTGTAGGTGTAAAGTTTGTGCATATTAAGCAAGTCTCCAAGGTATGAGTGTATATTAGCGACCTATCACCTCAGATAGAATTCTGATAATCTAATGTGACTGTTTGATTCAAAATGAAATAATATGTGATGTGTTAAAGGAAAATGAGTCGCACAAGAATAGATTTTGAGATATAATCAAATTTGAAAAGATGAGATCAACAATCTGATTCCAATGACAGTAAACAGTAGGACATATAATAAGTATTTCTATATGTTTAAAAAAGATGAGAATAAGCGGAATTCAATGATAATAATTATTGACGGCATGGAAATATATATATATGGAGTATTTTGTATAATATAAATTTGTTTTATATCTGACATATTTATGTGTGAAAAAATGTTTGGAAGATTTCTGGGTGAGGTAACTAAACATACTCCATAGGATGACTTTCGAATTGCCAGAATATATCTAATATACTGTCTTTGGTGCATCAAGTCATACAACTTAAAGTGTTAAACTCCCAAAAAGTGAGAACATTCCAACAAATAGATTTTGGGAATACATCCTTTTGTAACTTTGCAACTTGTGACTCATTTACCTGGAGCACATCGCATATTTACAGTTAGAGTAGGAGTGTACTGCTTTATATAGATAGGGTAGGTTATGAATTGATGATTTCATGGACGAATAATTATAAAGTTGTTGTTATCCTATTTGCTTCCCTTATTTAAGAATTGACCATAATAATACAGCCAATCATTCTCAATGGTGCATATTACCACAGGTTTACCATTATGCCACTTGTTCTCACCAGGCGGCGGTACTGATTTCACCAGGTGGCCAACTGGTAACTAGTGTCCATTTACAATAGTTTTTACAATGAAAGTGCCGCTAATACACTTATGTTGAATTTATACCTCTATAAATACTCCACATCATGCACAAGGAATGTTATAAGTGATACACTTCTATAGATTATTTGTATAATTTATTTGTTTGATGTGGAAAAACGTTTTCATCAAAACACCCCTGGTCATTGCATACTTCATTACCTGAAGTAGACTGGGCCACCCTGCTCTCAGGTATAACTGAAATAACCCCTCTAGGGGCGCCGAAACTTTGATGAAATAATTGATGTGTTACCATTCAAAGACATGGTAACAAACCTGGATATAAACTCTTTATATTCAGTTTGTATTACATTGAGAAATATGTTTTTTTGTGAAGATTTATCAGCTTTAATACTGCTACAGAGGATTGAAACTGCCCTCGCTGAGTGCATCAAAACTGATTTTTATAACCTGGTCAGTAGCGCATCTTTGAGTGCTCAAGAACTGCATCTTATAACCTGGTATATATAGTGCATCGTTGAGAGCATGAAAACTGCATTTATAAATCGGGTCTGTAGAGCATTGTAAAATCAAGTTTGAGCCTCACAACTGTTTACGATTTCCACTAGTAAAGCACCAGGTGAGAATCAGGTGCATAGGTGCAGGTCACAATCAGGTCATAACTGTTCTAATGCACAACGGGTGGGGGGGGGGGGGGGGGGGCGGGAGGGGGGGCGGGAGGGGTAGGGGGCCCTCCATCTGAGATGATGACATTTTACACTAAGGAGAACAGGCCAAAATCCTCTGATACGCTATCAGGGTTATCTTTGGATGGGTATGGAATGAATAGAGCACTAAATAGACAAGTTAAGCTTTTACGGAAATTAGCAGAGAATGCAGCTTTCTTTTTTTTAAAAGGTTTTATTCACTGTATCTTGCCGTCGAGGCTCTTACAATTCTAATGAAAATACAGCTTAAATATCAGCTGAATAACTGCTATCCAAATATATATATATATGTTGGGACGGGGGTTGACGAGGAGTAATAGAAGAAGTTCGACAAGGAGTTTGGTCGAAACCAAGCAAAGCTGGGTTTTAATATGCCATAAACAGATACAGTAAAGCAAAAAATTATCTGTTCCTGCACGTCTGTGCGTGGCGATGCTGCAATTGAAAGTGAGTGAACAAGAACGTTTCAGCTGAACCGAGACGCAGCAACGGTTCTGATTGGTTAAGAGAACAATGGGCGCATCATAATAAACTGGATGATGGCCTGTGATTGGTTGAATAATTGTGGGCGTGGCCCAGAAGGAAAGTAACCGCCCTTGGTCCCAAATATGGGCATCGACCCGTCGATTATATATATATGATGATTTAATGTCCTTGGTTAGATACTATACTAAACACACACCCTCAATGGTACAAAGTCAAAGCTGAACATGGACTGCTAACTTTACTGTATTTCCAATTCAATTAATGTATCTATGTGACGCTCTTTCTGTTAATCATAATTCACAACAAAAATGCCTCTGGTAGTGGGCGTATCAGAAAATATGAGATATGGGTCAGATTTTCAGAAAATATGCAATTGACCTTCACCAATCCTCTCAAATAGCCCACATTTAAGACAAAAATGAACTTCAAAATGCAGTTTAACATAACAGAACTGATACTTTAAATCAATGCGATACCAAGATATGCCCAGTATTCTTAATTTTTCAGCCTAGTTTAGGAGAATTTCATAAATGTATAGAGCTGCCAATTGTTCATTTTCTGAAAATCTGACCTATATGTCTGAACGTTTGCAATAGGCAGAAATCACTCAAGTCTATATTGTGATAACTCCCAAACTTGTGATACATATAAATATTCATGTACAGTATTGAATAATTTCACTACACACTTTAAATTTTCACATAGACATGTGTGAGAAATCTGTATTTGAAGTTTCTATTCAGCCAAACATTATGCATGATTATTCTCAGGCAGAGCTGATGAATGGCAAACATTGTAAGAACTACAGCAAGAAAATATCAAATATTATGTTCACTCAAGCATGGCGACACCTTGTAAATATGAGATCAATTTAAAAGCCATCAAGCGATGCTGTGTCAACATGACAACACATATATTACAGTAATCTTATAAATCTTTTATATGGGTCAGATTTTCAGAAAATGCACAATTCACTTTCACCAATCCTCTCAAATAACCGACATTTCAGACGAAAATAAAGTTCAAAATACACTTCAACCTAACCAAACAGATTGTTAGAATCAATTTGTTTGAATTTACCTAGTATTGACCAAATTTCAGCTTAATTTAGCAGAATTTACTAAATGTGAACAACTGCCAATTGTATATTTTCTGAAAATCTGACCCATATACATGGACAAATTCATATTCAATATGACAAAAGCATTAGCGATGTTCCATCTTCTGTATGCTATGAAGTTATTTTTATCTTGAGAGATTCTAATATTCAAAGGCAAGTCATTCTATAGCGTGTTAATCTGACCAAGAAGGCATCTATGTACTTTTCTTCTTTTCAATCTTTTAATTTTAGCCTATTGACTAAGAAATAAATTAATTTTACTTAATTGTTTATTTGTATATGAATTACCAAATACACAGGAAAACATTGGAACAAATTACAAAACGGTTTAAGTTAAGTGGTATTGAGGATAAACAACTTCTCAAAAAGAGCATAAAGATTTAAGATTACATTTCCAGACTGATAGAAAATACATATGCAAATATAATAATATGGTCCCACTCCCAAATTAGGCAACTTCAACAATCCTTCCTCATTATCAATAAAATCCTAATGGTATATTTATTGTGACAAACTTGTAGCCCCTCCCATCCCCTCTGACCTATCTCTCCCAGACCCAATGGTTCTCCCCGCCCCTAACCCATCCTTTCTCTTGTGGGTCAGGGAGCAGAGACGGACGATTAGGGCAGTTTACTCGTCCACTTTTGGACAAGTAGGGATGTCATAGAAAAAACGCTTTAATCACCAATTTTTAACATTCCCAATGAAAGTGAAGAGAGTGAGAGTGAAAGAACTTTTCCGAAAATTAACCATCCGGAAAGCCCCATGCTTGAACCACAAGGCATTAGGTGGAACATCAGGAAGTAGTATATAGAAAGTAGGCATTTAGGAAGGAAAGATATGGTGATATGACAGGACTTTTCCCCCTTGACCTTTCTCTCACAGACCCCCTGGATCTTCCCCCAATAACTTTTCCCACCAAGGATTTTGCCCATGGGTTTTACCCCCTAGGAATCAACCCCCTCACCCTACACCCAACCCTCACCAACACAGAGGGAAGTCTTTGAACCACTAAGCATTAAGCCTTATGTCCATTACTACGGCCGCCTGAAGTATACTTGGTGTGTGTGCATCGCACGGCAAACACCACAATGTTAACATAATTATTATAGTCGGCTGGCCATGGGCTTAAGGCTGAACATGCAGAAGTAGTATAGGGAAAGTAAGCTTGGAAGCAGGCATGGTATCAGTGGGTAAAACAAGTATGATGTGTGAAATGAGTCACAAGTCGCAAAAATGATATTTTTCAAAGTGGTTTGTTTACATCATCTTTGTGACAATCATTGTAACAACCATTTTCCTGTAACACATACTAAATAAGTGGGTTTCTGGTTTCGACCAGTTGACAACTAAATCAGTAGTGGGGTATGTTGTGGGTGCGGCTGGGGGTGGGGGTGGAATTAACTGTTAGTTTATTATATTTCATCCAAGTTTATATTTCGATCATTTTTTAAACTATATATGACATTCTAATGATGTCTTTTCTGAACGGAAAACATTATCAATTCATAAAGATACTTGTTTTAAACAAGGGGAATTTACATTCAAGGGCCTTATAGTTAGAATAATTGTGTTCCTGCTTTAAGTAACTGTTTTTGTAATGAATAATAGTTTTCTAGCCAGGGCAAAGAACCTCCTTCAGTAGGGTAAGGGTTTTCTTGGTATAGTGGATGTTGGGGTTGGGGTGGAAATAGACCCTTAATTTCCTTATTGCCTTTTGCCCTACTAACAACTTTGATATGAACAAGAATGAAAAAGGAAACATAAGAGCCAGGCCAGAAGAAAATGTACAATTTGTCTTCCCAAATCCCCTCTATACTGAAGTTAAGGATAATAAATTTCAAAGTTCAATATATCCTAAGTGCTCTTTTGAATCAACACAATACCAAATACAGCCAGATATACCTAGTAAACTTTGTCAGTTGTCAGCCTAATATAGTAGAATTTCCAAAATGTATAGCGCTGCCAATTGTACATTTTCTGATGCCCTGATATGATATAGAGGAGCTGCTGTTGCACCGTCTTGTGTATAATCTTGAGGCAAAGCACCAGTACCTGAAATGGATGTTATTAATGTTTTTAGTCTCTGCCTGTGGTTGTTATAGCTCCTGGACTGCTCAACAGTGCCTACAAGTCCTTTAAAAATGCCTCGCTTTACTGGTTATAACAATGGCCTTAAATTCTACATTAAATCATTTAATCACTGCCTAGAAAGTCTTTAACCAGCTAAGGCAGAGATACAAAGGATAAGTTACCTCCATTCCTGGCCAGCTGGTGTACTGTTTGTGTACAATCCATCAGCTTTGCCTTGTGATTATGCACCAAACTGCACACATAAAACCCCTCAAGGCCATTAATCCTTTAATAATCATCAATCATTAGGGAGTGGGTGGAGGAAGAATATTCTTGGACCGAACATCTACCTCACAGATTCTTCTACTCGAGCCCTCCAGAAATGATGACAGACTCAGGACCAAGCCTACAGCTTGACAGCGCTTCTCTGAACATGTGCATGTAAACTCATAGATATCATATGCTACCCTGGATGTAAACTGACAGGGGTTGATCACACCACAATCCATCCCTCTACAGTGGACTGTAGTCAGGCCCTTCGCCGTCAGTGCCTCAGCAAAAACAAGAGTGCCCATTTCTGGTGATGTCCGTCCAATGGTTAAATCTTCCCCTGTAATGTAGACGGAAGCAGAAGTGTAGTCTTCTAGTGTGTAGATCCTCAGGTAGGTGGCCTTGTTGGGTATGAGGTCAGGGATGCAGCAGGTAGAGAGGTCTTTGTCACCAAGGTATTTCAGTGACACCATTCCCCAGTATTGGGACGGCTCATGTATCATTGTCACTGTACCTCCTGTAACAAGGTAGTCAATCAAATGATTAATGACTGACATTGAGGACAGGGAGCAAGGTTTGACAGACGATAGATGTATAGGCAACGGCAATATCAGGGCCAAATATAGGTTTGATTGAAAAGAAATAAATAATATTATAGCTTGTTGTTATTGATCTCAATGTGTATCCTTCCTGGTGTAGTGGCTAAACAAACACTGTTGTTCTCTATTGGTTGCTTTATTTTTGTTTACCTCTTACATAATGCATCACTTAAGGTTTGCAATATTACTGGGCAGACAATTACTAGTACAGTAATTAAATATAGTTCATAGGATGCCAGAAATTCAAGAATAATATCAAACACATTGACTTGAAATTTGAAAGTGCTAGAAATCCCAGAAATGAACATTCCCACAAAAGGATCTTGTAAAAAAATATGGGGAACATTTTCTTCATATATAAAAATATATAGAGGTACTTATTGGATATCCTAATGTTTACCATCATTGTTATTGGCTTGATTTCATCTTTTTATGATAATATCTCAAAATCCATTTTTTGAGACTTCTGTAGAGATATAGACTGGAATCCATGCTTACCAATAGCGACCCCTGCCTGGAGGTGGTAAACATCAATGTAGCCATTGCCTCCGCAGCTCTCCCTAGGCTCACCTTTACATGGGAGGTTACAGTGGGAGGCGGGCACAAACTGTTTCTTGGTCAAACTGTCACCGCACTGACACATGCCCCCTCCATTCACAGCAGCATACCTGGTGGTAGAAGGAAAAATTTAACTTCTTATTTTTGTAGGCCTACATGTTACAGGAAAATGAGTCAGTTGCAGAAAATGATATTTTTCTAGTCCTTTTTCTACAGGAACGATTTTTCAGAATGTTTTCATTTTGGGGTGCTTACCACTGCTAGTGGCATGAATATGTGTATCAAATTCAAGATGGTGTATTGAATGTGTTTATAATATGCATGTTTTAAGTTATCCTAAGGCATGTATTTAACCATTTTGTTAGTGATTGACATCCAGAAATAGTGCTTACATTTTTGTTCATACATTTAGAAGTACTTATTAAATGTGCTAATGTTGACCATATTTTAAATACGCTTGATCGCATCTTTTCAAAATCCATTTCTTTGTATCGCATAACCTATAGTTTCCTTATAGGCCTATACAATATTTAATATATGCCAGGTGGAACAAACGCATTATCAATGATGAATATTTTAATTTCAAGTGCCGCCTTTACTAAAATACAAGAACACATCTACTTAATATACCAGGTCTTCTGATCTACTGCTACATTCCTCTTTAAATCAAAGAACATATCTCAAGTTTTGTATATATATATTGAATCTTTATTTTTCCAATTTTTCTTTTAGACATGGTCTATGTAGAAAGATTGGTCACAAGTTTCTGTTGTTGACAGTTCTTCCGACAGGACCCTCTGTTTTACATAAGGCAATATTAACATAAGACATCTAATATATATAGTAGATTTATAAAGAGATTCAAAATAAGTTAAAAAAATAAAAACACAAATACAGAAATAGAGCACACAACATAACATAACAGAACCTTTCTTTTTATATTCAGTCGAAGAGATATGTGTGTTACTGGATGTTGCTTAGATATATTGTATAGCAGTAACTTAGCATTGCTATATTAAAATGTGAAAATTATCATTAAATCATTATGTGTATCTATAATAATTATTATTGCACTTAGGCAATGGTACACATTGGAGAATCTGAATAATCAGAAATGAGGGACCAATTTTCATTTTGAGAAATAAGGAATTAGATCAATGAATCAACCAATGAAAGGGAGTAGTTTTGATATGAAAATATATTTTTCACATCTCTTTCTTTTAAAAAGTCTGCCTATGCTCCTCATTTCATGTCCAGGAGGAAAATATAGGCTCTATTTTATAGCTAAATTTTAACAACACCCAAATTCTAAAGAAAGACTTTTTTACTTTTGTACTATTCTTTTCCTAGGCTAGGCTCAGAGTGGTGTGAGTCCCTCCAAACTGATGGCAAGCCTCCCACGCTAAACCGCAAAATGTCATTATAATCCCATGAGGACACCTACATTAGCGCAGTAGGCGTCCACACACTGACATACCATTCTTACCTGACCTAGAGGCTCTAAGCCTGGACTGCACCCATGACCAAATCTGAAAGTGATTTCACCAACATTTGGTGGACTTCACCCAGTTGTTTTTGTTGTTTATTAAGTAATTAAAATGAAGAAATACCTGTAGCTTTTGTCTGTACATATCCCATTACATATGGTGGCGGACTGTTTGCCTGCTGGTGGTGTGGTGTGGTGCTTCATAGTGAGGGCTGTATCTTTATGACAGCCCTGGTGGAGGGGGTAGTGCTCTGTAACAGGAGGAACAGGGAATTAATATCCACATCATTTAACAACTGCATCCATACTCCCACATACAAACTCAATAAGGGAAATACTACAGCAACACAACCAAGAATACTTCTATATTCTGACCTATGCAATGATGTTAAAAATGTTACCAGAAGATGTTCAGAATAGAAAGTATATGTAGATGTTACTCTTTCTAATCAATATTAATAGCTGCCACAGCGACATATATTAGTTAGCACTTGATAATAATTATATACATGGGTCAGATTTTCAGAAAATGTACAATTGGCAGCTGTACACATGTAGTAAATTATGCTAAATTAGGCTGCAATTTGGTCAATACAAGGTAAATTCGAGAATATTCGGCATTGCATTAATTCTGGTAATCTGGTTACTTAGGTTGGACTGTATTTTGAACTTTATTTTTTCTGAAATTTGGGGTATTTGAGAAGATTGGTGAAGCTGAATTGTACATTTTCCGAAAATCTGATCCATATACATATGCACAATAGAGACTGTTTCTATTTGTGTTAGGCCTTGGTGTTGTTCATCAGCATACATGGTGTGTTTGTGTCGTAGACTTGCCTGAGTACAATACCTTTAGTATTGGGATTGTGGATGAGGGATATTTAAGGGTGGTCTCCACTGGCTGCGGTAAGCTCTGTGGTAAGCCTTGCGATGGTTTGTACTGGTTCTGTAGGTGGTGAGGACCTACATGATCAGTGAACGATGTAGGCAGGACCTTGCCACTCCTCAACAACACAGCACCATCGCAAGGCTTACTGCAGAGCTTACTGCAGCCAGTGGAGACCACCCTTATAGCTGCACTGTCAGCTAACATCGCTCAAGAACTTAACATGTATCAAAGTAGGGTGAGTCACTTGTATATCTTATGCCCAGGTAAATGGTTAGAGGTATGATGATGGATTGGAAAACCCTTATTTCTAGTTTTATTTAGGTATTTTTATTTAATCACAAGAACTTCTATGCCTCCTTGGCAGGTCGTGAACATTTACCAATTTAGATCATGGCCACAATTTAAGAAATGGCAATAGGAGGAAAATTCATATCTATAACTGGAAATAAACCCGTCTAGGTAGATGCACGATGGGTAGAGTTAATAATCTCTGGAACAAATTACCTGTAAAGAAAATCAAAACAAATCAAAAAATCAAAAATAGAATATGCTATTATTATTAATGGAGATTGTTTGAAAAGTAGCTGAAATAGTGATTTAGGTTGCTATCAACAATGTATGATCTACCATTGAAACATCAGTACTGCCATGTATAATGTTAATTCATATACACTGCTCTGTATTAATGTAAGATTAAATCAGAAATTATATTATAATAATGCTTCATGTGAAAGAGCACGGCGTCTGTAGTAGTCTGTATTAACATATAGTGTTTTTTTTTAGTTGCTCGTCATTACTCACACTTTTTCAGTGATTCGCTTTGAGAGCATGCATTTTACCCTATATTGAAAACCTGTAATATGCTTGTATCGTATTTTAAGAAAAAATGCCTATTAAATTGTAATTTAATTAATCCTAACTTATATTGGAGCATATTGAAGAAGAGCACAGATGTTGGACTGAGCCTGACATCAGGTAAGTTTTCATGTAGTGTAATATAATTATTTACTATTTAAGTTTGCTATTTTTATTTTTGAAAACAAATTTGCAATATTTTTAGGTGGTCACTTACTATATTATAGTAAAGTAGCTATATATATGCTCTATGGGACGACCTTAGTAATGCATGGAGATATTTTAATACACAGTCCTAAAATTTGGTACATGCATCCATAGTACTTGGAGCATTAGATTCTCCCAAAATGAGAACATATACAAAGAGATCTTGTGAATAAATCACTTTAAAAATATCAATTTTTAACATATAAACATGGTAATTGTGATATGAATATGGAATGAAACTAGTGGCTGCTCTAAAAAAGCTTATCAGACACACTTGAAGTGAAAAATGTATGTATCATCGCTCATGGCTTCACCACTTTCTATGATATGTGCATACCATTTATTTTTCTGCATCACAAGCGGCCATGGTTACCTAAGAGCGATTAGAATAGAAAAGTTTTGTCATTGAAACACTATAAGAAATTTGTTTTTTCTGGGTTTGCCTATACCCGTCTATTCCACTGATGTTATCCATTATCATTTGTATGTTTGAAAAGAGTATTACTGATATTCCTGGATTGAAAGTCATGCGTAAAGTAATCAAATATACCTTTTAGGATGACCTTAAGAACGCAGAGACATTTAATATATAGTTTCGAAATTTGGTTTACTAATTAGAGGGTTCTGTTGGAAGAACTGTCAAGGCAGAGATATGTGACCCATTTTTCCGAGTAAGCCTTATGTAAAATAAGAATTTGGAAATATAAAATTTCAATATATTTGACTAAGAGCACAAAGTAGTTCAAATAGCAAAACATTGCTACAAAGAGCTCTTGTGAAAAATATCAATTTTGCGACTGATGACCCCTTTTTCTCTAACACACCACATTAATCTTTATGCATATCATAAACTAATTGATGGACATGATTATTACCCATTACCTGGCTTGATGTCATAGAGACTGACTTCCTCCGGTTTGTGGCCCCCGCACGTCTCAGAATTGTTACCTCGGCAAGGTAAAATGCACAAATCATCCGCAATGCGTTTGTTAGGTAAGTACCCATTCCCGCACCTGCATCCACCATGCTGTAAATAATTATTAAACACTCATCATACTACCTCCTATCATATAATTGCTATTAGGATATTAATCCAGGGCAGAGAAGACCTTTTGTATTTACCACTGGGGAAGGAATTCCGTACATGTACTATCCCCCTGTATCTGAAATGGACGGATCCCTGTGTGTTCTCAATAGGTGATTTGCATATCTCACTGCGCATGTCTATTACAGCTCATGCTGGGATGGATTCTGTTGAAATCTGGCATACCAATATTTGGCAACATTTTTATCGAAAATTGCAAAAATGTTTCCACCAATATCATAGCTTATGTAAAGACCTATGAACATCAAATGCATGAAATGTTTGTAGCCGATATATAAAATATTTTTAAAAAAAATGATGTTTTTCTATAGCTTTTAGATTATATCACTAATTCAATAATTACACATGGCCGATTTGCCCCTTGATTGGACCCCAAATTTGGGTCTCCCGATGAATCCTAGGATTTCATTTCATATCCTGGTTTATGTCATTTCGAAACCGTAAACCAGGACTTGAAATAAAATCCTAAGATTCATCGAGAGACCCAAATTGGGGGTTCAATCCGGGGTTCAATTGGGAGTCAAATCTGCCATGTGTGGGTAGGGCTTTATTGTCCAAATGTAGGTCAATACCCCATGTGTGATAGAGTAAGCAAGGCTATTAAATGGTGGCCACGTCCACACTTAAAATCTTACCATTTTACATAAAAATAATAACTTTGGCTTGTAAGTCCATGTACTGCCTTATCTTATCATAATAGAGATGATTGTACGATTATATGTACTGTACTGTACAAATCAGAAAGGGAATTCCAAGATTTAGAAGGGATATGTTAACATGTTTGTTTCTCTCTAAGAGAGAGGTTATTTGTTGAACCATATAGATATTGTGTCGTAATAATGATGAAATCAACACAGAGAGAAAAATCACATCAAAAAAATAATAATTTATAATCTGAGCATTGAGCAGGGGACACCCTGGAAGACCTGCGAATGCAAATCCGCAGATGGAAATTATCTTATGTCTTAGTAATAAGCCGTGAATTGATTGTCCCTTTTCTGGAACTGATGTGATATGAATCTAGAAATAAAATTATTACAACAACAACAACAACCATAGATATAGAGATTAGAGATTAAGTATGTTTTGGATCCTGTATGGAAAAAGGTAGGAGTAGTTTAATAAATGGGTCAGATTTTCAGAAAATGTACAATTCAACTTCGCCTATTTTCTCAAATAACGCAAATTTTAGACGAAAATAAAGTTCAAAATACAATTCAACTTTGCCAAACAGATTGCTAGAATCAATGCAATGCCAAATATTCTCGAATTTACCTAGTATTGACCAAATTGCAGCCTAATTTTGCAAAATTTACTAAATGTGTACAGCTGCCAATTGTACATTTTCTGAAAATCTGACCCAAATGTGTATCTGTGTTCCAAACATACCCTAAACCACCCAGACATATCCTAAACGGGTAAGAAACTGACTTGTTTTGTTGCCTTGGTCATTTTTGTTTTTTGACCAGCTTTGGCCTTGAGCCCTCAGTAGTCAAGAACCAAGAATGTTGCATTGGTGCATTGACAATGGAGGTAAAAGATATGTTAGTGATGAGATCACACATGTAAAAGTAAGAAAATGTGATGTGTTTCAGGAAAATGAGTCATAAGTCGCAAAAACTGGATTTTGAGATACCATTATATTTGAAAAGATGAGATCAAGCTGATTCCAATGATAGTAAACAGTCTAATAATCTAATAAGTATTTCTAGATTTTAATTTGATATTTTCGTTTTTGAAAAAAAAAGTTTCCGATATTTCTGGGCTCAATAAACAGTAAATTAACTAAATGTAGTCCATATGAGGACCTTTAAAACGAAAGGATATATTGGATTGATTGTCCTGAAATTTGATACATCGATTGATATAGCTCTAAGTGACAAACTCTCTAAAAATTAGAACATTTCAATAATGTTATCTTGTGAAAAAACACTTTGAAAAATATCAATTTTGCGACTTATGACTCATTATCCTGAAACACATCACAAATTAGTTTTATAGTTGCTGATCTTATTTATGTTGTTGATGCAATGACAATAACATTCTCATGGTCACCAATTCGATCATCAATGCAAACTCAATACATCAACAAGCTTTTGTCAATATTGGCTGTACCACTTTAAGGATAGATAAACTCCAAGACTCATATCCAGTAATGTAAGTTATAGCTATTATGACTTCTACCAATATTCCCCTGATTCGCCTGATTGGTCTTATCTCTAAATATTTGTGTGTCAGATTCAATGAGAATTAATCCCAGACATGTGCTATAAGATAAGATAAGATAAGATTACTTTATTTATCGAACTAACATTACATAAAACAAGAATAAACAGGCAAAATTGACAAATGAAGTGATATTGACTGCCCATATAACAGGCATACTAATGGTCTAATCTCCTATTGTGTAAATGAGTTACCCGCAGTGTCATGTAGCGGTAGCCCTTGTCTGCACATTTGTAGAAACAGTTCCTCTGTGTGTTGCTGCTAAGCCAATATCCCCAAACACTTGCCTGCAGGGCTAAGTGGGAGTAGCAGCCAAGGAATAGGGGCGTCCTCCTACGCTCATCTGTGGCACAAACAACATTTTAATAGTTGTTTCTTAAAGTTGTATTCTGAGCTATCACAACATAATATGTTACCAAATTTGCTTATGTTGTGACTTGTAGGAGTGCATTATCAATATTATGCTGGTGTTATGTCGATACAAGAATATAAAGTCTAATCGACCAACGTTAAATGAGAGTGCAACAGAATAATATCTGCTAAAATGTTATATATTAAACTAAGAATGCTTTCCTTGTATTCAATTGACACATCAACTTTTGGACATGGATATCTAAGAATACAGGTCTAGTCCTAGATTATGAATCTATAATAATTATTATATAGTTGTTATGGATAATGTTTACAGGTTGAGTGCATGTAGCGTCCTTTTATGTGATGTGTTTTTAGGAAAATGAGTCATATCGCAAAATATGGATTTTGAGATATCACCATATCTGAAAAGAGATCAAGCTGATTCCAATGGTGGTAAACATGTAGGCCATTTAAGAAGTGTTTCTATATTTTATGATTGATATTTTTATTTTTGAAAAAAAAAGTTTGCATTGTTTCTGGATGGGTAATTACGTGTAAAGTAATTAAATATACTCCATACAATGGCCTTCAAAACGCAAGAATATATTTAATACAATGTCCCGAAATTTGTTACATGGATTAATATGACTATAAATGCTGAACCCTAATAGAATCAGAACATCCCAATAAAGAGATCCTGTGAAAAAACACTATGAAAAATATCAACTTTGCAACTTGTGACTCATTTTCCTGAAACAGATATAGCACAATTCACTAGGCCCGGAAATCACTACACATAGATATATTCAATAGTCTTGGCCATGTGTATTCATGCTACTCACAGCATGAAAACACACATCCACATTCTGAGCAAGGTTTCTTGTGCGAAAACATTTGTGATCCGTTTTAGGAAAATGAGTCATAAGTCGCAAAAAATGGATTTTGAGATATCACCATATTTGAAAAGAGGAGATCAATCCGATTCCAATGATAGTAAACAGTATAATAAAATAATGAGTATTTCTAGATTTTAAGTTAGATATTTTCGTTTTTGAAAAAAAGGTTTCCAATATTTCTGGGGTTTAATAAACAGTAAAATAACTAAATGTAGTCCATATGAGGACCTTTAGAATGAAAGGATATATTGCATAGATTGTCCTGAAATCTAAGACATCGATTGACATACCTATAAGTGATAAACTCCCCAAAAATCAGAACATTCCAATAATGTGATCTTGTGAAAAAAACACTTTGAAAAATATCAATTTTGCGACTTATGACTCATTTTCCTGAAACACATCACAAATAAGAACTCACATCTGATTAGATCGTAGGCCGGTCCATGGTCAGTCTTCCCACAGTACTGGGATGGATTGCCGGGGCACAAGCAGTGTTTATCACTTATTTGTGCCCACTTCTGGTGGTTGTACTCATGCTCCTCTTCCTTCATACAGTGACAGGTCTCATTCTGTAGTAAATATAATTGTGATATATGGAAAGCTAAGACCATTGACAGCATGTGGGTAAATTGGCACTTTATCCATCTCCATCTTTCTCAAATTCGCCTTTAAGCTGCCTCACTAACATAATTATAGTGTAAATAGGAGCTTAGGCATTAGTTTCCAGGGGTGGTCCAAGAAAAAGCAAATAAATCAAACTAAAATGTGGACCAAAATGTGCTCCTTTCGTCTGTGTAAATGACCACCCCCTGGATCTGCCTGTATCCACCCCCATCCCACCCAACCCATCCCCCTGATGATTATTTGAATTAACCACTATAATTATTGAGGGGGGGGGCATGTACAGCTATTGTTCTTGTGCAGAAATAGCACTTTCAGGGCACGCCATGTGCCCTCAGAGTTCCAAAATTATTCTTGTGCCTGCCGCAAATCGGTTCGTTACAGCAACAAATTCAACTTCTTTTAAACAAATAGTTAGGATAAGCCAATACCCAGGTAACCTCACTTGACATCTATATATGCCATCTCGACAGTTAGAGCCCTGTAATGCAGGCAGTACATATCCTTTTAGAAGCGTCCGGTGTGCCTAGCACATGCTTTGATACATGTTACAGAGTTCATCCTGAGTCCCGGTTCAATGAGGAGGAAATATCCTTGGGATAATTTCTACCCAATTTACATACTGCCTGTGATGAAATAAGAAAAATGTGTTGTGTTTCAGGAAAATGAGTCATAAGTCGCAAAATTGATATTTTTCAAAGTGTTTTTTTCACAAGATCACATTATTGGAATGTTCTGATTTTTGGGGAGTTTATCACTTATAGGTATGTCAATCGATGTCTTAGATTTCAGGACAATCTATGCAATATATCCTTTCGTTTTAAAGGTCCTCATATGGACTACATTTAGTTATTTTACTGTTTATTAAACCCCAGAAATATTGGAAACCTTTTTTTCAAAAACGAAAATATCTAACTTAAAATCTAGAAATACTCATTATTTTATTATACTGTTTACTATCATTGGAATCGGATTGATCTCCTCTTTTCAAATATGGTGATATCTCAAAATCCATTTTTTGCGACTTATGACTCATTTTGCTAAAACGGATCACAAATATAAAAAGTTGAATTACCTTTAAGATCATGATCCTCATGGAGTCCTGCTTCAGGCAGAAGGTCTGACATTCTTGCAGGTTGTTGTTGACTGATAGTTTCTCTTCAACTGCTCCCTTGTAAAGGTTGCCATATCTTTTGATGCAGCCCAGGTAGTCTAAATAATAGAAGTTTGATACCTGAGTGTATTATACCACATATATATCAACGACTCTGTTTGTTCATGTGAACAAACAGAGTTTTCTAGTTACCGTATAGCGCCAAATTAGCAAGGCCTAAATACTCATGAGAGGACCATAAAACAGAACAAAATATGTGATGTGTTTCAGAAAAATGAGTCATAAGTCGCAAAATTGATATTTTTCAAAGTGTTTTTTCACAAGATCACATTATTGGAATGTTTTACTTTTTGGAGATTTTGTCACTTATAGTGATATCAATCGATGTATTAAATTTCAGGACAATCTATGCAATATATCCTTTTGTTTTAAAGGTCCTCATATGGACTACATTTAGTTACTTTAATGTTTATTGAGCCCCAAAAATATTGGAAACTTTTTTTTTCAAAATCGGAAATATCAAACTTAAAAATCTAGAAATACTTATTAGATTATTAGACTGTTTACTATCATTGGAATCAGCTTGATCTCATATTTTCAAATATAATGGTATCTCAAAATCTATTTTTTGCGACTTATGACTCATTTCCCCAAAACGGATCACATATGCGGTAAGTCTATCAGGACACATGCCTACGTATAAAGGTATAAGTAAGGTGTAGGATAACAATATGGGAAGTTCATAAAATGTTTGCTAACAGGAGGGAATTCATGAATTTTGCCAGACTTTTACTCCGGGAAAATGTGGCGCTGTACAATAAATAGTTGATTAGAAGTCAAAGTTGTGGTCATTCCAATCCAACGTTTTGTGAGTTTATACTTCTCTTTATGTGACACATTCCATGCAGTATTATGCATTAATTGCCATCGTCTGTGACATTTGATATTCATATGATATTATGTATTGTGTTAAAGACAAATGAGTCATAAACTGCAAAAACAATGATTTTGGGATAGTATAATATTTGAAAATATGAGATTAAGTGGATTGTAACGATGTTAAATTTGAGGAAATCTACAAAGTATTTTGATGTTATGCTGGATCTATGTTGGAGAAAAAACTTTGCAATATTTCTGGATGGACAACTACATGTAAAGTTGTTAAATATACTCCATAAGATGATCTTACAAATGCAATATATATCTTATACACTGTCTGGAATTTTGGCACATGTCTTTGTACGACTTAAAGTGCTAGATGCAGGTCTAAGAAATTAACACATTTCAACAAAGATAACAGTTAGAATATAGCACTTTGATCAATTCTGCGTCTCATATTTCTTTGAGACATCACTAATTATTGATTATATTTACCAGTTCTGTGTATGTTGTTAGAGTATGTCAGGTAGGCTTTGGCTTGTGTGTATCTGCATTCTTGGGTGGCAGGCAAGACGTTTCCACAGGAACAGACTGATTCTCCCTGATCATAATCTCCCTAGCAATAATACATATAATTATAGCATAAGTATCATGAGGGCAGTGAGTAAATTAAAGTATGGCTCAGATCGTCAGAAAATGTACAATTGGCAGCTCCACACATTTTTGCTAAATTAGGCTGAACAATGAAGAATACCAGGTATATCTCAGTATATTTGGTATCACAATAATTTAGAGTATCACTTCTGTTATATTGAACTGTGTTTTAAAGCTTATTTCTGTCTCAAAATGTGGGTTATTTGAGAGGATATGTGAAGGTGAATTGTACATTTTCTGAAGATCTGATCTGTATGACAGAACATACAAATAAGAGAAAATAGTCCAAAATAAGATCATATGATATAAGATGTGTCACGCAATATAGAATATACAATAAGATACATTCTTTAGTATTGTGCTGTAAATATAAATCAGGTCAAAGATGACGTTTATGAAACACTCCAAGTCCTAATGTACTGCTGGGCATGTCTACTTACCCTCATGCCTGTATATTTTTTGTCTTGGTTTTTACAATATCTGAGACACTCGTGCAGGGAGGGTTTTGACAAAAGTTGGTCAGTAATGTTTAATATTGTTGTCCAAGTAGTGTAGTCATAGCAACCAAGACTCTCAACCAATGGCTGAATCCCAACAGTATCTATATAAGAAAAGGTTCGATTCAATTTAACATTATTTAGGTCAATTCGATAGAGATTTTAATAGCCGGCACATAAGAAACCAGTTTTGTTCACTGGCTAAAGTTCAAAAGGGGCTCCTCAAGCCCTTGTCTAAAACCCCTTGTAAGCTACATGAATTATGAATTTACACATAAAGAGCTAGCTCAGTTTGGGCTTGGTTCCGCTTTCCCAGGCAAGAGCACTTTTCAGCAGGTTGACTACAGATGAAAAGTATGTGACAGCCTAAGTCTACACATAAACAGTGTGTGACAGCCTCAACCTATACATGAACAGTGTATGACAGCCCCAATCTACATAAATATAAAAGAGTGTGACAGCCCAAAATTACACCAAGTGTGTGACAATTTACATAAGAATGTGACAACCTCAATCTACACATGGAAAGGTTCTGACAACCTCAATCTACACATTAAAAGAGTGTAACAGACACAATCTACATATGAAAAGTGTGACATCCATAATCCACATAAGTGTGTGACAGGCTTACATGTTTGACAGGTGTCTCCCGTGGTATGGTCTGTGCACAAACAGGCCCCATCTTTATAAACACCACCATTCTTACAATATCCTCCCAATACAACCTGTGCACCTGGAAACAAACACAATCACCATAATATTATTGATTCCTGAAATGGACACTCAACAGCTCTACACATTTAATTAGGCAATTGTAATAAATCAAGTTGAACAAGAAATTTGGGTTGTGACCAAGGAAAACACATACCCAACATGGCCGACATCAGGTATTGACACAAAATATCAGGGGCTATATATCTCCATCATTTCTCAAAAGTACTCACTACAGGGTAGAAAATCAATCTCTTTCAAATTATTCACATTTTGATGTGTTTCAAAGGTAAATGTGGTTTTTCCTACTTCATGGCAACATTCATTTTCCACAATATCACGCAAATTATGAAAGTGCTGTGCAGTTATACTTCCCTCTTATCTTCTTCATCTACCCATCAATATTGATGAAAAAAAATTCTATCTGAAGGAAGGGCAATTCCTTCTGAATTCTTCTTGCCATTTCTGCCAATTCACAGTCAACATAGACCCAAACAATATTCAGTCTCTCAACTTCCTCTCCCATCTTCATTACTTAAATGACCAGTTTTGACAAAACTACATATTTGGGAGTAGAAAATCATGCTCTTTCCGAATTCCATCACTTTGGCAATGGCAAATAACGTTTTTTATTACTTCGCGGCAGCGTTAATTTTCTGCGGTGTGAACACAAATGCATCTCAAATTGAGGCGGCAGGAGGCAGACATATTTATACCCTCAGTCCCGACGTTTTTCAAAAGAGCACCCTTATCGCGGCTCCCTTGAAAAAAGTGGTAGACATACCTGTAATGAGGTACACTGCTGTGACTGCACAAAGCATGAACCTGGAACAGAAATATTATTTAGACAATAAATTAGACGATAAATGTTCAAAGGTGTAACAGAAATGCATGTATAAATAAAGTGCTCTGGGATTCTACATATTACCATATTAATGTTTGCTTTATGAAAGGATTAATGACTGACATTGACTGATGCAATGCTGGTATTATACGCCAAAAGTATCTCATCTTTTAAAACTGATGATAATCTCAAATTCCTCTTATTTTCTTTTTACTTAAAGGTCTGTTGTCCATTACCACAGCCTACCACCTGACTATAATAATATAAAACTGTGGTCTTTGGTAATTATTCTTGTATTCATGAATTATAAAGGTTAATGATAAAAGTTATTGATTTTGTTCCATAGCCAAATCAATACGATGTATTGGAACTAAAACAATGAATGATTGAGTAAATTACTTCTGTTTTAGCTACACTCATGTCCCAACACAACTATTGATACATGACAAAGAAGGAAAAAAAGAACCTACTGTACTGTAACAATGAGTCAATAATGATTCTGCAAAATGGTACAGGCAAGCATCAATTCTTTGTAATTTATTCTCATCACTATCATGCGATTTTGTGCCGCAGAGGACTATTTTCAACTAGATTCTGTGAGAATTGCATGAGAATCGACCTAGCGGACAAGGGTCGTACTAACAGATCTTTTAATATGCAAAGAGGAAACAATTTCTTTAAAGCGTTAATGAGCTTATGGGTGAATGGCTGCAGTTAACTCAAATCATGAAAGCTTTTCAGGGAAGTCCTACAATATTTATAGGCTTTTGTATGGACAAATATCAAAAGTAGGGAGCACATGAACCATCACATGACCGTCACTTGAATGAAAATGTAATGACGTCATGCCTTCAAGAGAGGAAGAACGAGGGAGAGATAGGGTGGAAGGGGACGGTGCATGGTGGAACTGGAAAGGAGAGGGGACGGGAGAAGAGGATATGAGAGACAGAAAAGGTGGAGGGAAAAGAAGGGAGGGTATATTTGGGAAAGGGGAGGGGAGGGAGAAGAAGAGAGAGGGGGACAGGGAAAAAGAGAAGAGGAGGAAGGAGAGAGAAGAGGAGGGGAAGGAGAGAGCACAGAAGGGGAGAGAGATGAAGGAAAAAGAGGAAGGGAGAGGGGAAGGTAGGGAGGAAAGGGAAAGAGATCAGAGGGGAAGGGGAAGAGCTGGGAATAGAAGAGGGGGAGATGAAGGGAGGGAGATCAGAGGGGGAGTGGGAGAGCGAAGAACCGGAGGGAGAGGGTGGGAGAAATCAGGGGAAGGGGGAGAGAAAAATGTGGGAGAGAGAGGAAAATTATTTTTCAAAAAAAAGGTTGGGTGGGTAATTACCAGTAAAGTAACTAAATATCATCAATATGAAGGCCTTCAAAACACAAGGATATATTTAATACTATATGTCTTGATATTGGGCACATAGGTTCATATGACCAAGTGTGCTAGACCCTTGAGAAATCAGAACATTTCAATAAAGGAATCTTTCAAAAAAGTCACTTGGAAAAATATCAATTCTGCGACTTGCGACTCATTTTCTTAAAACACATCACAATTGATTACACATTCTACTGTTAGTAATGTTGGTGTACATATGCTTAAAATTGAATGTTTACCATCATTTGATTCCACTTCATCTCATCTTTTCTAACATGGTGGTATCTTGAAATCTATTCTTGTGTAACTTAAGAAATGCATTTTTTCGTGACACATCACAGAGGGTGCACCCGTTGACATGAGTCATAATTATGACGCTCAAAATTATTATGGAACATCCACTTGTTCTTGTTGGAGGACCAATGGGCAGGAAATATACAACACATTGTTGAATTATGTATGAGAATGTACGAGTTATGGATGATTAGTCAGATACGGTTAATTTAACAGAGGCAGCGCTTGAAAACATTTTTCCAATTTTTATTCAACATGTTCATACAGCAGGAAGTGATGAACTGTCAGAGCTTACAGGATAACTACCATGCTATTCTGCCTGGTGCGCTGTGTCTAGTGTGGGTTTATCTGCCTAGGTCCATACTAGTCATGTCTAATTAATGTAACTTAAACAGAGTTAATGATATAATGACAGAATAGTAGTACATCTATCAAAGTGAAAGTCTATGAGGTAAGGTGCTAGAAAGGGACATTGTGGTTAAAAATAAGATGCTGAAATAGGAAAACGCTTCCTTTTTAAATGGAAATCAATTGAACAAGTCGTGAATACTTTAAATGGCAAAACCAATAATAGAATGATTATATATAGAGAGAATGGAACTCGCCTGCAATAATCGAAAATTTATTGGATGAGATTTGTCCGCATAAGCACGATGCTGTAGGCAGAATGCTTATGTGGACGATTCAAATCCAATAACATTTTCAATTATTGCAGGCGAGTTCCATTCTATATTTATTATATGGGCATAAAACTTGATATGTAATCACAAATGAATCATGTGTAAATCTGAAAAAAGTAGCCAACTTGGTAAAAAAGTAGTTCATATAGTAGTCATACTATATGAATATTTTTATAGCACCCCACTTATAGCACCTCTCATATGGAATGTGCATATAATAATATACATTATAAGATATGAATATAAAACTGCAACGGATTCTTGTTATACATGCTTTCACCACCAAGGACCTTTTTTCAACTGACTTTGACTTTGCCGTTCTTTATTGATGAAGCAATAATGGACTAATACCGCCTGCTATATTTTGCGTTGTTATGATGATGCAAGTTTGCAAATGCAAGTTTGCTGAGGCTGACACTTGTCAAAGACAGTATCCTAATATTCGCAAAATAGAAATAAAAGTATATTGTTTATTGAAATTATTTACTTTGAAATTACTTTTACTGGATAAGTAATAAACATTTGTATAAAAACACTTAGTAATTCCTAACCTTAAAACACTGAGCTTACATCATCCAGAAAAGATGTCATCCAGCGTTTTGCATGGTTATTTTAGAAAGATGTTTGTTATCATCCCCCCCTCCTGCCCCCCCCCCCCCTTCTACCTATAGTGTCCCATACACACCACCGCCACTGGCGTCGTGTGTATGGGATTCTCTGTGCCTGTGCCTGTATGCCTGTGCCTGCGGGAGTGTGGGGTGGTTGATAGCTATGTAAACCTGGCGGGACTGAGTGACAACAGGTAGAGGGTGAATGAATGTTTTCAAAACAGCATTGCTAGACCATGAATTCAGTAGTTTTTCCAGACAAAAGGGTAGCTAACTAAGTCAAGTTTCTCTCAGACGAATTAGAGGTCGCAACTTACATGGGAATACATTGAAAATAGGGCCATAAATCCAGGTCGTATATAGATAGGGAGTGGACACTGATGGGTTGGGTGACGTAACAAATTTCAGAAATGGCTTATTCCGCCCACAGAGGGCGGGGTCGGTCACTTCTCATCAAGCAAATCATGACTGTTATTTTTATTTTTTTTATGACTGTTAATTTAAGGCACATTGTTTCTTACCTTTATTGTAATTGAAAATTTAAAACTGCATCTATGTAGAGAACCATCAACAGTCTATGACCGAGATGGAATTGTTGCTCTACTACAGGCGAATGTAACATCAATTAATTAAGGGGCCGGAAAAAACCTCCCATCTGCCGGAGAACACCCCCTTTATTTGGCTACTTGTTAGCAATAAAGGTTTACAATCAATCAATCAAGACATGTATAATAAACAACTTATATAATAGGACTTGTTCTCCACACGGATGCAAAAATAGTGCGCAAATAATGGTACTAGTCTTACCTAGCAATCATATACAAACATACTAAATCACACTGCGCAGTAACACACTGGTTGCTTTACAGAAGTGAGAGTTTAAGTCATGAATGAATATGAAATTCTTCAATAACACCTACACACAACAATACACCTGATGAAGCAGTCACCCATTGACAAGATATCTCAACATTTGCATTCAATGAAGATGGTCTACAAATGCTTCCTGGTTAAAGTTCTAATTCCACTTCTAAGAAATACTGCACCTCATTTGACTGTGTGAAAGAATTATGTAGACACCATCTCCTACTAATTCATATATATTTTGTTTTATCCTTTCTTCATTCTTATTTCCCTTTCATATACAATAAAAAAACGGTTGAATTGAGATATTGCTGAAAAAGTAAACATGAAGTTGTTCTACACAAGTTTTGTGAAATAAGTGAAAAAATAAACATACCTCATGTCTGCAGGACTTTGTTCAAGTGATGAGAGTCGTGGGAGGACTGTATAACGAGTCATATTTGATATCATATATAGATCTGTGTACTCAAACATATCTGGATGGTAAATGTGGAATGAGATGTGTTGCAGGAAAATTAGTCACCAGTCCCAAATCTTTTCTCAAATGTTTTTCCACAAGATCTTTTGCTCAAAGATGGTGAACTGGCAAAAGACAGCTACAAACGTTGACAGTAAACTGTAATTGGAAAGACTGTTATTGGTGACAGTGACTGTTGTTTGTTTGGCATCAGACACAGCTTGATACCTGACTATTTCTTTCTTATGCTACCTTATATTATGTAATATAATTGCCCAACCTTAAAAGCAGTGCACATATGTGATGTGTTTCAGGAAAATGAGTCATAAGTCGCAAAATCAACATTTTTCAAAGTGTTTTATTCACAAGATCTGTTTGTAGGAATGTTCTCATCCTTTAGGTATCGAGCGCTTTAGGTCATATGAATATATATGCCAAATTTAAAGACTGTGTACTATATATATCCATGCAATTTTAAGCTCATCCTATAAAGTATATTTAGCTACTTTACTAGTAACTGTCCACCCAGACATATTGCAAACTATTTTTTCAAAAATACAAATATTAAACTTAAAATCTATAAATACGTATTAGATGTCCTACTGTTTACTATCATTAGAATCGGCGTGATCTCATCTTTTCAAATATGATGATATCTCAAAATTCATTTTTAGCGACTTGTGACTCATTTCCCTGAAACACATCACATATAATGTATATTTCCAGCAGGATGGACTCATTTTTCTTTTAATTATATATATGTAGGCCTAGTTCTTATTTGTTATACAATTACATATTATAGAAAAAGGTCCCTCTCTTTCTTTGCTCACATAGCTCTTCCAAGAGGGCCTTGACATGATATTTTTAATACCTGTAAGACATGATATTTTAGATGCTTAACTGAACGATATTTATTCTAACATCAAGATCTTTTTTGATTTACAAATTCTACACTTATTTAATTAATTATCAATGCACCTAGTACATTTAGATCTTAACAGTAAACATGTTTTATCTCTAATTCTAATAATCTTTTGTCCCCTAGTTACCTTGTCTCTCCTCAGTTTTGTATTCCGTAACTTTATAGTTACTTCCATTTACAAATACAAATCCTTCTCCTAGCTATATACATACATACAAGTCTTACATGCCTGATTTAGGTAGAAATGTGATCGGAAATGATTCAATAATTAAATCATCCACGATGTGCAGGATAAACTTAATGTTTGAGTATGTCACTGTTTATATTATTCCTGTTTCATCTAATTATTCTTCAGATATAATCTGAAGTTTGCAAGGTCCTCCACATTTGTTTTTCTCAATGTTTTCAGGTATTAATGAAAGTTTATATGCCATTTCTAGTGAGTGGGCTTCTCTCCTTTTTTTTCAAGAGGTGGAATACCCAATTCCTTGGACAGCTCCACTACGTTAGTTTTCTTATTCAAATACCTTGCCCTTC
The DNA here is from genome assembly GCA_942159475.1 of Sthenelais limicola. Lineage (NCBI taxonomy): Eukaryota > Metazoa > Annelida > Polychaeta > Phyllodocida > Sigalionidae > Sthenelais > Sthenelais limicola. Next base: position 14,201,170 of record OW804098.1, read on the forward strand.
GGATAATATTATTTTGTATAACCTGTAATTTCTTTAATAAAGCAGTATTACTTGTACTTTTATAGATGGTGTCTCCAAGGTCCATATGAGGAAGTATCATTACCTTATACAAATTCAAAAACATCTTTGCTCTAAAAATATGTCTGGATTTAGACACCAACCGACTCTGGTTTTGAATTACTGATATCTTTCTCTTCAGACGAGACTGTTTAGAGTCGATTTTTAACCCCAAATATGTGTATTCGTTTGATATGATTACTTAACACTTGCTGCCAGACAATATGTTCAACCTTTCAACCTGATAAATGTTCTTCATTGTGTGAAACTGTTATATTCCTTACTTGTAATTCAGGTGGAGTTTAACACATTAGATTTGATGTGGTTTTATTGCATGGTTTGATTAAAATCACTAGTTCTTTAATAAAAAAGAAGTCATGACAACTGCTGAGTTATCTATTTTCATTTACTCCCCAAATTCAGAATTGATAATTATTTTGAGTCTATTTGTTTATGGCCATTTATGTTTGAATGCGGATGGACCCTAACAGTTGATAATTATTGACAGAAAAGAAGCATTCCACATCCTGGAGGTTCAAAAGATGATGATTTGAGAACCAACATATTGATATTAACAATTTAAAAATGAACTTGATTTATTCAGACTCAAAAACAAAGGCATTTTGAACAGTGGGATTCTGTCACTTTAAATATCTCATTCATTACTCTGGGACGTGCACAATATGCTTCAACCTACACATTAGTCTACCAGTATGTTTTTATACACACTTCTCTGACTATGATGTGACAGCATGATCTGTAGAATAGTAGTTGTTAGTGGTATAATGATCAGATCAAAACACATTAAATAGAGGATGTTTATATTTAGAGTGAATTATTAATGGTTAATGACTCCAATGGTAATAGGGGAGTTGCATGTCTCACTGCGCATGTCTGTCACAGTGCATGCTGGGACGGATTCAGTTAAAGTCTGACATACAACTATTTGGCAACGTTTTTATCAAAAATTGCAAAAATGTTTTCACAAATATTATAGCTTGTATAAATCATCTATAAAAACCAAATGCATGATGGGAAAGATAGGGACTTTGTGATGGAAACATGTATAACATATGGATATTTACATAAGATTACTGATAAATAATTCATGCTGAACATGACATGGTTTCTATAGATTTTACACTGTACCATTACTCCCATAATTCCATGTGAATCAAGATTCAAAATGGCGGCTATGCAACTCCCCTATTGACGGAATATGTTCTGTCAGGCATGAAGTTTGTAGCACACAGGCAGGAACTGACTCCTCTGATATTGATTATTCAAAGCTACATTGTATTGCGATGAAACAAAATTCTTACCAGTCTAGGCTCAAAGCCTGTCAGATCAGATGGGATTGATATGTCAATGATTGGACGCTACTGAGCTAATAACCTTCCTGGCCCTGGCGTAGGCACCATAATGGGATTTTGTGGTTTGGACGGAGAGGCTTTCCCTCAGTTTAAAGAGACCCTTTCAACTCTGAGCCTGTTGGCTACTCATTGTTAGATCTATTGGACTGAATTCATCAATATGTGATCCGTTTCAGGAAAATGAGTCATAAGTCGCAAAATATGGATTTTGAGATATCACCATATTTGAAAAGATGAGACCAACCCGATTTCAATGAATGTAAACATTGAGGACATCTAATAAATACTTTTATCATTTTAGTTAGATATTTTTATTTTTGAAAAAAACGTTTGCAATATTTCTGGGTGGATAATTACCAGTAAAGTAGCTAAATATACTCAATGAGATGATCCAGGAAACGCACTAATATAATTAATAAACAGTCTTGAAATTTGGTTGATGTATTTATAGAACCATAAAGACCAGACACTCCAAAAATGAAAATATTCCAACAAAAAGATCTTGTGAGAAAACGACTTTGAAAAATACCAATTTTGCGACTTGTGACTCATTTTCCTGGAACACATCACATATGTTGCTGCTATTATGTTTATGTAATATAAGGATTGTACCACCGGCCAATATAAATATTAGAAAAATAATAAGAATCTGAAGTTGAATAGGGGACTTTCATAGCCGCCATTTTGAATCTTGATTTTCATGGAATTATGGGAGTAATGGTACGGTGTAAAATCTATAAAAACCTGCCATGTTCACCATGGGCTATTTATCAATGCTCTAATATCAATATTCATGTGTCATACATGTTATCAGACCACAATTCCCAATCTTTCCCATAATACATTTGGTTTTCAAAGATCATACATAAAAGCTATGATATTGGTGAAAACACTTTTGCGATTTTCGATGAAAATGTTGCTAAACATGTGTAACACAGATTTCATCAGTATCTATCCCAGCAAGCAAAGAAACAGATATGCACAGTGGCACCTGCAACTCCCCTATTGAACAATCACTAGTGAGTGACCACTGCAGCACAGGATTTTAGTTGTGAACGTGGATGGTATCTTTGTTATAAGCACTACATTCTACAGTACATGATTGTACTCATCTCTAATGTTGTTATTGCACTACACTGGGGCAGGTAAAAACCCCGATTAGACGACCTGGTTACCCAGTTTAAATAAAATATAAAACTCTATAGACAAAAAAAATGAGATTCATCTTCTGTTTTGCTCCCAGACATGTTCCGACTCCTCTGATATACAGTATTTAAAGCTTTATTATACTTGGTCAGTTGCTAGCGTGCTGTTTGGCAGTGCCTTCAGCTTTTGTAATCACATGTGTGCCGTTATGCTTGTCATGGTAACACATAGCTAAAATGACACAATTTGATTGGTTTATGACATTGCTTTTTAAGCGGCTGCTGTGTAGCACTGGCTTGCAAGCTAGTTCGAAAGTTTTCAGACTTTGTTCCGATAATTTGGCAAGAATTAGAGTAGGACTATCAATAAGGGTGCCTTTCAGGGGAGAGAACGGTAACGTGTGGGGTGCCCCAGGGCACAACCCTTGGACCGCTCTTGTTCTTGATCTACATAGATGACATCCATAGTGTTATAGAGAGATATAAAATACAGATGTTTGCAGATGATACAGTGATTTATACAGCACATAAGGACATAAAAGTAGCAGAACGAAATTTACAAGAGGATCTGATGAATATCGATATTTGGTGTCAAACTAACAAAATATCGTTAAATGTAGGTAAAAGCAATGTAATGGCTGTAACACAATCAAAAAGAAAAGTGGAGGAAAATCCAATGAAAATTTATATAGGAACAGAAGAAATCAAAAGAACCGATAGGTATACCTATTTGGGAGTAACAATTGTTGAGAACCTAACATTCTCAGCACACTTGCGGAATAAGATAACAAAAGCCAAAAATAAGATACACCACCTAACAAAGTTAAAGCCATTTGCTACACCTAGTACCATAAGAATGCTGTATGAAGTAGCCATCAGCCCTATCATCGAGTTTGGGGACACACTGTATGATGCTGCCCCAAAGTACATTTTAAACCAACTACAAACATTACAGAACACACCTTTAAGAATATCAAAAGGTCTAAATAAAAGGACAAATGTAAATCAGCTCCATAGAGAGTTAGAAATGCCTCTACTTGCCAAGAAGAGAGAATCACATTTATTAGAATATGCTTACAAAATGAGCAACAATGAAGAAAATTTAGACCGGAGAAAAATTAATCTTCGGAATTTAACTTCAGGGAAAAACCTAAAAGTACCTAATCCGAAAAATGATAAAATAAAAAGATCTCTCATATACAGAGGACCAATACTTTGGAACAGCATCGCAATTTAATGAGGTTAAATCATATAGCATGAAGGAATTCAGAACCTTCCTAAGAGGATATGTGTTAGAAGATTAAGATTAAGGAAGCCTGGGTCACCCTCCTTCATCCTCCTCCAGCGTTTCTTGTACTCTTTTTTTATTTTGTAAATTGTTTACTGTACTATGCATTTATTTGTGTATAGGTGAGCAAGAGGCTACAAGCCTCAAAAACCAAAAGCAGGTGTGTAAGTCCTGGTCCAAAAACTGTAATAAATGCACTTAGCCCTCCAAAAAGTGGAGGGAAATTTTGTACACTGTACAAGAGTTGTAATATTATATTTTGTTTTAGTTTTCAATAAAAGTGTAGTTAGAGATGTAGTTACAGAAGGTTTGTTTGGAAGAGCTGTCTGGGACAGAGAACAAAAACCGATTTCCATGTAGAAAGCTTTTATAACTGTCTGTATAACAAAATGGAAATAAAGTTTCTTATATATATATAAGGTAAATATGACAAATAAAATTATGCCTTTAGCTCAGAAAAAAGAACAATTACAACACTGAGTGCAATATATCAACATTTTATTATTTGTTTTGCTTAATGGCTGGGCTATTTGAAAGAGACACACTTAGGGACAATGTTTCCCAGTTTAAACAAGATCTGTGAACAAATATATATTCAACCCGGGTTCTCATCTGCATACATTGTGATAGAATCGTCACCACTGCAATAGTAATTACTCTTATGTAATAGTCATTCCACCCAACTAGAGATCTGATAATTGACTAAAATTATTGATTGTAATCTATGCATCATACACATTCTTGAATATTAAATATCAATTTTGCATACATTGTTCTTCTTAGTTCCAAACTTCCATATTCTATATTTCAATATTTCATTTACATCCAGACTCATCAATGGTGGAGTATCAATGGCACTGCTTGGTGGTGTGGAGTCTTGTCTTGGAACAGCTGCTTACTGCCTTTTATTTGTGATTTGTTGGGATAGTGGGGTAGCGCATTGGGCAATTAGATCATGAGATTGTGTTGCTTAGCCTGGTCTATTGGCCCAGGAACAAAAATGAGGGCTCTGCCCAAGCTCTTGTTACTGGGCCAATAGACCAGCCAAAGCAACACAACCAAATGATCTAATGGATTTTATTACATACGTATATGTGATATTTGAGCCAAATATCCACAAGATTGATACTATTAAAAGCGAGTTCTCTTGTTAATTTAGTATGCAATAAATACCTAATAGCACTCTGTTCAGTTTGTAATAGATCTCAACATTGGGTCAAATCGCACTCCATCCCTTTTGGGTGTTGTGTGATTTGACCCGACGTCTCGATCGATTACAAACCTCCATCGTGCCATTAGGTATAATAGTCGCCATTTGTTTGCATGTTACTGTCATTAACAACTAATTATAAATGATTTCTAAGGAAAATGAATCAGTGGAAAGCCATGAACTTGCAGTTTTGAGCAGTAAATATTGTTTTTTATTTTTGTTGATGTAAGTGGTCGGCCTGGAAGGAGACGTCCAATACTAGTAAGTAGGCCTACAACTTCCCTGCCTGTAAACTAGAGACAACTAACGCCCTCTATCCACTGTAAGTGACACCAGTCAGTTCCTCACTGACTTGCCAGAGTCTGCGTGCAACATCATCATTCCTCCCTGTTGCACTGGCTGAGGCCAGTTGGCAATCTCTGTAACATAACAAAAGACTTGTAGAAGCATTTAACTTTAAATCTGTTCACTCTTTTCTCATTCTCCTGCCTCTCTCCTCTCTCTTCCTCTCCATTGCTTTCCACTTCCTTTTTTTCTCTTTTCTTTACTCCCTTTTATCTATCCTCACTTCCCCCCCCCCTTTCTCTCCCACTCAATCTTCTCTATTTCCCTCCTCTCATTTCAACCCGAAACGAAGAGTTAGCCTAGTGTTATTTGAAATATTAAAAAAAAAAAAAAAAATGTGTTCTCTTCTGAGTATTGAAATAGAGCTAGAAGTTTTCCTTTTTTTTCCTTCAACTTACGCAAAGTATTTGCCCGAGTGTTGCTCTATTCCCCCAGCCACAGCACAGTAGATGGTGGTCCTGGCTCCCTGCTCTGGGCTTTTAAAACAGCAGGAGAAACAGTTATAGATACAGGCCAAGCAGCAGTTCAAGTGTCGGCCTATGTCTGTGTTGACCACCCCTGGGTGTAGGCTGTATGTGGTCACACCAGTACCTGTGAGTGACAGCGACATGTGACATGTGACAGTGACAGTCTGTCAGACTGAGTTGAACAGAAAAAGTGTTACGCATGATGTAACGCAAGAGTTAACAAAGACAATTGAAACATATCACAAATGTCAAATTTTGTCAATGAATGTTTATGAAAGAAACAACTTAGTTATGTTTACACAATCACTTGAAAATTTAAAAATATGTATGGGAGTCTATGGGAAAAGGATTTATTTGTTCATGTTTTATTGTATAACAGAAAATTGTTGGCTGTATGTTGTGACTGTTAAAGTGACTGTTAGTGACATGTAGTTTGAAATATAAATTGAAGTAGAACATGAACCAAGCATTCCCAGGCTGTATCAAGCATTCCCAGGCTGTATCAAGCAATTTCAAGCTGTGTAATACCTTGTAGTTTCTCGTCAAGTGTTCTTGTGAAAAGTATGTTAGCCACTTTACTCTGGCAGTAGGCTTTCCAAGCTGTGTAGCCCTTCTCTAGATTCAGATCATCAATCTTGATGGCTCCATCTGCAACAATACAACAAGTTATTATAGTTATTATTATGTTATGCCTTATGTTGAATAAGCTGTACCATGAATTCCATGGAATACAGAATGAAATCATCATATCATAAATTGTTTGAAATATATTAACATGGTCTGTTTCAGTTGAGTTGCCTCAATCCTTCAACTAATATATTAATTCATTGAATATCACCACAAACAAACATGCTAATTTTATGTCAATTGTAAGTCCAACAGTTTTGATGTATGAAGCATATCATGAAATTAATATTATAGAAAAACAACATTAATGTCAGAGAAAATTCATCTTTCACTACCTTATTATAACAATCATAGTAAAATTTTGAACAGTGTAGTGTCATTTTGAAAAAAAACCCAATAGTACCGATGTGAGCCTTTGAGGATACGTTGACCACTCTACTGGGTGCAGATGTCTTCAGTAGTTCCAGGAGATGGAGAGTGAGTGCAAAATGCCCCAAATGGTTCACTCCAAAGTGTAGCTCAAAGCCATCCTTTGTCTGTGATTTAGGTACACCGATTATACCTGAATGTGGACATAGAGGTGGTAAGAAAAAACAAAGAAGGCAATGATGTGCACTGCTAAAAAGAAAAACCTTGTTTTTAAGTTTAGCAATTTTATGGTGTATATTCATGGTCTATGAATGTATGTATAAATGCAGAGACTTACTAGCGCCACACCTGAATTGACGTGCCTGGCGTCACCTAGCAACTGAGAGACACAAACCGACAGTGCAGTACCAACCGGTGTACAGACAAGAGTGTGAAAAATTTTCTCTTCCAGAGATTCAAAAAAATCGTATACTAGCCGCTCTGATGCCCCAAGAAATTTTCTGTAGGGGCTGCTTCAAACGGCACTATCGACCAAGCTGTTTAAGTAAGAAGAAGAAGGGATCTGTACCGGTTAAGCCAGAAGGGAAGACTAAGAAATCAAAGTCTAAACCTATGGTAACTGTGAAAACCGAAGCTTTGAATACACCTGTAACTGTGAGAACTGCAACCGTTATGGAGAAGGCGGAATTAGCCTCCTTGGCGGACGTCGAAGCTACTGAGATACCAGATCGAGATACTCCGGAATATCTGACTTTTGTGGAGGGTGTTATCTCTAAGAAAGCCGATGCCTTGAAGAAAACACAGTTGATGGATAGTATTAACGCAGCTGAACAGAAATTGAAAGACCTATCACTTACCGGGGGTAGCGGTGGTGGCGGCGGGCACGGAGCCAAGGGTCTGCGTGACTCTCCAGGCACACCGGGTCGTATATCCAATAGAGCTGCAGCCTTAGTTCCAGGTAATTATCGTCCTGAGTTATATGTGAATGATGCCAAGTCTTATCATGATTTGTCCTATCGCTACATGATCCATGGATGCATACGAGTATTACAGGATATGATGGACGGGGGTGAGCCGGTGGAGGGATATGTGGCCCACTTACGCTATATCTCTTGCAAGGCCGCTCATGAAAGGTACTTGGATTCGGCCATCTTGGAGTACGAAAGAGAAGTAACAACTAAAGTTCTCAATGGTGTTATTGACGATTGGCCATCTGTGGATGTAGAAAGCGATTGCATTCACTTGTGTGCGGAGAACATGCGCAGTACCAACTATCAGAGCTATGGATACCGCAACCGAGGTTATAGCTACCAAAATGGCGGAGGTTGGGGGAAGGATAAGGAGAAGACCGGTCCGCTTTCCCCACACTATGATTTCCGCAACAAATGGGTCCCAGACGCGTGTTGGAAGTGGAACAATGGCCGTGATTGTTTTAACTGCAGATTCCGACATGGTATCTGTGGATTATGCAAAGGGGCACACCGTTCTAAGACCTGTGACATCCAGCTGAATTGGTTGCGGGAACATGCTGCCTCCTCCTCGTCGGATGTTGCCACCGGAAGTAGTGAGCAGGGGGAAGTCTCCGGAAGTGGAGGTCGTAAATGATGCCAAAATGGCGGCCCCAGTCACCCTTTGAGTCCTTCGACAACTGAAAACAGCCATTTATTCATGGGATTGCCTTCCTATTCATCTGAAGAGGTAATTTCTAGTAATTGTCTAGCCAAACTGTATGATTTATGTGTTAATGTTCCGGCTCACGGCATTGTTGAAGGAGTAATGCGGCAATTTAAACCGGCCGGCTGGGCCAAATGGCTGACTGTGGGGAACCGCCTCGATGATGATGCTCATTGGTTGCTTGACGGTGTTTATAATGGTTTCTGTCTAGTTGATCGAGATTGTCATGTCTCCCCTTACGATGTTGAGAACTATTCATCTTGTTACTCGACTAAGAATAGACCCAAGTTAGACAAACTTATCAGAAAGGAGTTGGAGATGGGCAAGTTATCTGTCTCCTCCGATCGCCCTACTTGTATTCACGCCATGGGCGTTATTGAAAAGGCTAGTGGTGGGATAAGACCGATCACGGACTGTCGGCGCCCCATTGGTGGTTCGATTAACAACCATGTTGATGATGTGTGTTCTGCCTTCTCTTTTGTGACCTTAGATAGGATCATGAATGGTCTACAACGCAACATGTATATGTGTACAGTGGACCTAAAATCAGCCTACCGTTCTATACCGTTTATATGAATGGGTATTTTTTTCTCTTAGAAGGCCCACCAAAACAACAACAAAATGTGGGGTATGATAGCTTGGTATTATGATTTGGTAATGGATATTATTATGGGTAAATGAATTAATTTAGGATTTTTAAGATACACAACTAACACCTTTTGGGTGGTTAGTCAATATTATACTATAATCATTGAAAAACAACTGAACTTCAAAATAAAATCTGTTTAAAAAAATAAAATAAAGATAATAAAAACCAAATTAATAGTCAGGATCAAGAAGAAACCTTCTGATGATTTAGTCAAATAAAAAATAACTTATTATTATTGTTATATTATAATATCATTATTACCATAATGGTAATATATCATAATCAAGTTTCAACAAATCTAATATTGACTTACCAGCATTGTTGATTAGAATATCCAGCCTCTCTTCCTTCTGTAGAATGTTATCAGCAAACTGCTTGACAGACTCTAAAGAGGCAAGATCTAGTATACCCAGCTCAACGTTGTTGTTCTTGGACTCTTCCTTTATATCAGCAACTGCGGCATTACCACGTCCCTGGTCCCTGCAGGCTACTATTACCCTTGCACCTGAAAATATGGTAATATGCGTGGAAGAGGTTGCATAGCAATCAAGTATTTCTAGTGCACCCCACTTATCACACCTCTCAAATGGAATGCGCATATAATAAATATAGTATGATGTATTGTTAGAGCATTTGCTGATAGACATCACCCTCCATTATTAATCTCATGTCTTCTGAGAAAAGCAGATTAATTTTGTGGTGCCATCTTGGGAGACTTGACATCTCTGCATCCTTTCTGTGAGTTCAGCTTGCAGTTCACATGAAGAAATAAAACAATAAAAACAAAACTCATCACCAGGGCCCGTTGCATAACTTAAATCCGGATCGTTATGGTTGTGCAAGCAAGGTTGTGCTCTTAATCATCTTGCAGATCACTTAGAGGCTGTAGGTTAATGTGGTACAATGGGGCATCATGGATTGGGTTGCTAAGTAGAAGAAAGTATTGGTTGTATCATCAATACTCATCACTCATTTCTATATGATAACACCCAAACTTGTGATATAATAGCGGGGAATGCAGCGTTAATATGGGGTTAATATTCTGAATAATTCACTATCAAGTGCTTACCTCTGACAGCCATGTCGATAGCTGTGCACTTGCCGATGCCACAGTTGGCTCCAGTGACAATGACTGTTTTTCCCTCCAGTGTGTCCATCTTATACCGGTAATTCACTCAGGTAACTCTGGAAAATAAAGTGATTATTGATTGATATGATTTATAAATGTTTTATTGACCATTTTAGGAACAACCTCCTTATAAATCCCCACCATCCCCACCAGTTTGTAGACTTTGGTTGGCTGACCAGTTTGGCGCATTTAATATGTTTTTGAGATATGTCTGGAACCCCACGAAAAATAATTAAAATATATTCTTTAACTATTTTCTAATGTAAAATGTACCTCGCTAAGCTATTGTCCTTGTTTAGGTAGGACATTCCTATTACAGGAATACAAATTAATATGTGCTGTATAGCAAATTCCTTCCCTAAGAGTTCCTTACCAGTTCCTTAGCAAGAAAACGTAAGGAAGTACAATTCTAAGTAAAGCCGGGCCCACACATTCAACAACTCAGAGCCGAATTGGGCTTTAAGACAAGTCGTACAAATTCAAAATCATTCTTAAGAAAATTACATGAGTTCAGTTATACAAAGAGAAGTCCAATTGGTACAACAAATCATGGGTCCTTAATATTGACCCACACTGTACCGAATTCAGAGTCAAATTGGTGCTACGAAAATTCTTAAGAGCACTTTCCTATTCGTACAAATTAGAGTAAATTCTTATGTTATATTAAGACAAATATTTTTTTCAGTAGACCACTCTAAGACAATTCATAAAGCCCTTAAAACAATTGATTATATCCGAAAGTCTTAAGAGATTCTACGATTTGACCACAAATGGTAACTAGTAATTCAGAGAGGCAGGTAACTTTGAAAGTCTGTAAGATCACTAAATTTTGGTGTATCAAGAATTTTGTTCTCATTTTAAAATGCTCATTTTCCGTTCTGTACATTTATCTAGATTTTTTTTACATTGTGATGTGTCACAGGAAAATGATTCAGCAAAATCGTAATTCCATAATAAAAGTGGTAAGATAATTTTTAAGACAATTCGGACAAATTGGCCAATTGTGTTCACAAATTCTCCTGAGACCCCAACTCGTACAACTAGTGAGTTCTTGAATGTGTGGGCCCGGCATAAGGATATATTATACAACGGGCCAGGTCCTGTTAAGGAAAGGAAAGTTGTGTGTGCAAATTTCTACCCTTTTTCTCCTTACTTCAGTTGGTAGGAATAACAATGCCTTGTGTCTATAGGCTATTCCTGCCAGCTGGGAATTTCACATAGGAAGGAATATTTCTGCAAGTGAAGGACTTCCCACAAACAAATCATTTCCTTAGGTTATACAACAGGTCCCTGGCAGAATTCCTTATACAACAGGCCCCTGGAGTCCTTGTGCATGACCTACAGTTATGCCCTGATAGACACTATCAATGGTATCACCATATATAGCTGTATAGATGGGTCACAATATGTACAACTTCAATTAACAAACCTCAAACAATATTATAATTTATGTTTTACTTGGGATTTAAGGTTATTCATTTACATAAGAGAATTTGATCTGACTTTGCCTTAATTCCATTCATATTGAGATAGTCATAATAATGTAAATCCACCCAAAATGTGTCAGTTTTACAACAAACTTTTGAAATTTCAATTATACATGTTATGCTGTCTTACCCCATATGTTAGGTTGCCAAATATAGAATATATCTTGAATATCTATACAGATGTAAACACTATGCCTTTATATAATAACATTAATATATCATAATAACATTAAAACATATAATATACTCCTAGCAAAGAAACTATATCCTGAATGTAAGTAATTAAAACAAACAAACTTTACAACAAATGCTAGGTTGTATGCTAACTTTAACCATTGTCTTTCCAGGTCTTCTAAACAGAATGTAGAGCATAATTACCTCGGGTAACTGCAAGCTGAACACCCAGAAAGGATGCAGAGAAGTCTCTATAGGCCGCGTCAATTAAGGCTGATTTTTACCTGGATATGTGGTTAGATGTGCGATCATTGTCAATTTCCGTTTGGTTTCAATGGTAGCGGCATATGTCTTGGTCAACAACATTAGTTGATATGGTATATGGCTGCGTATTTGGGTCAAATTTTTTTAGAATGTACAATTGCGAACTTCCTGATATTTGCATGTTATACTGAATGGGTATTGCCCCAAAATGAGTCAATCCTAATGATCTTAGTATCATTGGCGAGAAGCTTTACGAAAATGTACACATTAATGTATATATTTGTAGGATTTCTATTGATAAATCACTATAAACATTGAAGTTATAACAAAAACACCCAAGAATTCATTACTTTTTCCCACTAGACCTCCCACTTGAAAAAAAGTATACGTTCTAGGTATCAAATTTCATCAGGTTCCAGTCCTTATGCAATTTCTGATAGCTTGGTAACATTATAGCCTTCTACTAGCCCTGATCTCAGCATGCCAGTCCTATACTCAAATCGCCAATTTTTAGAAGTCACATGGGTATGCCCGGTATCAAACACAGATTCTAGTATACTGGCTATGAATATATCCTGGGCATATGATTTAAAATATCTAAAATACACTTTAACATATCATTAATAGAATATTAGTACAATTTAGCCAGTAATACAGACATTAACAGGGCCATGGTTCAATGTTTACGAAACCGCAGATTTTATACTATTTCATACCGGGTATGCCCTGTATCCTATTATAACGGAGACCCAGTTCCACTGGTACTACAGTAATAAATTTCCACATATGTAATCCCAGTATGTATATTCATATATGCTCCAAATGACGTTTTTCTAAAACAATATATTATGGCGATATGAATGCAAATGATATGGCGGTCATACCCGGTATATTGTGGCATACCCAGCATATATGGCTGGAAAGGAACAACTAGGAGACACATTGAAACTGTTGCCACATGTTCAAGACTCAATGTTAACTTCTGGGAACCATGTTGACCACCATATATATAGATGGAACCTAGCGAGGGGGAAGTGTGGCGACTATTTAGTGACCAAGGGGACCGCGGTCCCCGAGGTCACTAAATAGTCGCCACACTTCACCCTAGCATTGTTCCATATTTATTACATCCCGTTGATAAATAAAAAATATAAATAAATCAAAATAAAAGAACTAAATTCAGTTTTCCACCATTTTGTATGTATTTTGCGAAAGATAGTCCCTCTGGTCCAACAATTACAACACTGAGTGCAATATATAGAGAGAATGGGACGAGCCGGCAATAATCGAAAATTTATTGGACGATTCCATTCTATATTTATTATATGTGCATAAAATTTGATCATATATCATTAGACATCACTGAAAAAATATTAAAGACGTCTCAGAGAGCCCCGCTGCCCCGCTGAGAGCTCCACTGAGAGCCCCGTTAGTACAACAGTGCCCACACACAAATAAAGACTCAAATAAGTATTAACCATGACGGATATTTGAATAATTTTCCGATAATCTATCAGATTAACCATAATTTAAACTATCCAATGCCAGATAGATATTCAATAAGCTGTTGAACTCGTTTTAAAAGGGTTTAGACACTACAGACTACGGATCTACGGATCATCCATAGATTGTCAACAAGAGCCCTGTCAGGCCTGTGAGATGATGCAGTATTTACATACTGACATTGTTGAATTAAAATGTTCATATCCATTTCTTGAGCTACATTAATAAAACTTATATCATTCAAAAGAGAATTTAATTCTCTATTTACTGGTGTGATTCTAATTATCTTATGATAGGATGTAATGAGGTTGGTTTCTGACTTACTGTACACAATGGTCACGAGTTTTTTTTCGACCAGGGATCTCACGAGAAGCCGCAGGCTTCAAGTGAGATTCCTGTTCGAAAAAAACGAGTGGCCATTGTTTACAGTAAGTCAGAAACTAACCGAGTTACATCCTATTTTCATACCACAATCTCATGTTGTAAAATAAATGAATAAACAAACTATTTATTTACCTCGCTTCTCTCCAATGTTCCGCCATATTGATTTGGTTTATGCCAAATCACTAAACAAGCGTATAACTGATTCGCTAATCAACGACGGCACGGTGGCATATGACGTCACGAATGGGCGTGACGTCATGAGTGAGCCTAACCTCAACCAATGAGAATGCTTCTTAGATTTAGGCCAAAAAAAGTTAATATTTTCACACGTGGATCCTTTCAACGAAACACCATGGCATGTATTCACTCATTTGCAGTGTGTACAACCCCCAATGGTGGTATAAATTGTTATAATCATAGTTCCAGAATCACAGGTGGATAACCGATCGTGGGGATCTCCATGGGGATCTCCGCAGAGACAGCGGAAGTGCTGAGGTAACGTTAGAGCTATTTTTAGACAACTACATTTTCATAGGATTTGTCCTATATGAATACTTCTATAGCACCCCACTTATAGCACCTCTCATATAGCATGCGTGCATAATAAATGTTATCATTTGTTTTGCTTAATGGCTGGGCTATTTGAAAGAGACACACTCAGGGACAATGTTTCCCAGTTTAAACAACATCGGTAAACAAATATATATCCAACCTGGGTTCTCATCTGCATATATTGTGATAGAATCATCACCACAACTGCAATAGTAATAACCCATTCCTTATGTAATAATCATTCCACAGTGCATCACCACCCAATTAGAGATCTGATAATTGACTAAAATTATTGATTGTAATCTATGCATCATACACATTCTTGAATATTAAATACTGTACAATATATCAATTCCATCATACATTGTTCTTCTTAGTTCCAACTTCCATATTCTATATTTCAATAATTCGAGAAGAGATTCTCTGCTCCATCTCCCATTTCTTTACCAGTGGTGTAGCCAGGTAAAGGAGCACCGCCCAGGATTTCCAGTCTCCAATCATGCGGATATCACTGAGAGGCACTCCCAACCCATACAAGTGAGAGGCTCCTCCCCGACGCAGTGAGTGTACTCAAACTGAGGCGGGGTCCAGCCCTGCCACCTTGGCGATCCACTTGACGAAAGACAGTAGGTCAGAATAGGTAATAGGCACAACCCCATTACCGGAATTCTTGTAGAAGAGATAAGCATCACGAGGCATGGGCACATTGATGAAGTGGTCCTTTAGCAGAGTAGCAACGCAGAAGGGTGCACTAGAGCAGAACTGCAGGGGAATCGACAAGGTACGCTCTCGGTATTGGACAGTCTTGGATGATCTAACAGTCACTACCAGACCATGCTCACACCACTCCACGTCACTATGTCTGAGGACATGCGAATCAAAATCATCAGAAGGCACTACATTTGACTTCCTCAGCAGCGTGCGGTAGCAGAAGACTACTATAGTCCACATGGTGCGATGATAAACAGTAGGAGGGAGTAGAGTGTATGCCAGCTTCAAATGCCCAAGTGAAAGTGGCACCTTGTAGAGAACTTGAGTACCGAGTTGACGCTTGATGCCTGCGAGTACCATCTTAACCAAGTAGAAATGTCTGAAGTCTATGTCATGACCATAGAATTTATGAAGCGATGATAAGGCAGAAACATAATTGTTCACTGTTGAATACTTGCAGGAGCGGGCTTTGTAAACAATGAACCTACAGATGGTCTCGACCGAAGCAGGGATTGGTACTGCATCAACAGCTGAGCAAAAATCCAGGAAGGACTTCCACTGAGAATTCCTGGTTTTAAGCGTCGACTCAGACAGGGCAGAGGCGACCGCGGTGGCAACTTCCTGGTCCAATTCCTGGGTTGAAACTGCAACACAGGGAAAAATCACGCAGATTAGCCAAAGAGTTCGTAGTAGAAATTCGAGACAACATGTCTGGCATTATGTTCAATTCACCGGGAACATGGCGGGCAATGATATAACAATTCTTGTCGGCTAGAGACCAGAATATACACCGTAGTAGTTTCATGCAGCTGGGATTGACCGACGTTCCTTTATTAATCATCCCAACCACTTGGGTGTTATCTGACCAACACACCAGTCTCACAGAGGCCAGTGTAGGTGTAGGCCTAACAGCCAGCCACAGGGGGATGAGTTCAAGCAAGTTGATGTTCACATCTGACAATAGGAACTCAGTCAGGGCCATGTTAACCCAGTGTTGATGGCGCTGGTCAAGGTATGAGTAGTCGAATGGCTTCAGATCAACATCAAAGTAACCAGCGAGCCAGTCTGCAGATGACATAACGACACCATAGCCATTCATGGAGGAGTCAGTAGCTAAATGGTAGTCAGAACCTAAGCCTTTCGGTATAATCAAACATTTTCCATTGAATCTTGTGGCAAATTGTAACCACCAACCGATGTCCGATTGGAAATCCTCATCTAGCCAAATCTGCTTAGTAGTGGGCGATAAATGTTTGAGTAGGTTCATTAGACGTCGTGAAAAGGTCCTGCCACCGATCACTACCTTACTGGCATGGGCCAGAAGCCCAGACAGTCGCCGTACTTGTCTTACAGTAGCTCGGCGACGGCCCTGGAAGGCAGACAACTCCACAAGTAATTTACTCAATTTCTTAGAAGGCAAGGACATAGTCATACGCAGCGAGTCAAACTCGATCCCCAGGTAAACACCACAAGTGGAGGGGCTGGTACACTTGCGCCACGCCACATAAAAGCCCAAACGGCGAAGGAGTTTAATGAGCACTTGTTGTTTGCGAGCACATTCGTCAAAGGTTTCTGCCACAATTAAGTAGTCGTCGAGATAGTTGATTATGCCAGTAATGCCACGCCGAAGTAAGCATCTGACGACAAAATTGCTTAGCTGAGTAAAAATATATGGCGCTGAACTCAGCCCAAAACACAAATGCGTGTCTAGAAGATACTGGGGATGACCATCAAAATACCACAACAGCCCCTGGTAACGCCAATGGTTGTAATGCACTGGGATGCTGCGGTAAGCGGAGGCAATATCTACACTTGCTAAGAAACATCCTGGGGTTATGATGTCAGTCACATGATCAACAGAGTTATACTTGAAAGGCAATGCGGTGCTAGACATGTAATTGTTGATGGAGGAGAGTAATGGCCTTTTACAGTCAGTTATCGGACGGTAGGTACCGTCCCCTTTAGGCACCGCGCCGATCGCATGGAGGCAATGAGGGCGAACAGTAGTGTTGATAAACTTGCCATCTTGCAATTCCTGAGTGAACAAACCACTTATAAAGGTATAACTATCCGGTAACAGGGCTGATTTATAATTTGTGCACTGGTAAGAGGGAATACAGGCATTATCATCAACGATCCTGAACCCATCTCTCACTCCTTCAGTCACAAACTTAGCCAGAGCAACATCTGATTCACTGGCCGCTTCATACACCCAGGCCTGTAGACATAACTGGGAACGCACACCGTTCACAAAATGGCCCGTAGACAACACTTGGTAATCACATAAATCAAACAATTCAGCTTGCTGCACAGGGGCATAAGGCACAACATATTCAGGCACATTAGCATCAATAAACGCAGAAGCAGCAATATCTTCCCATGGAAGAGGCATACCAGTAACCTCAGTACCAACATCACAAGCAAAGGAAGCACACAAGATATCGGGGCAAAAATCAACGTAATAATCAATGTCACAAATGACAGGCACATCAGGCCACATATCAACAAGTGAATCAGCAGTAAAATATTTGTCACCAATGTCACAAGAGACAGGCGCCTGAGGCCCAACAACTACTACATGATCAACGATAGTATCAGCAACTCCAATGTCACAGGTGACAGGCACGTGAGGCCCACATATTGACCCGGGATCAATAACATCTGGATCGTCCCATCCACGAGATACATGTACGCACGGAAATTCAGTAGAAAGTCCGACAAACCCTGCAGAATACAAGTCAAATTCATCAATACATTC
The DNA here is from genome assembly GCA_942159475.1 of Sthenelais limicola. Taxonomy (NCBI): domain Eukaryota; kingdom Metazoa; phylum Annelida; class Polychaeta; order Phyllodocida; family Sigalionidae; genus Sthenelais; species Sthenelais limicola. The sequence goes on from OW804098.1 coordinate 14,219,336, forward strand.
TCTACAAGCAACAGTATAGCAAGGTACATCACTAGTAATATCAACAGAAGCAAAAACAGGAGCCAAAGCGTCAATACCAGTCTCTGTAGTAGTATGTAGAGTAGAATCAACACCGCCATTGCGAATGGCAGTCTCGTTCTCCGCAAGAGTTGGATGGGAGGCATGACGTCACTGGGATTTCCTATCAGGACAGTCAGGCGACTTGTGTTTTGCACGGCAAATACAACATATGTGCTCACGAGAACATTTTCCATTGCAGGTCTTATAGTTAAACTCCCAACAAATGTCAGATGGAAATCCTTCCGGGTATTTATTCCCAGTAGTCCCCGTAGTACCGCCACCTTTGCCTTTGCGGGACCCAGCCTTGGTAGGGAAACCCCCTTTCCTGTCAGAAGTAGAGCGGGCATGCCCCTGGTGGAAGGCAAAGGCAGACGCGACGGAATACCCCGGCAAGAAGCCAGGGATATCCCCGTCAATCACCGCATCCACGACCATACGGTCATAGAGAATGTAGGCCTCATCATTAAACTGTGCTTTAGCTGCATGGCGTGTGACGAATTGAAGATGATTCAAATAACCCTGGTAATTGCCACCTGCAACCAAAAGGCTACTCAACACCCTCGACATTCCATAGACAAGCTCCGGGAAGGTTAACTTTGTATGATCAATGTTCTTAATAGCCACGCCTTTGTCAAGGTGTTGTGCGTAAAATTCAGGCCGCAGAGACATACCTTTCTCACGTCTTGCCACTGATGGATCAATCGCGAAGGTAAGCCTTTCTAGAGCTGTCGTCAAAGGAGCACCCGCAACATCAGCTGCTGATCCCACAAGGCCAAGGGGAGAAGCAGGTAACCCATGGCCAACTGATTGGACATATAGTGGAGAGGCCAAGATACTTGGAAGCGTAGAACCAACGGCCATGACAGGAGCCGAAGGCGGCACGGTGACAGCAAACACTGGCGGTGCACTGACATTACTGACTGGCGGGGGCTGGTGCACTGTCAGTGGTGGTGGTGGTGGTGGTTGCGGAGGTGACTGCTTTGTCATGGCGAGTGAAGTAGGAGGTATCTTCGGCCTACCGCCCCCATGTCCACCACCTGTGGCAGAAAACAGGCTATCAAACTTGGCAATAAGAGTAGACATCTCCAGTCTCTGAGCGGTATTAGCAGATATCAACTTATCCACAGAGTCCTGAGTAATGGGAACAGAATCCGTATCGGGAGGTAAGTCTTCCTCCTTGATAGCTAACAATTTAGAAAAGTCAAGAAACTTGACATAGTCCTCCTCGGGTCCTCCCAATTCCACAGACTTCTTTTTAGCTGCCACAACGAACTCACATCTCACTCCCCACGGTCCAGCATGTTGGAGCTTACAACCCGACCTACAAATTTTCCATTTTTCAGTCGACATAGTGAGAATGTGGAATGTCAGTACTCCAGAAAAAACCGTGTGGCCTAGGCAAAGGCTGAGGTGAGAGTGGGAGAGTGACCGGTGTCGAAGTAGCTGCTTGACCACTCTCAGGTGGGAGGGGGGGTACTCGGTCCCACCAATAAGCCCATTCATTCTCTGGGTCATAAATGTGGATCGATTCATTTACATCCAGACTTATCAATGGTGGAGTATCAATGGCACTGCTTGGTGGTGTGGAGTCTTGTCTTGGAACAGCTGCTTACTGCCTTTTAGTGTGATTTGTTGTGATAGTGGGGTAGCGCATTGGGCAATTAGATCATGAGATTGTGTTGCTTAGCCTGGTCTATTGGCCCAGGAACAAAAATGAGGGCTCTGCCCAAGCTCTTGTTACTGGGCCAATAGACCAGCCAAAGCAACACAACCAAACGATCTAATGGATTTTATTACATACGTATATGTGATATTTGAGCCAAATATCCACAAGATTGATGGAAAGTGAGGTAAAATACTATTAAAATCGTGTTCTCTTGTTAATTTAGTATGCAATAAATACCTAATAGCACTCTGTTCAGTTTGTAATCGATCTCAACATTGGGTCAAATCGCACTCCATCCCTTTTGGGTGTTGTGTGATTTGACCCGACGTCTCGATCGATGACAAACCTCCATCATGCCATTAGGTATAATAGTCGCCATTTGTTTGCATGTTACTGTCATTAACAACTAATTATAAATGATTTCTAAGGAAAATGAACCAGTGGAAAGCCATGAACTTGCAGTTTTGAGCAGTAAATATTGTTTTTTATTTTTGTTGATGTAAGTGGTCGGCCTGGAAGGAGACGTCCAACACTAGTAAGTAGGCCTACAACTTCCCTGCCTGTAAACTAGAGACAACTAACGCCCTCTATCCACTGTAAGTGACACCAGTCAGTTCCTCACTGACTTGCCAGAGTCTGCGTGCAACATCATCATTCCTCCCTGTTGCACTGGCTGAGGCCAGTTGGCAATCTCTGTAACATAACAAAAGACTTGTAGAAGCATTTAACTTTAAATCTGTTCACTCTTTTCTCATTCTCCTGCCTCTCTCCTCTCTCTTCCTCTCCATTGCTTTACACTTCCTCTTTTTCTCTTTTCTTTACTCCCTTTTATCTATCCTCACTTCCCCCCCCCTTTCTCTCCCACTCAATCTTCTCTATAAATTTCCCTCCTCTCATTTCAACCTGTTCTCTTCTCATTTACTTATTCTTCTCTCTCTAGATTGAAAATCGGGGAATTATATCCTAAAAAAAGGAAAAATGTCTGAATGTCTTGTGTATAAATTAACACATGAGTATTGAAATAGAGCTAGAAGTTTTCCTTTTTTTTCCTTCAACTTACGCAAAGTATTTGCCCGAGTGTTGCTCTATTCCCCCAGCCACAGCACAGTAGATGGTGGTCCTGGCTCCCTGCTCTGGGCTTTTAAAACAGCAGGAGAAACAGTTATAGATACAGGCCAAGCAGCAGTTCAAGTGTTGGCCTATGTCTGTGTTGACCACCCCTGGGTGTAGGCTGTATGTGGTCACACCAGTACCTGTGAGTGACAGCGACATGTGACATGTGACAGTGACAGTCTGTCAGACTGAGTTGAACAGAAAAAGTGTTACGCATGATGTAACGCAAGACTTAACAAAGACAATTGAAACATATCACAAATGTCAAATTTTGTCAATGAATGTTTATGAAAGAAACAACTTAGTTATGTTTACACAATCACTTGAAAATTTAAAAATATGTATGGGAGTCTATGGGAAAAGGATTTATTTGTTCATGTTTTATTGTATAACAGAAAATTGTTGGCTGTATGTTGTGACTGTTAAAGTGACTGTTAGTGACATGTAGTTTGAAATATAAATTGAAGTAGAACATGAACCAAGCATTCCCAGGCTGTATCAAGCATTCCCAGGCTTTTATCAAGCAATTTCAAGCTGTGTAATACCTTGTAGTTTCTCGTCAAGTGTTCTTGTGAAAAGTATGTTAGCCACTTTACTCTGGCAGTAGGCTTTCCAAGCTGTGTAGCCCTTCTCTAGATTCAGATCATCAATCTTGATGGCTCCATCTGCAACAATACAACAAGTTATTATAGTTATTATTATGTTATGCCTTATGTTGAATAAGCTGTACCATGAATTCCATGGAATACAGAATGAAATCATCATATCATAAATTGTTTGAAATATATTAACATGGTCTGTTTCAGTTGAGTTGCCTCAATCCTTCAACTAATATATTAATTCATTGAATATCACCACAAACAAACATGCTAATTTTATGTCAATTGTAAGTCCAACAGTTTTGATGTATGAAGCATATCATGAAATTAATATTATAGAGAAACAACATTTATGTCAGAGAAAATTCATCTTTCACTACCGTATTATAACAATCATAGTAAAATCATTTTTAACAGTGTAGTGTCATTTTGAAAAAAAACCCAATAGTACCGATGTGAGCCTTTCCGGATACGTTAACCACTCTACTGGGTGCAGATGTCTTCAGTAGTTCCAGGAGATGAAGAGTGAGTGCAAAATGCCCCAAATGGTTCACTCCAAAGTGTAGCTCAAAGCCATCCTTTGTCTGTGATTTAGGTACACCGAATATACCTGAATGTGGACATAGAGGTGGTAAGAAAAAATAAAGAAGGCAATGATGTGCACTGCTAAAAAGAAAAATCTTGTTTTTAAGTTTAGCAATTTTATATGAATGGGTATTTTTTTCTCTTAGAAGGCCCACCAAAACAACAACAAAATGTGGGGTATGATAGCTTGGTATTATGATTTGGTAATGGATATTATTATGGGTAAATGAATTAATTTAGGATTTTTAAGATAAAACTAACAACTTTTGGGTGGTTAGTCAATATTATACTATAATCATTGAAAAACAACTGAACTTCAAAATAAAATCTGTTTAAAAAAATAAGATAAAGATAATAAAAACCAAATTAATAGTCAGGATCAAGAAGAAACCTTCTGATGATTTAGTCAAATAAAAAATAACTTATTATTATTGTTATATTATAATATCATTATTACCATAATGGTAATATATCATAATCAAGTTTCAACAAATCTAATATTGACTTACCAGCATTGTTGATTAGGATATCCAGCCTCTCTTCCTTCTGGAGAATGTTATCAGCAAACTGCTTGACAGACTCTAAAGAGGCAAGATCTAGTATACCCAGCTCAACGTTGTTGTTCTTGGACTCTTCCTTTATTTCAGCAACTGCGGCATCACCACGTCCCTGGTCCCTGCAGGCTACTATTACCCTTGCACCTGAAAATATGGTAATATGCGTGGAAGAGGTTGCATAGCAATCAAGTATTTCTAGTGCACCCCACTTATCACACCTCTCAAATGGAATGCGCATATAATAAATGTAGTATGATGTATTATTAGAGCATTTGCTGATAGACATCACCCTCCATTATTAATCTCATGTCTCCTGAGAAAAGCAGATTAATTTTGTGGTGCCATCTTGGGAGACTTGACATCTCTGCATCCTTTCTGGGAGCTCAGCTTGCAGTTCACATGAAGAAATAAATCAATAAAAACATGGTTGGGTTAAAAAAAACTCATCACCAGGGCCCCGTTGCACAACTGAAATCCGGATCCTTATGGTTGTGCAAGCAAGGTTGTGCTCTTAATCATCTAGCAGATCACTTAAAGGCTGTAGGTTAATGTGGTACAATGGGGCATCATGGATCAGATTGCTAAGTAGAAAAAAGTATTGGTTGTATCATCACATGTGTTGATACCTCTACACATATCAAATAGCCAGATGTCACTCATTTCTATATGATAACACCCAAACTTGTGATATAATACTAATAGCAGAGAATGCAGCGTTAATATGGGGTTAATATTCTGAATAAATTACTATCAAGTGCTTACCTCTGATAGCCATGTCGATTGCTGTGCACTTGCCGATGCCACAGTTGGCTCCAGTGACAATGACTGTTTTACCCTCCAGTGTGTCCATCTTATACCGGTAATTCACTCAGGTAACTCTGGAAAATAAAGTGATTATTGATTGATATGATTTATAAATGTTTTATTGACCATTTTAGGAACAACCTCCTTATAAATCCCCACCATCCCCACCAGTTTGTAGACTTTGGTTGGCTGACCAGTTTGGCGCATTTAATATGTTTTTGAGATATGTCTGGAACCCCACGAAAAATAATTAAAATATATTCTTTAACTATTTTCTAATGTAAAATGTACCTCGCTAAGCTATTGTCCTTGTTTAGGTAGGACATTCCTATTACAGGAATACAAATTAATATGTGCTGTATAGCAAATTCCTTCCCTAAGAGTTCCTTACCAGTTCCTTAGCAAGAAAACGTAAGGAAGTACAATTCTAAGTAAAGCCGGGCCCACACATTCAACAACTCAGAGCCGAATTGGGCTTTAAGACAAGTCGTACAAATTCAAAATCATTCTTAAGAAAATTACATGAGTTCAGTTATACAAAGAGAAGTCCAATTGGTACAACAAATCATGGGTCCTTAATATTGACCCACACTGTACCGAATTCAGAGTCAAATTGGTGCTACGAAAATTCTTAAGAGCACTTTCCAATTCGTACAAATTAGAGTAAATTCTTATGTTATATTAAGACAAATATTTTTTTCAGTAGACCACTCTAAGACAATTCATAAAGCCCTTAAAACAATTGATTATATCCGAAAGTCTTAAGAGATTCTACGATTTGACCACAAATGGTAACTAGTAATTCAGAGAGGCAGGTAACTTTGAAAGTCTGTAAGATCACTAAATTTTGGTGTATCAAGAATTTTGTTCTCATTTCAAAATGCTCATTTTCCCTTCTGTACATTTATCTAGATTTTTTTTACATGTGATGTGTCACAGGAAAATGAGTCAGCAAAATCGTAATTCCATAATAAAAGTGGTAAGACAATTCGGACAAATTGGCCAATTTATTGGCCAATGTTAAGGAAAGGAAAGTTGTGTGTGGAAATTTCTACCCTTTTTCTCCTTACTTCAGTGGGTAGGAATAACAATGCCTTGTGTCTTTAGGCTATTCCTGCCAGCTCGGAATTTCACATAGGAAGGAATATTTCTGCAAGTGAAGGACTTCCCACAAACAAATCATTTCTTAGGTTATACAACAGGCCCCTGGCAGAATTTCTTATACAACAGGCCCCTGGAGTCCTTGTGCATGACCTATAGTTATGCTCTGATAGACACTATCAATGGTATCACCATATATAGCTGTATAGTTGGGTCACAATATGTACAACTTCAATTAACAAACCTCAGACAACATTATAATTTATGTTTTACTTGGGATTTAAGGTCATTCATTTACAAAAGAGATTTTGATCTGACTTTGCCTTAATTCCATTCATATTAAGATAGTCATAATAATGTAAATCCACCCAAAATGTGTCAGCTTTACAACAAACTTTTGAAACTTCAATTATACATGTTATGCTGTCTTGCCCCATATGTTAGGTTGCCAAATATACAATATATCCTGAATATCTATACAGATGTAAACACTAGGCGTTTACATAATAACATTAATATATCATAATAACATCAAAACATATAATATACTCCTAGCAAAGAAACTATATCCTGAATGTAAGTTATTAAAACAAACGAACAAACTTTACAACAAATGCTAGGTTGTATGCTAAGTTTAACCATTGTCTTTTCAGGTCTTCTAAACAGAATGTAAAGCATAATTACCTCGGGTAACTGCAAGCTGAACTCCCAGAAAGGATGCAGAGAAGTCTCTATAGGCCGCGTCAATTAAGGCTGATTTTTACCTGGATATGTTGTTAGATGTGCGATCATTGTCAATTTCCATTTGGTTTCAATGGTAGCTGCATATGTCTTGGTCAATAACATTAGTTGATATGGTATATGACTGCGTATATGGGTCAAATTTTTTTAGAATGTACAATTGCGAATTTCCTGATCTTTGCATGTTATACTGAATGGGTATTGCCAAAAAATGAGTCAATCCTAATGATCTTAGTATCATTGGCGAGAAGACATCCGAAGCTTTACGAAAATGTACGCATTAATGTATATATTTGTAGGATTTCTAATGATAAATCACTATAAACATTGAAGTTATAACAAAAACACCCAAGAATTCATTACTTTTTCCCACTAGACCTCCCACTTGAAAAAAAGTATATGTTCTAGGTATCAAATTTCATCAGGTTCCAGTCCTTATGCAATTTCTGATAGCTTGGTAACATTATAGCCTTCTACTAGCCCTGATCTCAGTATGCCAGTCCTATACTCAAATCGCCAATTTTTAGAAGTCACATGGGTATGCCCGGTATCAAACACAGATTCTAGTATACTGGCTATGAATATATCCTGGGCATATGATTTAAAATATCTAGAATACACTTTTTTTTTTTTTTTTTAGACGTATTTTATTCAGGTTGGTAATCAGGCAATGGCCTTTGCTTAATGTGAATCGGGTTGGACCCGCTATACCTTCACACCCTGATTTTTTGGCGTTACATTTAATATACTTTAACATATCATTAATACAATATTAGTACAATTTAGCCAGTAATGCAGACATTAAATGGTTCAATGTTTACGCAACCGCAGATTTTATACCATTTCATACCGGGTATGCCGTGTATCCTATTATAATGGAGACCCAGTTCCACTGGTACTACAGTAATAAATTTCCACATATGTAATCCCAGTATGTATATTCATATATGCTCCAAATGACGTTTTTCTAAAACAATATATTATGGCGATATGAATGCAAATGATATGGTGGTCATACCCGGTATATTGTGGCATACCCGGCATATATGGCTGGAAAGGAACAACTAGGAGACACATTGAAACTGTTGCCACATGTTCAAGACTCAATGTTAACTTCAGGGAACCATGTTGACCACCACATATATAGATGGAACCTCGCGAGGGGGAAGTGTGGCGACTATTTAGTGACCAAGGGGACCGCGGTCCCCGAGGTCACTAAATAGATGGGACGAGCCGGCAATAATACAAAATTTATTGGATGAGATTTGTCCCTATAAGCACGATGCCGTAGGCAGAGTGCTTATGTGGACGAATCATTTCCAATAAATTTTCGATTATTGCCGGCGAGTTCCATTCTATATTTATTATATGTGCATAAAATTTGATAGTATATGATTAGACATCACTGAAAAAATATTAAAGAAGTCTCAGAGAGCCCCGCTACCCCGCTGCCCCGCTGAGAGCTCCACTGAGAGCCCCGTTAGTACAACAGTGCCCACACACAAATAAAGACTCAAATAAGTATTAACCATGACGGATATTTCAATAATTTTCCGATAATCTATCAGATTAACCATAATTTAAACTATTCAATGCCAGATAGATATTCAATAAGCTGTTGAACTCGTTTTAAAAAGGGTTTAGACACTACAGACTACTGATCTACGGATCATCCGTAGATTGTCAACGTCAGGCCTGTGAGATGATGCAGTATTTACATACTGACATTGTTGAATTAAAACGTTCATATCCATTTCTTGAGCTACATTAATAAAACTTATATGATTCAAAAGAGAATTTAATTCTCTATTTAATGGTGTGATTCTAATTATCTATTGTTATAATCATAGTTCCAGAATCACAGGTGGATTACCGATAGCGGGGATCTCCGTGGGGATCTCCGCGGAGACAGGGGAAGTGCTGAGGTAACGTTAGAGCTATTTTTAGACAACAACATTTTCATAGGATGCATCCTATATGAATATTTTTATAGCACCCCACTTATAGCACCTCTCATATAGTATGCGCATATAATAAATGTTATCATTTGTTTTGCTTAATGGCTGGGCTATTTGAAAGAGACACACTCAGGGACAATGTTTCCCCGTTTAAACAACATCTGTGAACAAATATATATCCAACCTGGGTTCTCATCTGCATATATTGCGATAGAATCATCACCACAACTGCAATAGTAATTACCCATTCCTTATGTAATAATCATTCCACAGTGCATCACCACCCAACTAGAGATCTGATAATTGACTAAAAGTATTGATTGTAATCTATGCATCATCCACATTCCAGAATATTAAATACTGTACAATATATCAATTCCATCATACATTGTTCTTCTTAGTTCCAAACTTCCATATTCTGTATTTCAATGTTTCATTTACATCCAGACTCATCAATGGTGGAGTATCAATGGCACTGCTTGGTGGTGAGAAGTCTTGTCTTGGAACAGCTGCTTACTGCCTTTTAGTGTGATTTGTTGGGATAGTGGGGTAGCGCATTGGGCGATTAGATCATGAGATTGTGTTGCTTAGCCTGGTCTATTGGCCCAGGAACAAAAATGAGGGCTCTGCCCAAGCTCTTTTTCCTGGGCCAATACCAGCCAAAGCAACACAACCAAATGATCTAATGGTTTTTATTACATATGTATGTGATTTCAGGGGTGCTATTCAGGGGTGCTATTTGAAAAGTCAAATAGCACCTATGCTATTTGAGCCAAATATCCACAAGATTGATGGAAAGTAAGGTAAAAAACTATTAAAATTGAGTTCTCTTGTTGATTTAGTATGTCATAAATACCTAATAGCACTCTGTTCAGTTTGTAATCGATCTCAACTTCAAATCGCTCTCCATCACTTTTGGGTGTTGTGTGATTTGACCCGACGTCTTGATCAATTACAAACCTCCATCGTGCCATTAGGTATAATAGTCGCCATTTGTTTGCATGTTACTGTCATTAACAACAAATTGTAAATGATTTCTAAGGAAAATGAATCAGTGGAAAGCCATGAACTTGCAGTTTTGAGCAGTAAATATTGTTTTTAATTTTTGTTGATGTAAGTGGTCGGCCTGGAAGGAAACATCCAACACTAGTGAGATTGGTATATAGGCCTACAACTGTAAACTAGAGACAACTAACGCCCTCTATCCACTGTAAGTGACACCAGTTAGTTCCTCACTGACTTGCCAGAGTCTGCGTGCAACATCATCATTCCTCCCTGCTGCACTGGCTGAGACCAGTTGGCAATCTCTGTAATATAAAAAAAGACTTGTAGAAGCATTTACATTTAAATCTGTTCACTCTTTTCTCATTCCTCTGCCTCACTCCTCTCTCTTTCTCTCAAGTTTCTTTCCACTTCAGGGGTTCAGACTAACACAAAATTTCCACTAGTCCGGCGGACTAGTGACCTTTATTTCTTACTAGTCCTCCTAGGTTTTCACTAGTCCTCACAAAATATGACACAAAAAGAGTCACGTGAAATGTCACTGTATTTATAACTATAAATCAATACACTTTATTCACAAACTTGATAAACAGTAATGAAGCGCCGGGCAGGGGGGGGGGGCAGGAAAAAGATGAAAATGTCTGGAATTTAGGGGGGGGGGGGGGGGGAATTAATTCAAGGCCTGGAAAACAGTGTTTTTACCAGAGTTTAATTCAGATCGGTGGAATTTTGTGATCCAAACAAACCCGAGGTGGGGTCAGGGGGGTGTTTCCCACTGGAAATTTTGTGGACAGGTACCTACAAGTACAATAGATTATGGAAATGAATTGAAATTACTCCCACTAACAGATAGACGGATGCTACACCTTATTCAATATGCCTACGACTTAGCACAAGACAAAAATAACTTAGTCAGGAAAAATAAAGTAACAAGACATTCTCAAAACCAGAAGGATATTAGACAGACCACATACATTTTAACTGAGAAGCTACACCAAAACTTCCACACTAGAGTGACAAGAGCATGGAATAAACTCCCAACCAATATCCAATCAGTCAGTATTTTCAGATAGCCTGGCATAAAAGGACTGGTGGTCGGCAGACATTGCAGGCACAAACATAACAGATAACTTGATACGATTTCATAAACCCAAAACAAAACAAAACCTGCATGTGCCTTTGTAGTTGCCTGTGCGAACCTCTAATCATAGCATAAACATGGTACAAGGTTATTGCTGCACTGAGAACACAGTGACAGTCAGTGTGTGAAGCTGTTAATTAGCAGGGCTTTTTCTGCTCGCCCGGCGGACTAGTGTCTTGGTAACTTCCACTCGCCCACAGAAAAATCTACTCTCCCCGGGCGAGCGGGCAAGCGTTAGTCTGAACCCCTGCACTTCCTCTTTTTCTCTTGTCTTTACTCTCTTTTATCTATCCTCACTTCCCCTCCTTTCTCTCTCTCACTCAGTTTTCTCTATTTCCCTCCTCTCATTTGAACCTGAAACAAGGAGGAAGCCTAGTGTTATATGAAATATAAAAAAAGCAAAAAGAAAACAAAAATTGTGTTCTCTTCTCATTCATTCATTCTTCTCGCTTTAGAATGAAAATCGGGGAATTATACCCTAAAAATTAAAAAATATCTCTGGATGTCTTGTGTATAAAAAAACATTGAAACAGAGCTGGAAGTTTTTCCCTTCTTTTTTCTTCAACTTACGCAAAGTATTTGCCCGAGTGTTGCTCTATTCCCTCCGCTACAGCACAATAGATGGTGGTCCTGGCTCCCTCCTCTGGGCTTTTACAACAGCAGGAGAAACAGTTATAGATACAGCTGTAACAACTCTGCTGCCTCATGTGGCTGTATATGTCTGTGTTCACCATCCCTGGGTGCAGGCTGTATGTGGTCACACCAGTACCTGTGAGTGACAGTGACATGTGACAGTGATAGTCTGTCAGACTGAGTTCAACAGAAAAAGTGTTATGCTTGGTGTAACACAGGAGTTAAGAAAGACAAATGAAACATAAATATCACAAATGTCCAATTTTGTCGATAGAAGTTCATGAAAAAAACAACTTAGTTATGTTCATACAGTCACTTGAAATTACCAGTGATTTTCTATGGTAGACGATGGGAAAAAGATTTATTTGTTCATGTTTTACTGTATAACAGAAAATTGTCGGCTGTATGTTGTGACACCAACCCCTAAGACTGTTAAAGTGACTGTTAGTGACAGGTAGTTTGAAATATAAATCGAAGTAGAACATGAACCAAGCATTCCCAGGCTGTATCAAGCATTCCCAGGCTTTTATCAAGCATTTTCAAGCTGTGTAATACCTTGTAGTTTCTCGTCAAGTGTTCTTGTAAAAAGTATGTTAGCCACTTTACTCTGGCAGTAGGCTTTCCAAGCTGTGTAGCCCTTCTCTAGATTCAGATCATCAATCTTGATGGCTCCATCTGCAACAATACAACAAGTTATTATTGTTATTATTATGTTATGCCTAATGTTGAATAAGCTGTACCATGAATTCCACGGAATACAGAATAAAATCACCATATCAAAAACTGTTTGAAATAAATTAATTCATTGAATATCACCATAAACAAACACGCTAATATTATGTCGATTGTAAGTCCAACAGTTTTGATGTATGAAACATATGAAATTAATATTATAGAGAAAGAACATTTATGTCAGAGAAAATTCATCTTTCACTACCTTATTATAACAATCATAGTAAAATTTTGAACAGTGTAGTGTCATTTTGAAAAAAACAATAGTACCGATGTGAGCCTTTGAGGATACGTTGACCACTCTACTGGGTGCAGACGTCTTCAGTAGTTCCAGGAGATGGAGAGTGAGTGCAAAATGTCCCAAATGGTTCACTCCAAAGTGTACCTCAAAACCGTCCTTTGTCTGAGATTTAGGTACACCTAATATACCTGAATGTGGACATAGAGGTGGTAATAAAAAACAAAGAAGGCAATGATGTGCACTCCTAAAAAGAAAAATCTTGTTTTCATGTTTAACAATTTTATATGAATGGGTTTTTTTCTCTTAGAAGGCCCACCAAAACAACAACAAAATGTTGGGTATGAGCTTGGTATTATGACTTGGTAATGGATATTATTATGGGTTAATGAATAAATTTAGGATTTTTAAGATACACAACTAACACCTTTCGGGTGGTTAGTCAATATTATACTATAATCATTGAAAAACAACTGAACTTCAAAATAAAATCTGTTTAAAAAAATAAGATAAAGATAATAAAAACCAAATTAATAGTCAGGATCAAGAAGAAACCTTCTGATGATTTAGTCAAATAAAAAATAATCTATTATTATTGTTATATTATAATATCATTATTACCATAATGGTAATATATCATAATCAAGTTTCAACAAATCTAATATTGACTTACCAGCATTGTTGATTAGGATATCCAGCCTCTCTTCCTTCTGGAGAATGCTATCAGCGAACTGTTTGACAGACTCTAGAGAGGCAAGATCTAGTATACCCAGCTCTACGTTGTTGTTCTTGGACTCTTCCTTTATTTCAGCAACTGCGGCAGCACCACGTCCCTGGTCCCTGCAGGCTACTATTACCCTTGCACCTGTAAATATCATAATATGTGTGGAAGAGGCTGCAAAGGTGTGTTGAAGGTCTAGGCACACCTAAGAAACCAGTCTTACCTGGGTCTCTGAGTGTATCAAGCCTTTTGGGGGTTAAATATTTTCTAGACAACAATATACATTTCTCAGCTACATAGCTTTTGGCTGAAATAAATTTGCACTGCCACAACAATCAGTTAATAAATATATAGAGAGAATGTAACTTGGTGCTAGTAATTGAATATTTATTGGACGAGGTTGCATAGCAATCAAGTATTTCTATTGCACTCCACTTATCACACCTCTCAAATGGAATGCCCATATAATAAATGTAGTATGATGTATTATTAGAGCATTTGCTGATAGACATCAACCTCCATTATTAATCTCATGCCTGAGAAAAGCCGATTAATTTTGTGGTGCCATCTTGGGAGACTTGACATCTCTGCATCCTTTCTGGGAGTTCAGCTTGCAGTTCACATGAAGAAATAAATCAATAAAAACATGGTTGGGTTAAAAAAACTCATCCCCAGGGCCCCGTTGCACAACTGAAATCCGGATCCTTATGGTTGTGCAAGCAAGGTTGTGCTCTTAATCATCTTGCAGATCACTTAAAGGCTGTAGGTTAATGTGGTACAATGGGGCATCATGGATCAGATTGCTAAGTAGAAGAAAGTATTGGTTGTATCATCACATGTGTTGATACCTCTACACATATCAAATAGGCAGATGTCACTCATTTCTATATGATAACACCCAAACTTGTGATATAATACTAATAGCGGAGAATGCAGCGTTAATATGGGGTTAATATTCTGAATAATTCACTATCAAGTGCTTACCTCTGATAGCCATGTCGATAGCTGTGCACTTGCCAATGCCAGAGTTGGCTCCAGTGACAATTACTGTTTTACCCTCCAGTGTATCCATCTTATACTGGTAATTCACTCAGGTAACTCTGGAAAATAAAGTGATTATTGATTGATATGATTTATAAATGTTTTATTGACCATTTTAGGAACAACCACCTTATAAATCACCATCATCCCCACCATTTCGTAGACTTTGGTTGGCTAACCAATTTAGTGCATTTAATGTTTTTGAGAGATGTCTGGAACCCCACGAAAAATAATAAAAATATATTCTTTAACTATTTTCTAATGTAAAATGTACCTTGCTAACCTATTGTCCTTATTTAGGTAGGACATTCCTATTACAGGAATTCAAATTAATATATGCTGTATAGCAAATTCCTTCCCTAAGAGCTCCTTACCAGCTGCTTAGCAAGAAAACTTAAGGAAGTACAATCCTAAGTAAAGCTGGGCCCACATATTCAACAACTCAGAGCCGAATTGGGCTTTAAGACAAGTCATACAAATTCAAAATCATTCGTACAAATTGGAAAGTGTTCTTAAGAGTTTTCATAGCACCAATTCGACTTTGAATTCGGTACAGTGTGGGTCAATATTTTGCCTATGAATTGTCTTAAGGACCCACGATTTGTCGTACCAATTGGGGTTCTCTTCATATTACCAGCTCATATAATTTTCTTAAGAATTATAGTAAATTCTTTTGTTATAAAAAAGATAAATATTTTTTTCGTAGACCACTCCAAGACAATTCTTAAGGCCCTTAAAACAATTGAATATATCTGAAAGTCTTAAGAGACATAAATGCTAACTAGTATTTCTGAGAGGCAGGTAACTTTGAAAGTCTGTAAGATCACTAAATTTTGGTGTATCAAGATTTTTGTTCTCACTTTAAAAATGCTCATTTTCCCTTCTCTACATTTATTTTGATTTTTTTTCCTGTGTCACAGGAAAATAAGTCCATGACATTCGTAAGACAATTCGAGAATGTGTGGGCCATGTGTGGGCCATGAAAAACTAACACAAATTCGGACGAATTGGCCAATTGTGTCAACAATTCGTCCACAAATCTTCCTGAGACCCCAATTTGTACAACTTGTGAGTTATTGAATGTGTGGGTCCGGCATAAGGATATATTATACAACGGGCCAGGTCCTGTTAAGGAAAGGAAAGTTGTGGGTGGAAATTTCTACCCTTTTTCTCCTTACTTCAGTGGGTAGGAATAACAATGCCTTGTGTCTATAGGCTATTCCTGCCAGCTGGGAATTTCACATAGGAAGGAATATTTCTGCAAGTGAAGGAGCTTCCACAAACAAATCATTTCCTTAGGTTATACAACAGGTCCCTGGCAGAATTTCTTATACAACTGGATCCTGGAGTCCTTGTGCATGACCTACAGTTATGCTCTGATAGACACTATCAATGGTATCACCATATATAGCTGTATAGATGGGTCACAATATGTACAACTTCAATTTACAAACCTCAGACAACATTATAATTGATGTTTTACTGGGGATTTAAGGTAATTCATTTATATATGAAAACTTGATCTGACTTTGCTTAATTCCATTCATATTAAGATATTCTTAACAATGTAAATCCATCCAAAATGTGTCAGCTTTACAACAAACTTTTGAAACTTCAATTATACATGTTATGCTGTCTTGCCCCATTTGTTAGGTTGCCAAATATAGAATATATCCTGAATATCTATACGGATTTAAACACTATGCGTTTACATAATAACATTAATATAACATAATAGCATTAAAACATTATAATATACTCCTAGCTAAGAAGCTATATCCTGAATGTAAGTAATTAAAACAAACGAACAAACTTTACAACAAAATGCTATACGTTGTATGCTAAGTTTAACCATTGTCTTTTCAGGTCTTCTAAACAGAATGTAAAGCATAATTACCTCGGGTAACTGCGGGCTGAACTCTCAGAAAGGGTGCAGAGATGTCAAGTCTCTATAGGCTGCGTCAATTAAAGGGTGGTCTCCACTGGTTGCAGTAAGCTCTGCGGTAAGCCTTGCGATGGTTTGTACTGGTTCTGTAGGTAGAGAGGAATGACGAGGTCCTTGTCTACATGGTTCACTGGCCATGTAGGCAGGTCCTCGCCACTCCTCACCAACACAGCACCATCGCAAGGCTTACCGCAGAGCCTAATGCAGAGCCTACCACAGCCAGTGGAGAGACCCCCCATCAGGTTGATTTTTACCTGGATATGCGGTTAGATGTGTGGTCATTTGCGCTGTCAATTTCAGTTTGGTTTCAATAGTAGCCGCATATGTCTTGGTCAATAACATTAGTTACTATGGTATGACCGCGTATATGTCTCTGGTGACTATTAGTGGAATTAATAACTATAAGTAGTCTCCTAGGGACGAACAATTGAACTTGTTGATATTTGAAGTGCTAATTAACATTGAAACGATTTTATTGTGGTATATTTCGGTTTTATTTAAGTTCTTGTGTTACATTATCGATATCATCAAAGAGAGGTATATTAATCCATTTTGTAAATATGTGATGTTTTACAGGAAAGTGAGTCACAAGTTGCAAAATTGAGATTTGTCAAAGTATTTTATTCACAAGATTTCTTTGTTGGAATGTTTTCATGTTTTGGGTATCTAGTTCGTATTACCGTATGAATACATGTTCCAAATTTCAAGACAGTGTATGAAATATATCCTTGCGTCATCCTATGGAGGATATTTAGCTACTTTACTGGTAATTGCCAACACAGAAGTATTGCAAACTTTTTTTCAAACGTGAAGTAACGTTATGATATGAGGTATACAAATATATGTGGGTGCAACCTGAACCTTTCCGCCGTTGCGGGATCATCTGACTTTCCTCTGCCTTGCTGGGCAGTCATCAGTTTCGGTCAGACAACATTGGTTTATTAACAAGCGCCTTCGGCACTTGAGCTGCCCACAGACCAAATAGCAAAGATTAATATGTACATGCTGTATCCATATAATATACGGGAAAAGCGATTTCTATGGAAAGAGGTAAAAAAGAGGGGTTTCTTTAGGTAGAAATGTGGGGTTTCTTAGTCTCACATTTTTTATTTTTTTTAAAAACTTTTATTCAGCCTGTCAACAAATGATGATCTTCTTCGTTCGGGGTCGGTGACACGGTTTTACAACGTACCCTCTTCTCATCTGATTAGGTGTTATGACATAGAAACATACCTTTGGACATGTTGTTGTTTTGGTTTTTTTCGCCCTCTTTTAGTGTGTAAGGAGTTTGATACTACACTTTCAGACTTTTAAGGTCTGTATGGAAATTTTTCCACGCTTTGCTTTCTTTTCTTTGCAGATTTGTTACTTTATTTTGATATAGTGCTGTAGTACATTTACTTTCTAGCTCAGCGACCAAGTGTTTTAGGGAGATGTTTCCTTCATGAAAGAGTTTTTGTTTGTATATGAAGAACTTGGTATTTAGGATTATCCAGTTCATTATTTTAGAGCTTATGTCGTGTATGGGTATTCCGAAGATAATATCACTAGCTTCAAAGATTAATCTGCCATTTTTTGTCTCAAAGAAAGGGTTATCGTTCCTGGAGGAATTTAGATGCCCCATTGAGGTGGCTAGAGTTAGGACTTCTCTCCATAGTTTCTTGGTTTCGCTGCACTCGACTAGGAAATGGGTAATGTTATCTCTGCTTTTACAGTATGAACATGCTGGGGAGTCTATGATCTGGTAAACTTTTAGAACCTCGTTACATGTTATTATTCTATGTAGGACTTTATATTGAAAGGCCTGGAGTTTAGTTTCACATGTAGTTCTATAGGGTCATAAGAAAATTTTTCCCCAGTTTACCTCTTTCGCTTGTTGTTCATTTAAGGACAAAATTTCGATCCATTTGTGAATCTATGAATATTTTGGTTTTCTTTTAGAAACTAATGCGCTGTAAATAGTTTTGGCATTCGCTTTAGTTACGTCTACGAGACTACCACCTATGTTTATGCTAATAGAGTCATCATCAGGGAGATTCCTCTCTTGTTTTAAGATACGCCACCATTCTTTGGGCATGGCTTTTACAAGATCATTTTTAGTTACGATCAGAGAGTCTACATTGTACTCTTTCTTTAGGTCGAGTAAGGACATCAGAGATCCATTTGGGTTAATTATATCTCCTACTACAGATATTCCTTTTTCCTCCCAAGAGGGGTATAAGAACATTTGACCTTTGTGCTTTATAAGTCTGTTATACCACAGTCTCTCTTTTCTTATCTGTGCCGCGTTTATGGGTTTGTGTTTATAATAATACTTGTCCCATATGGTAAAGAGATCTCTGTAAAACTCATTAAGGTGACTTGATGGTTTACTTCTTGAGAGGAATATACTTTCTATGTTTCGTCCACACTCTGCCTCTACAGCAGCCATATGGTTTCTGTTTTTTTCTTCCAAAAATCTTTGAATCCATTTGATTCTATTTGTCTCTATTACTTCCTTAATGTTTCTAAGTTTAAGTCTACCATTTTCAGTGTTCTGAACTAGGAAGTCCTCACTAATTTTATTTGATGAGCTTTTCCATATGAATTTGTTTATGATGTCGTCTATTTTTTTTTGCCAGTCTTTAGAAATATTTACACAGGCTAAGGTGTGCTGAAACAGCGAGAGGACGAAAACATTCACAACTAGGACTCTACCTTTTAGGGTAAGAGGTCGCTTATTCCAATCATTTAGGACATTTTTCATCTTCAATATTAGGTCATTTATGTTGGTCTTTGTGAGAAGTTTTTCGTTTCTAGGGTAAAATAGTGTTACGCCTAGAACCTTCATCCTGTCTTCCCAACAGAATTGAAGGATTTCTCTATTTGTTAGAGTATTACCTCCTATGTTGAACCCTTTGGTTTTATTGGGATTCAGTTTAAGACCTGATGCTAGATAGAATTTATCCAGTAGTCTTACAGTTTGAACTAAGGAGAACTCGTTGCTTAAAGTAACAGTTAGATCATCCACGAATTGAACAATTTTTGTTTCGGTTTCTCCGAATTTTATACCTTTGATGTTTTCTTCATTTTTGATACATTGGGCAAGTTTTTCTACTACAATTGTGAACAATGTGGAGGAGATAGGGTCCCCTTGTTTGACGCCTCTTTTAATGTTGAACCAGTCGGATATAAATCCATTGTTGCTAAAGGTTGCTTGGGAGGTTTCTAACAAAACTTTAATCCAGGACCTGTATTTCTCACATATGTTAAATGACATCAGTGCCTTGTCCAAGAAGGACCAGCTCACGGAATCATAAGCCTTGGTGAAGTCGAATGAGACCACCAGGCCCTTCTGGTTATGTTTTTCTAAATATGATATAGTGTCGTCGATTTTTCTAATAGCTGTTCCGATATATCTTTTTTTAACGAATCCAAATTGGTCTTCGCTAATGATATCATGTAGATAGAATTCAATGCGAGTAGAGATTGCTTTTGACATTATCTTATAATCAACGTTTAGGAGGGTGATGGGCCTCCAATTTCGAATTAAGTTTAAATCCTGATCCTTCTTGGGCAAGACACTGATTATTCCCCTATTTTGGGTTTCTGAGATTTTCCCAGTCTCCAAACAATATTCCATCATAGACATAAAAATACGATTGATGGCGTACCAAAAGAAAACATAAAATTCCGAGGTTAAGCCGTCGCACCCTGGTGACTTATTGTTTTTTAAGTTTTTTACCACCTTCGTAATTTCGTGATATTCAAAAGGACAAGAGATAATGTCATTATCGACTTCATCCAAGAAGTATTTGCTTTCATCTTTTAGAAACACTTCGGCCGACTGGTGGTCGGAATTAAATTCATCGTATAGTTTATGATAGAACTCTTTTCCTTCCTTTAATATTTCTTCTTTTCCCGATATTAGTTTACCGTTTTTTTCTAATTGATTAATTGTTTTCTTTTCTGCGCGGAATTTTTCTAGGGAACAAAAGTACTTGGTGGGTTTCTCACCCTCCATTGCCCACTTGGCCCTAGATCTGACTAGGGCGCCTCTTGCGTTATTTAACTCTACTTTTTCAAAGAAATCTAACAGTTTACTTTTTTCTTCTCTTTCTGTTTCAGAGAGTGTAACTATCTTGTCAATATAATCGAGTCTTTTCCTTTTACTTTCAATGTCCACTTTCTTTGCCCTGGCGGTGCTACAACTAATTCTGATCGCGGTCTGCCTCACCTTCATTTTAAACATTTCCCATATGAGAATGGGAGATAAGTTTTCTTCATTTGTGCGAAACGCTAATGTTTCGACCTCTGATATGAAACTTTCGTCTTCGAGAAGTTTTGAGTTAAATTTCCAGAAGCTTTTACCACGTTTTTCAGAGAAAAGTTGTAGCTCTACCCGAACTAACTTATGATCAGACAACGGATGTGACTCACATTTATGTTTTGTTACCAAATTTACAATATTATTTGACAGGAGAATATAGTCTATTCTTGAATCTTGTGTGGTGTTCGACCATGTTTTCGGTGGGGTACCACCATTTTTGACATCAATGATGTCACACAAGTCTAAATCGTTAATGAAGTCTTTAAGTTGAACGCTGGTCTTTTGAAGTGGTTTATATGAAATGTCAGTGTTGAAGTCTCCAGCTATGACGAGGTTGTCCACCTCCAAGTCCTTGACACAGGCCGTAGCTTGTTCAAGAGTTTGTGCTTGTCCCTTCGGGTTGTTCGCAGTATGGGCGTATATGTTAAATATGGCTGTTTTAGTTTGACCTATTTTAATGATTATATATTGCCATCTTCCTTCTGCGTCTTCACTGTGTTTTATAATATTATTTTGAATATTTTTGGCTATTAGAAACATGGTACCTCTGGCGGCACTAGTACCATGGGAAAAAAGAATTTTCCCCGGCCACTGTAGGCCCCACATATATTCCTTCTGTGTTGTTGAGTGGGATTCCTGTACCGCCAGGATCAAATTATTTTCACTTTTAAACTTGTCGAAGATGGCTCTTCTCTTTATATCTCCAGCTAGGCCTTTGACATTAAAAGAGATTACACTTAGGGTCGATTTATTGCTGGTATTTTGCTCCATTTTAAGAGATTGTGGGACTCGATCTTGTACACTAACACTGGATCATTGCACTTGATTTATCCCTCCTCTTTTTCCTCCTGGTAATCCATAGCTTCTTGCATTTCTCTCAGTCTTCTCACTCTGACTTCCTCTCTCACCTCCATCCAGGATGTTCCTAGTAGATTGCCTTTGGGGGGCCATAGGGTGTCGTCGAGAGCGTTTGGGTCGTCCATTGGGATTCCTATACCCCACACCTTATCCCTAGGTGAGGCTTCGCCAATCTTTTTGCTGCCTGTGTAGACCAGATAATCTTCTATAGTGTCGTTGTCTCTGACCTTAGCTCTCAGAGCAGACAGGATGAACTCTGGGCGGTGTTTTATCCATTCATCTTTATGGTTGAGCACTGATGCCATGTTGGATTTTGCATCCTTTGGGTTGTACGTTGTTAATGCCATCTTCGCTTTTTCAGGATCCTGCCCTATCTTAGCGCGTTTGTAGAAAAGATATTGCTCTACATTATCAAAAGCGTGGCTTTCCAGGGTGAAGGGGGGAAAAGTGGTGGTTTGATATTGGATTATCTTCGGTGTAGAAGATGAAGACTTTCCCGTTTTCAGCTATTGTTAGTTGCGATAAGAGAAGAGGGGTCGGCACCGCCGAGAGCTCATTGTGCCTATACCACCTATTGAGTAAGACACTTCCTCTTGCTACCTTCGCGTCAGGATATCCCAAATGTACAGCTGCTTTAGCTATTTTGGATGCCCTAGCGTTTCTTTGTCTAAGGAAGAGAGGTACGTCCTTCTTGATAAACAACTTTCCTACTGTGGGGTCATCTTCTTGTTGTTTTAGTTTGAGTCTTGCATCGTACGTGCTGATCGCATCTTGAGTTGAAAAGAATTCCATTTTGATGTGGCTACCTCTGACCTTGTTTACTCTGTACGCTCTCTTTATTTTGATGTTATGGAGCATCAGTAGGTTTTGTACCAAGTTGTTGGCTATATTGGTGACCTCTGCATTTGTTTCGTGCTCCGTCGCTTTCACTCCTACGATTAGAATGTTCTTATCTAATCTTTCTAGCTCGTCTCTAACGAATTGTTCGTCCCTCAACTCGTCTTGCCTCTTTCTCTCAAGATATTCGGTGTCCCTGTGGGATGCTCGCTGTTGCTTCAAAATTTTAACATCTTCCTTGGCTTCCCTTATATCCCTTTTCATTTTGTCCCAATCCTTGCCTCTGGCTAAGTTGTCTTCGACGACTAGATCCAGAGTTTGGTTGGTATCATAGATGTCTTGGGAGTGTTCGTTTATGACCTCCTTTACTATTTCCATATCTTTAATGGCCTCGAATAATTGATCGAAGCTTTTTTGGTTGGTGTCTGTTATGTCTTTCATCATTTGTTCTACGTCGCCCGTTAAGTTGTACTTCGGACGTTCACGTAGCTTCCTGGGTGGGATTTTTCTGGGGGTTTTCATATCTCTTTTCTTCAGATCCATGTTGGGGATATGTTTTTAGCTGCTTTCTTCTCTGGGGACTCGCTGTGACTACGTTTTCTTGTTTTCTCGGCGTGATGTGCGAGATCGATGTCAGTAATATCTTCAGCCTCTTCCGAAGAAGCACTCATCTCGACCGGGTAACCGGCGAGCATTGCAACTGGTATTTGGTCTAAGAGCTGCGTGTTAAGTCAATGGGGATGTGGGTGTTTTGCCTTTTTTCGCGCTTCCGCCAATATGGCGTCGGACCTCTTCCGGTTTGCGAACTTTAGATAACTTGTGAACTTGGATGCGAGAATTTTAAAGTCTAACCTGCTTTCTGCCTTTTATTTCGTCCCTGTGTACTATGATTATTGACTTTGGAGGCTGATGTACCTCTCTAAGATTGACATTATTCACATGCGGAAGAATACAGATGTATCCATCCCGCGCTTCCTATGATCCTATGCCTTTGTTATTGATAGTGGAAGGAGCGATGAAACTGGTATTACACTCGGGCTTTTACCTTTTTTGTTACTTCCGCTAGTAGGGTTGGTGTTTACTTCCGGCGTTGCCTGTCTCGATATTTCGAGTGGCGGCCAAGGTTTATGCACTTATTTTAAATAATGAACTGGGTGCGAAACGATTATTAATTACTTTCTTTATGGTATATTTGTGGTTTGTCACCCTTGGTTCATCCTTGTTTTTTAACACATGCGAGTGGCTTGGGTATCACCGACTCGCGCTTTCCTCCCTTTTGAGTATGGTTTGTAATATGGTTTCTTCCGGTAGATACCGCGGGAAATTTTAATAAAAGTTTGATGCGGTTTGTTCTTGGGGGATGTGTATTCTTTACCTTATGATCATCCTACAGATTATATCGTTTGACCCTATATGTGGTGGTTCTTGACTGGTAGTTGGATGGGGATGTCAGTTGAGATTGATTGCCAAAAGTTTGTGGTGCGGTTTCCGCGTGCTCGGACTTAACTATCCGATGGTTCAAGATGGCGGGTGAGGTGGTGTTCCTCCAGTGTGAAGTGGTTGTGATCCTTCTGATGCAATTTATATCCTGAATTGAGTCTTACAGGCACTGTAACCTCCTTTGATTTTTAAATCGATGTGAAATTATTTTGATTGCTTTCGAGCTGCTCTGCCGAGAGACTCAAAGAGTTAAGCTTGTGTGTTCATGGGTTTAGAGCGATAATGGGCTCCTTCTTCTCCCGTGTCTCCGTGAGACGGTGGAGGAATGTAAATGTCCGTATTTCTTTATCCTTCGTGAATATCCGAACTCCGATTGTTTGTGAATGCTCTTTGGTACTTTATACAACTTGATCCAAGGGATAGGGTTGTAAAAAAAAAGAGGATTTCCTAAAAAAGAAGAAAAAAAGAGGAGCAGCGCTCCAACCACATTTTTCTCTTTTCCTGGGACTTAACTATCCGATGGTTCAAGATGGCGGGTGAGGTGGTGTTCCTCCAGTGTGAAGTGGTTGTGATCCTTCTGATGCAATTTATATCCTGAATTGAGTCTTACAGGCACTGTAACCTCCTTTGATTTTTAAATCGATGTGAAATTATTTTGATTGCTTTCGAGCTGCTCTGCCGAGAGACTCAAAGAGTTAAGCTTGTGTGTTCATGGGTTTAGAGCGATAAGGGGCTCCTTCTTCTCCCGTGTCTCCGTGAGACGGTGGAGGAATGTAAATGTCCGTATTTCTTTATCCTTCGTGAATATCCGAACTCCGATTGTTTGTGAATGCTCTTTGGTACTTTATACAACTTGATCCAAGGGATAGGGTTGTAAAAAAAAAGAGGATTTCCTAAAAAAGAAGAAAAAAAGAGGAGCAGCGCTCCAACCACGTTTTTCTCTTTTCCTGGGTGAAGTAGTCTCACATGTTCTCGGACTTTGTTGTTTTACAAACTGTTTGATTCATCTGTAGAGTTCTGTGCACCCTCGTATGTGATTTGTGAAGGTATCTGGGGTGGAAATGTGATTTTGACGCTTTTTTAAAATTGGGATCTACACACTCTATTTATAGCCTGGGAAAGCCCCTGTGAGATACTAGTCATTTCCCATAAATACTACCTACTACTAGCTACTACCTCCCTTCCACGGGGACCCAACTACATGCAGAGGACATCTAATAAGTATTTCTATATTTTTCTAGATGGGTATTTTTCTAGATGGGTAATTACTAATAAAGTAACTAAATACACTCCATACAAAGGCCTTCAAAACCCAAGGATATATATGTCCTGTCTTATCATTAACAAGGCCATATAAGCCTGCAACTCCAAATTCCTTACTAACCACATAGGTGGCGAGCCCTCTCAGGGAGGCCCAGGGTGGCACAGTTAATTACCAAAACAACAGCCCTTTCCCTCCCCCTCCCTTTAAACTTCCCCGGCTCAAAACTATACCATGTAGATGGTAAAGTCTACGGTGAAATCATATTACTTCAACTGTAGATGTTTTAATCAATAAAAAATATTATCAATGGTCGATTCTCTTTTTGGGGCAGCACGTGGGGTTTCTGAAGGGCCTAAAAAATGATTCCTTGGACCTAAGCTTTGGATCTAATATTGTAGACATTTTGAAGATTTGATGGTGAAGGTTGGGCGCCTTATTTTCTGTTCTTTCACTTTATTTTTAACAGATAAATCAACTGAAAATAGGTTGTATGGGTGTTAGTGGGCCAATGCACTGAGCTGTAACTGAATATTCAGTACGTATATTTATCATTACTGTTTCTTATTTTGTCCATTTGAAGTTAAGCAATTGATCTGGTTCAGGAACAAAAATGATATCAAAATTAATTTATTTAATTTCTTTTGGTGACGACAACGCCATTTCCATGGGAATCTCTGCCAGGGTATTTACTACTTTACTACTACTACTATTTACTACAATGCTGCCCTCTGGCCATATAATATTTTCACTGTGGCTAGAAACATAAATTATAAAAAATATAAACCTTGACAGACATACCGCCACCCAGGGAAATACCCGCCTGGGTGGGGGGTATATTTTCTTGGACATCCGCCTACCATCCCCCCTTACACTCGGGGGTGGAGAATTTGACAGGTGCATATATGGGTGACATCACCAGAAAATGTACAATTTACCTTCGCCAATCCTCTCAAATAACCCAAATTTTAGACAAAAAAAAGTTCAAAATACAGTTCAACCTAACCAAACAGATTGCTAGAATCAATGCAATGCCGAATATACTCGAATTTACCTAGCATTTGCCAAATTGCATCCCAATTTAGCAGAATTTACTAAATGTGTACAGCTGCCAATTGTACATTTTCTGAAAATCTCACCCATAAGATGATCTATACTCATGACTTATTAGTGGAGATAGATAAGTAGACTAAATATACTTGCTTGTGGATGGGGTCATCCAATCCAATATCAGAAAGAGAAGGCATAGTTATGCCTAATAAGGAAATAAAACACTTTTCAGGATTTTGCCGATAATTTGGTTTTATTCTTATCAGGTGACAATGATTAAACATTAGCACAAATTTACAAGAAAACTTTGAAAGAATTAGAATTTAAATTAACAAAATCTCTCTCAACCTAGAACAAATCACAAATGAAATGCAAATAACACACTGCAACCAATCAGCCATAAACAGCCACAGATAATCAATCCACGCCCCCGCCTCCCCAACAGAGATAAACACCCTCCCCCCCCCCCCGCCCCAACTCACACTCACACAAACACAAAAATAGTTGTATATGGTACAATAATTCAGGTATATTGTAGATGAATAAACAGTACATTTTAGTGCAGTTCAGGTGTTTGGATTGAGGTGTCAAGCTTCAATTATTTGAAATTATTTAAATATGATAATCCCACATAATATCTGCTTGTCTAATGTCTTCTCCAGTATGTGTGCTCACATGAGCCCTCAGATCTCCAGCATGTGCTGTCCTATAGTCATACGCAGTACATACAGGCCTATTCACCAGTATGTGTTTTCATATGAGACTTCAGGGTCGCAGCATATGCTGTCCTATAGTCACACTCAGTACATTTATAGGGTCTTTCTCCAGTGTGTTTTCTCATGTGAACCTTCAGGGCTCCAGTGTGTGTTGTCCTGTAGTCACACTCAGTACATTTATATGGTTTTTCTCCAGTATGTGTTTTCATGTGACTCCTCAGCATACTAGCCTCTTTTGCCCTATAGTCACACACAGTACATTCATGAGGCCTTTCTCCAGTATGTGTTCTCATGTGACACCTCAGATGTGAAGCCTGTGTAGTCCTAAAGTCACACACAGTACATTTATAAGGCTTTTCTCCAGTATGTGTCATCATGTGACTCCTCAGGTTACTAGCCTGTGTTGCCCTAAAGTCACATACAGTACATTTATGAGGCTTTTCCCCAGTATGTGTTCTCATGTGAGACCTCAGGTGTTCATGTCTTGTTGCCCTATAGTCACACTCAGTACATTTATAAGGCCTTTCTCCAGTATGTGTCATTATGTGTTTCTTCAGGGCTCCAGCGTCTGCTGACCTAAAGTCACACTCAGTACATTTATAAGGCTTTTCTCCCGTATGTGTTCTCATATGTTTCTTTATGGCTCCCAACACATTTGCCCTATAGTCACACTCAGTACACTTATGAGGCTTTTCTCCCGTATGTGTTCTCAGGTGTATCTTCATGGTTCCAAACTGTGCTGTCCTATAGCCACACTGAGTACATTTATGAGGCTTTTCACTAGTAGGCCTATGTGTTCTCATGTGAGACCTCAGGGCTCCAGCGTCTGCCGCTCTATAGTCACACTCAGTACATTTATGAGGCCTTTCTCCAGTATGTGTCATCATGTGTCTCGTCAGATGATCATACCTTGTTGCCCTATAATCACACTTAGTACATTTATGAGGCTTTTCTCCTGTGTGTGTTCTGATCAGAATCCTCAGTGCTCCAACCGATGCTGAACTATAGTCCCACTTAGTACATTTATGAGGCTTTTCTGTAGTATGTGTTTTCATGTGACACCTCAGGTGTCCAGCCTGTGCTGCCCTATAGTCACACTCAGTACATTTATATGGCCTTTCTCCAGTATGTGTCATCATATGTGTCCTCAGGTTTCCAGCCTGAGTTGCCCTATAGTCACATACAGTACATTTATGTTTCCACTCAGCATTGTGCATGGGCAAATGTTTCTCTAAACTGCTGCTCTCTGTAAACCCTCCAACACACACACTACACTCATGTAGTTTCTCTCCTGTATGAGTCACATTGTGAAGGATTCTGGCTTCCCCAGTGTGTGTTCTCATGTGTTTTGTCAGGTGTTCAGTCTCTCTTGCCCTATACCCACACACAGTACATTTACATTTCCTTTCAGCAATGTGTGTGACCAAATGTTTCTCTAAGCTAGTATTCTTTGTAAACCCTTTGACACACACACTACACTCATGTAATTTCACCACTGTATGAGTCACAGCGTGAAGTAGAGAAGGTGTCACATTTGCTGCCTGTTCTGTCTGCCCTGTATGAGTCACATTGTGATGCATCATGCCTTCTGACATCAGTTGCGTAGGTTCCCAAGTCACACTCGTAGCATTTGCTGCCTGCTCTGTCTTTCCTGTATGAGTCACATCGCGGTGCATCATGCCTTCTGACATCAGCAGACTAGGTGCAGAAGTCACACTTGTAGCATTTGCAGCCTGTCCCGTCTCCATGAGTATGTTCATGTGCTGATAGCCAGGGTACAACTGTCACACCTGCAAATAAATAGAGTTCAGTTAAAGATCAGTTTATGGGTGAGAGAGGGAGAAACAAAAAGGAGAGAGACACAGAAGGGATAGAGGACAACAGGGGAGGCAGATAGGCGGAGAAACAGATGGCAGAGAGAGTGAAGAGGGGAGAAACCAAAGGGAAAGAGAGTGAAGAGGGGAGAAACCAAAGGGAGAGAGAGTGAAGAGGGGAGAAACCAAAGGGAGAGACAGTGAAGTGAGGGAGAAACCAAAGGGCGAGAGATTGAAGAGAGGGAGAAACAGAAGGGATAGAGAGAGAAGAGAGGGAGAAAGAACAGGAAGAGAGACGGAGAAACAGAAGGCAAAGAGAAAGGGAGAAGAAAGGTAGGAACCAAAGGGAGAGACAGAAGAGAGGGAGTAACAGAAGGGATAGGGAGAGAAGAGAGGGAGAAAGAGAAGGAACAGAGAGAGATGGGAGAGAGAATGAATAGAGAGAAGAGAAAGAAAAACAGAAGGAACAGAGAGAGAAGAGAGAGGAGTAGAGAAGAGAGAGAGAAGCAGAAGGAACAAAGAGAGAAGGAATAGAGAGAAGAGAGGGAAGCAGAAGGAACAAAGAGAGAAGGAATAGAGAGAGATGGGAGAGAGAAGGAATAGAGAGAAGAGAGAGAAAAACAGAAGGAACAGAGAGAGAGAGAAGAGAGAGAGAAGGAACGGTACAGAAAAGAGGGAGAAGCAGAAGGAACAGAGAGAGAAGAGAAACAAAAGGAACAGAGAGAGGAGAGATAGAAGGAATAGAAAGAGAAGAGAGAGGGAAGGAATAGAGAGAAGAGAGAGAGAAGCAGAAGGAATAGAGAGAAGAGAGAGAGAAGGAACAGAGAGAGAAGAGAGGGAGAAGCAGAAGGAACAGAGAGAGAAGAGAAACAAAAGGAATAGAGAGAGAAAAGAGAAACAGAAGGAACAGAGAGAGAAGAGAGAGAGAAGGAATAGAGAGAAGAGAGAAAAGCAGAAGGAATAGAGAGAAGAGAGAGAAACAGAAGGAACAGAGAGAGAAGGAATAGAGAGAAGAGAGAGAGAAACAGAAGGAATAGAGAAGAGAGAGAAACAGAAGGAACACAGAGAGAATTGAGGGAGAGACAGTAGTGTGACATGATATTGTAAGGAGAGTGCAAGTATAAGGGGAGTATAGCGCCTCCCCCCCCACCCCCCCACCCCCAAACAAAAATTAATTAAGAAAATATAAATAACAAGAGTCACAAACATTAGCTTGTTTAAAGCGGGCTTTCAATTATTCAAATTATATATCAAGAGGGGAGGGAGAGGGAGGAGGAATCAGAGAGGGGGAGGGGAGGGGAAAAAGGTATGACGGACAGAGAAGTGGCGGAAGGGAGAGAAAGCGGGGAGGGAGAGGGGGAGGGGAGGGGGAAAAGGTATGTGAGGCAGAAGGCCAAAGATAACAACCAAATTAGGTGGAAATTACTACTTGAAAGAAAACCCTCTCTCCAAAACGCCCCCATTTGTGGGCCCCTCATGTCAGCGAGCGTTACTTCTTACTTCGTTACTAATTCCGTAGCATAACGTAGGGCCTAACTCATGGTTACTGCGAGATGCGATTGAATTCCCTGAACTGAAGTAACCCATCGACGCACACTTTACCGTCCTGTGAATCACGTCCTCACCAACTGACACCACTCTAGCTATCATAAAACACAACCCCATTACAATATTTAGAAACAGTTTTGATTAAACTTCATAAACAACCCGAGTTGAAGTGAATGAGAGGAGATGATACGTACACAGAGATACCGGAAGCACAATCAAACAACACAGTTAAAATGGCAAAACACAGCACCTTCCACTACTACTACCCGTTGCATCGCTAGTTCCCAAACAGCCGATGGATCAGCACCGTTGCATTGACGTGTTGTGAGCTCTAAATTATGGGTCAGATTTTCTAGGAATGTACAATTCCGCTGGGAGAGTCATTTTTGGTAAAACGCCCCAAATGTTTCTACAACCGTATTTTTATGATAGCTTATACTATCAGCTCTCTAACAATACCAATTATTACGCTTAATTCCCATTCGTTCAGTTTTTAGAGCTCTTTAAACAAAATAGCCATTTTCGATGTGATGTCCGCCATCCAAATACCTCCGAATTGCACTTTAGCTCATAGATCGCTCAATTCACACTCGAATTTCTTTATATTTGGGAACTAGATAGAGCAATATATGGGCCTTGAGTGTATTAAATATAATTTTTCAACTCTGAATAACTCTAAGTGAAAAAGCTTGTTGAAAAACGTCTAAAAACTGTTATCATCCGGAATCCTGTTTACATTATTTCCACTTTGTACACTTTTTTCCTGTATCCACTAAAGTGGTCTTTTTGGCTTCAAATCATGTTTGATGAAACTTTAACTATTGTGCCTCAATACTATGAGTCTAAATTCGACCAAAAATATAATTAATCTAGTCCCCAGATGTTTGAAGTTGACCCTATTTTGGTGTCGGACATTACGTTTTTTTGTGCCGGACATCACCATTTGTACCAAACATTTTCAAACTCGTCCTGTAAGCAAATTAATGACATTACAGACACTGGACTTGGCATGTCTATGCCCAACATGTGTAAGAACAACATCAATTTAACAAAAATGTAGTGTATGAATTTGCTTTATTAGCAGCATGCACAAAACTCTCCCAAAATACATCAATTCATGATAATCACTGTTCACTCTTGGCTTCCATTTGGCCAAAAATTACAAAAAGATTCCAAAAACAGCTGTTCTTGACAGCAAAATATGATTATTAACTACTACAATAGAGAAAAGGAATGATAATTTCTTCTGAGCACCTCTCAAATCATGATCTTTAGTAGATAGTTTTCGTGTCGGACAATACATTACTTATGTCGGACGTCACAACCTGCACCAATAATTTTTAATCTCCTCCTGTGAGCAAAACAACCGGAATACAACAACTAAACTTGGCAAGTACATGGCCAACATATGTAAGAAGACATTAAATGCATAAATATTCATCTACATAACTTTACTTTGGCAGCAGCTTTCACCAAACACTCCAAAAAGGTAAAATTCCAGAAAATAATTTTGTACATTGGCCCTGATGAAGGCAAAAGTGTCTTTAATCTTTCAGAAAACTGCTGTTCTAGACAGCACAACATGATTACTCACTAATCAAGTCGAAATAACTAAGGAAAAACTATCATCAGCACCTCTCAGATCATGATATGAGAACTACTAGTTATCGTGTCGGACAATACATTACTTATGTCGGACGTCACAACCTGCACCAATAATTTTTAATCTCCTCCTGTGAGCAAAACAACCAAAATACAACAACTAAACTTGGCAAGTACATTGCCAACATGTGTAAGAAGACATTAAATGCATAAATATTCATCTACATAACTTTACTTTGGCAGCAGCTTTCACCAAACACTCCAAAAAGGTAAAATTCCAGAAAATAATTTTGTACATTGGCCCTGATGAAGGCAAAAGTGTCTTTAATCTTTCAGAAAACTGCTGTTCTAGACAGCACAACATGATTACTCACTAATCAAGTCGAAATAACTAAGGAAAAACTATCATCAGCACCTCTCAGATCATGATATGAGAACTACTAGTTATCGTGTCGGACAATACATTACTTATGTCGGACGTCACAACCTGCACCCATAATTTTTAATCTCCTCCTGTGAGCAAAACAACCAAAATACAACAACTAAACTTGGCAAGTACATGGCCAACATGTGTAAGAAGACATTAAATGCATAAATATTCATCTACATAACTTTACTTTGGCAGTAGCTTTCACCAAACTCCCCAAAAAGGTAAAATTCCAGAAAATAATTTTGTACATTGGCCCTGTTGAAGGCAAAAGTGTCTTTAATCTTTCAGAAAACTGCTGTTCTAGACAGCACAACATGATTACTCACTAATCAAGTCGAAATAACTAAGGAAAAACTATCATCAGCACCACTCAGATCATGATATGAGAACTACTAGTTATCGTGTCGGACAATACATTACTTATGTCGGACGTCACAACCTGCACCAATAATTTTTAATCTCCTCCTGTGAGCAAAACAACCACAATACAACAACTAAACTTGGCAAGTACATTGCCAACATGTGTAAGAAGACATTAAATGCATAAATATTCATCTACATAACTTTACTTTGGCAGCAGCTTTCACCAAACACTCCAAAAAGGTAAAATTCCAGAAAATAATTTTGTACATTGGCCCTGATGAAGGCAAAAGTGTCTTTAATCTTTCAGAAAACTGCTGTTCTAGACAGCACAACATGATTACTCACTAATCAAGTCGAAATAACTAAGGAAAAAATATCATCAGCACCTCTCAGATCATGATATGAGAACTACTAGTTATCGTGTCGGACAATACATTACTTATGTCGGACGTCACAACCTGCACCCATAATTTTTAATCTCCTCCTGTGAGCAAAACAACCAAAATACAACAACTAAACTTGGCAAGTACATGGCCAACATGTGTAAGAAGACATTAAATGCATAAATATTCATCTACATAACTTTACTTTGGCAGTAGCTTTCACCAAACTCCCCAAAAAGGTAAAATTCCAGAAAATAATTTTGTACATTGGCCCTGTTGAAGGCAAAAGTGTCTTTAATCTTTCAGAAAACTGCTGTTCTAGACAGCACAACATGATTACTCACTAATCAAGTCAAAATAACTAAGGAAAAACTATCATCAGCACCACTCAGATCATGATATGAGAACTACTAGTTATCGTGTCGGACAATACATTACTTATGTCGGACGTCACAACCTGCACCAATAATTTTTAATCTCCTCCTGTGAGCAAAACAACCACAATACAACAACTAAACTTGGCAAGTACATTGCCAACATGTGTAAGAAGACATTAAATGCATAAATATTCATCTACATAACTTTACTTTGGCAGCAGCTTTCACCAAACACTCCAAAAAGGTAAAATTCCAGAAAATAATTTTGTACATTGGCCCTGATGAAGGCAAAAGTGTCTTTAATCTTTCAGAAAACTGCTGTTCTAGACAGCACAACATGATTACTCACTAATCAAGTCGAAATAACTAAGGAAAAAATATCATCAGCACCTCTCAGATCATGATATGAGAACTACTAGTTATCGTGTCGGACAATACATTACTTATGTCGGACATCACGACCTGCACCAACAATTTTTAAACTCCTCCTGAGAGGAAAACCACCGAAATACAACAACTAAACTTGGCAAGTACATGGCCAACATGTGTAACAACCATATAAAGTGACCAGAAATGTTTCACATGACTTTACTTTACCCACAGACTACACCAAAGTTGTAAAAACTGTGAAATTCAGTAAACTCACTCTTTGCAAGTGCCCTGAGGGAGTGAGTAATGTCTTTAATGTTTAGGAAAACAGCTGTTATTGACAGCACAATACCATCACTAAATAACCCAGTCGAGAAAACTGAGCAAAAACTACAATCAGCACCTCTCACATCCTCATGTGAGAACTAATAGTTATCGTGTCGGACAATACATTACTTATGTCGGACATTACGACCTGCACCCACATTTTTTAAACTCCTCCTGAGAGGAAAACCACCGAAATACAACAACTAAACTTGGCAAGTACATGGCCAACATGTGTAACAACCATATAAAGTGACCAGAAATGTTTCACATGACTTTACTTTACCCACAGACTACACCAAAGTTGTAAAAACTGTGAAATTCAGTAAACTCACTCTTTGCAAGTGCCCTGAGGGAGTGAGTAATGTCTTTAATGTTTAGGAAAACAGCTGTTATTGACAGCACAATACCATCACTAAATAACCCAGTCGAGAAAACTGAGCAAAAACTATAATCAGCACCTCTCACATCCTCATGTGAGAACTAATAGTTATCGTGTCGGACAATACATTACTTATGTCGGACATTACGACCTGCACCCACATTTTTTAAACTCCTCCTGAGAGGAAAACCACCGAAATACAACAACTAAACTTGGCAAGTACATGGCCAACATGTGTAACAACCATATAAAGTGACCAGAAATGTTTCACATGACTTTACTTTACACACAGACTACACCAAAGTTGTAAAAACTGTGAAATTCAGTAAACTCACTCTTTGCAAGTGCCCTGAGGGAGTGAGTAATGTCTTTAATGTTTAGGAAAACAGCTGTTATTGACAGCACAATACCATCACTAAATAACCCAGTCGAGAAAACTGAGCAAAAACTATAATCAGCACCTCTCACATCCTCATGTGAGAACTAATAGTTATCGTGTCGGACAATACATTACTTATGTCGGACATCACGACCTGCACCAACAATTTTTAAACTCCTCCTGAGAGGAAAACCACCGAAATACAACAACTAAACTTGGCAAGTACATGGCCAACATGTGTAACAACCATATAAAGTGACCAGAAATGTTTCACATGACTTTACTTTACCCACAGACTACACCAAAGTTGTAAAAACTGTGAAATTCAGTAAACTCACTCTTTGCAAGTGCCCTGAGGGAGTGAGTAATGTCTTTAATGTTTAGGAAAACAGCTGTTATTGACAGCACAATACCATCACTAAATAACCCAGTCGAGAAAACTGAGCAAAAACTACAATCAGCACCTCTCACATCCTCATGTGAGAACTAATAGTTATCGTGTCGGACAATACATTACTTATGTCGGACATTACGACCTGCACCCACATTTTTTAAACTCCTCCTGAGAGGAAAACCACCGAAATACAACAACTAAACTTGGCAAGTACATGGCCAACATGTGTAACAACCATATAAAGTGACCAGAAATGTTTCACATGACTTTACTTTACCCACAGACTACACCAAAGTTGTAAAAACTGTGAAATTCAGTAAACTCACTCTTTGCAAGTGCCCTGAGGGAGTGAGTAATGTCTTTAATGTTTAGGAAAACAGCTGTTATTGACAGCACAATACCATCACTAAATAACCCAGTCGAGAAAACTGAGCAAAAACTATAATCAGCACCTCTCACATCCTCATGTGAGAACTAATAGTTATCGTGTCGGACAATACATTACTTATGTCGGACATTACGACCTGCACCCACATTTTTTAAACTCCTCCTGAGAGGAAAACCACCGAAATACAACAACTAAACTTGGCAAGTACATGGCCAACATGTGTAACAACGATATAAAGTGACCAGAAATGTTTCACATGACTTTACTTTACACACAGACTACACCAAAGTTGTAAAAACTGTGAAATTCAGTAAACTCACTCTTTGCAAGTGCCCTGAGGGAGTGAGTAATGTCTTTAATGTTTAGGAAAACAGCTGTTATTGACAGCACAATACCATCACTAAATAACCCAGTCGAGAAAACTGAGCAAAAACTATAATCAGCACCTCTCACATCCTCATGTGAGAACTAATAGTTATCGTGTCGGACAATACATTACTTATGTCGGACATCACGACCTGCACCAACAATTTTTAAACTCCTCCTGAGAGCTAAATATCCAACTTTGAGTTGCTGAACTTGGCATGTGCATGTCCAACATGTGGAAGAACAATGCCATGAAAAGAATTTCTTACCAAAAACTTTGACATAAATGTCAGGACAGATTACTCTCAGAACATTCATAGTTTACATAAACTCTAATGTTTCCACTATCTTGAATGCCAAAAATAGTAGTGACATACTTATAAACTTGCTTGTCCAGCCAGCCGGACATGTCTAGAGTTCATTTAATGTTAAATAATGCTGACAAGAAAGCATTTGGACCATAAAGAACTGTCCTTATGTCGGACGTCACAGTTTAAATGGCGGACATCACATCATTAAGAAAAGGCTCCAATTGTTGTGAGATCACAGACAAATTCACAATTGATCGTCATCAATGGTATCATATGTGTCTACAGAGGTAAGGTTTATAGAAATTGTGCAATTGGCCTTCACCAATCCTGTCAAATAACCACCATTTCCGACATTAAATCCACAAATTCATAACGTGTGTGTATCTGTTTGACCCATGTATACAGCATACACCTAGTTTCTCTGTACACGTTACAGCATAACCACCCATGCTTGGCAAGTACATGGCCAGCATACAGACATGTATGTACATGTGTAAGAAGACATTAAATCCACAATTATTCATAACGTGTGTGTATCTGTTTGACCCATGTATACAGCATACACCTAGTTTCTCTGTACACGTTACAGCATAACCACCCATGCTTGGCAAGTACATGGCCAGCATACAGACATGTATGTACATGTGTAAGAAGACATTAAATCCACAAATATTCATAACGTGTGTGTATCTGTTTGACCCATGTATACAGCATACACCTAGTTTCTCTGTACACGTTACAGCATAACCACCCATGCTTGGCAAGTACATGGCCAGCATACAGACATGTAGTATGTATGTACATGTGTAAGAAGACATTAAATCCACAATTATTCATAACGTGTGTGTATCTGTTTGACCCATGTATACAGCATACACCTAGTTTCTCTGTACACGTTACAGCATAACCACCCATGCTTGGCAAGTACATGGCCAGCATACATGTACAGTATACGTATACAATGTATGTAAGAAGACATTAAATCCACAATTATTCATAACGTGTGTGTATCTGTTTGACCCATGTATACAGCATACACCTAGTTTCTCTGTACACGTTACAGCATAACCACCCATGCTTGGCAAGTACATGGCCAGCATACAGACATGTATGTACATGTGTAAGAAGACATTAAATCCACAAATATTCATAACGTGTGTGTATCTGTTTGACCCATGTATACAGCATACACCTAGTTTCTCTGTACACGTTACAGCATAACCACCCATGCTTGGCAAGTACATGGCCAGCATACAGACATGTAGTATGTATGTACATGTGTAAGAAGACATTAAATCCACAATTATTCATAACGTGTGTGTATCTGTTTGACCCATGTATACAGCATACACCTAGTTTCTCTGTACACGTTACAGCATAACCACCCATGCTTGGCAAGTACATGGCCAGCATACATGTACAGTATACGTATACAATGTATGTAAGAAGACATTAAATCCACAATTATTCATAACGTGTGTGTATCTGTTTGACCCATGTAAACAGCATACACCTAGTTTCTCTGTACACGTTACAGCATAACCACCCATGCTTCGCAAGTACATGGCCAGCATACATGTACAGTATACGTATACAATGTATGTAAGAAGACATTAAATCCACAAATATTCATATGTGGATCTGTTTGAC
Organism: Sthenelais limicola; assembly: GCA_942159475.1. NCBI lineage: Eukaryota > Metazoa > Annelida > Polychaeta > Phyllodocida > Sigalionidae > Sthenelais > Sthenelais limicola. Next base: position 14,257,524 of record OW804098.1, read on the forward strand.
CATAGTTTGTCACAGGATAACCACCCATGCTTGGCAAGTACATGGCCAACATGTGTAAGAAGACATTAATTTCACAAATATTCATATGTGGATTTGTTTGACCATTCAGCAAGTACATTGCCAACATGGTGCTTGGCAAGTACATGGCCAACATGTGTAAGAAGACATTAAATTCACAAATATTCATTTGTTTGTACACATTACATTACATTTTAATTATCCTATAACCATATTAATATTTAAAGTCAAACAGAAATTTTAAATTGTGAAATTTTGAAAAGAGCAGCTTAAATTAATTTACAATTTACAAGAAATGACCATCGTCCAGACTCTTGATGATCATCTTGTGGTCGGAGGCACTGAGCTTTAGCTTTTTGTTGCGCCTACCAGAAGAATGCAGCGGGGTCGGTGGTCTGACCTGGCAGATTATATCTTCGCGTGGAACCTCCAACTGGTCGGCCCTCGATGGCCAGTAAAACTGCCGTGCCGGATCATCGTTCCCAAAAGGCCACATGAACTTGAGTTCGACCTCATCTGCAAGCAGAGACAGCACCTGGCCCAGCCACCAGTTGTTGTCGTAGACTGCTGCCACAAAGTCTCCTACCTGCAGACATGGACTCTGGGGCTCAGCGACATGGGTCTCAGGACGATCCTCATGGTCCTCCGGCTCGGGATCCTCAGGCTTGGCAGCTACAGGGGGGGTCTCAGGACGATCCTCATGGTCCTCCGCCTCGCGATCCTCAGGCTTGGCAGCTACAGGGGGGGTCTCAGGACGATCCTCCTTGTCCTCCGTGGTGGCACCGGTGGATATAGGAGCGGGCAGATCCTCCTTCTCCTCCTCCTGTTGGTCACTCAGGGCTAGAGCTTGTGGTGCAGGAGGTTTGGGTGGGGGTGGGGGATCAGCCGTCTCTCCGTCCACGCCCTCCTCGACAACCACCCCGGGGGTGTTGGAGTTTCGGGCCGCTTTTGGAGATTCGGCGGGGGGACACTTGGGTGGAGGTGGGGGTGGGGGATCAGCCGTCTCTCCGTCCACGACCTCCTCGACAACCACCCCGGGGGTGGAAGCATGGGCCACAGTGGGAGCCACGCCCTCTTCGACAACAACCCCGGGGGTGTTGGAAGCTAGGGCCGCTTTTGGAGATTCGGCGGGGGGACACTTGGGTGGAGGTGGGGGTGGGGGATCAGCCGTCTCTCCGTCCACGACCTCCTCGACAACCACCCCGGGGGTGGAAGCATGGGCCACAGTGGGAGCCACGCCCTCTTCGACAACAACCCCGGGGGTGTTGGAAGCTAGGGCCGCTTTTGGAGATTCGGCGGGGGGACACTTGGGTGGAGGTGGGGGTGGGGGATCAGCCGTCTCTCCGTCCACGACCTCCTCGACAACCACCCCGGGGGTGGAAGCATGGGCCACAGTGGGAGCCACGCCCTCTTCGACAACAACCCCGGGGGTGTTGGAAGCTAGGGCCGCTTTTGGAGATTCGGCGGGGGGACACTTGGGTGGAGGTGGGGGTGGGGGATCAGCCGTCTCTCCGTCCACGACCTCCTCGACAACCACCCCGGGGGTGGAAGCATGGGCCACAGTGGGAGCCACGCCCTCTTCGACAACAACCCCGGGGGTGTTGGAAGCTAGGGCCGCTTTTGGAGATTCGGCGGGGGGACACTTGGGTGGAGGTGGGGGTGGGGGATCAGCCGTCTCTCCGTCCACGACCTCCTCGACAACCACCCCGGGGGTGGAAGCATGGGCCACAGTGGGAGCCACGCCCTCTTCGACAACAACCCCGGGGGTGTTGGAAGCTAGGGCCGCGGTGGGAGATTCGGCGGGGGGACACTTGGGTGGAGGTGGGGGTGGGGGATCAGCCGTCTCTCCGTCCACGCCCTCCTCGACAACCACCTCGGGGGTGTTGGAGTTTCGGGCCGCTTTTGGAGATTCGGCGGGGGGACACTTGGGTGGAGGTGGGGGTGGGGGATCAGCCGTCTCTCCGTCCACGACCTCCTCGACAACCACCCCGGGGGTGGAAGCATGGGCCACAGTGGGAGCCACGCCCTCTTCGACAACAACCCCGGGGGGGTTGGAAGCTAGGGCCGCGGTGGGAGATTCGGCGGGGGGATCTCGGGGGGCTCTGTGGCGGGGTGGGGGGGCAGGGTCCTCAACTTGCACCACTGAAACATAGCAAAAATAGATATTCGGGATCAGTACATCTTCATAATCCATTAATCATTAAGTTAATTCAGATGATCACATGTATGTGAATATAATTGTTGGTAAGCAAACAAATTAAACTTGTGTATAAACTAAAACTTAGGTTGGCTAAAGTTTATAATTAACTTTACAGTATTGCCAAATTTATTTTAAATTAGGTTTATTAAAATTGTGTCAAACGATAACATTTTAATCTTAATCTTAATCTTAATCTTAATATACATAAAACAATATGATTAACTGCAAATAAATGAAGTGTAAATAAATTAAATTTAAGTAAATTAGTAAATGCAAATAAATTGTTATTTTAAGCATCGTTGGAAGAAATAATGTACCTTTCTGTTGCCCTTTAGGGCGGAATTTGTGGTGGGCCCACCCAGGGCAGCCAAACTTCCACGACCCACCAGAGAGGCAGCATGCATTGAAACATGATGTTTCGCGGAAACGCACGCCGCTACCTGATGGATCGGGGACAACCATGTGGGTCTTCATGGTGCCCGGGATGGACCTCACTTGAGCTTGGGCCTTCAGCTCGTCTCGTGCCTGCTGGGTAGCAACATCCGGCACATGGATGTACCGGACATTACCCTCCGCCATGTTGCCGGCGACAGCAAAGTCCTCGGCGCAGCACACCTTTTGCTTCCTGCGGATAGCATAGGTGGCAGTTCTCTTGGCTGCTGCGCCGAGTCCATCGCAAGGCCCCTTGCCGTGCCCTGCCTCAAAGTAGGACCATGTGGCCTCCACACCCAGGAGGTTTGCATGCTTGGCAACCAAGGCAAACATGGAGCAGTTGCGGTACTGGGAGGAGGGGCCATCTGTGAAATAATGGAAGTGCCTGATGTGTGGGTGCCTGGCTTGAACTTCTGGCGCTAAGATCTTCATATAAGCAAAGATTGCACCCACATCATGGCACCTGTCGTCACTGACGAACACAAAAGAGTCGATCTTGGTCTTGTCCTCTTCTGTGTCACGCCAGTGGACGACCACAGGATGGACTGTGATGGGGTCATTTCCATAGTAAGCAGATGACACCTCCTCGAAGTGCGTCACGATCCAGTTCTCAGCAAAGTCCATCTGGATGGTGACTGAATCGTGGGGCAGGTTCTCGCGGAGGGTGCGCACTGCATTGTACTGGGCATACACCCGAGCACAATGGGGTACCACCTCCTTCATTTCTGCGGTCGTCGCAGCGATGAAGGCAGCACGCTCCTCCTCCTCGGCCACCAGCTGGAGTTTCTTGGAAGTTTTGCCGTCCTTCCCATAGGCCACATCCACCGTTTTCCAGGTCTTGTACTGGATGACGGCTGGAAGCGTGGCTGCCCGAAGCCTTGCTTCCAGTTCCGCTGGAGTGACCTGCCTAATGAGGCGATCCACAATGGGTGGCAACTTCAGGTCTGGCACTGCCCGGATGCGCAGGGCAAAGTTCTGGTGCCTCTTGCACAGGCACACCTGCTCACTGTTGTTCCACACTGGCCGGATCCAGGTGTTGTCTCTCCGCACACCAGTGAAAAAACTGCAGCTTACTGGACCGAATTCCAACATGTACTTCCGGTGAAGTACATGGAGGAATTCGGTCAGTACCACTTTTTGGTACTTGACCCCGTCGATCGTTTTTGTGTCTTTCACACCCGGGAGTGTGATGGAGTTCTCCGGGCGGGTGAAAAAGTCAATAATCTGCTGCCTTTGGCTCTCAAACATCAGGTGCCTTGCCGATGGCTCACTGGTTTGTTTGGCAACGACAGTCCTCCTGTCCAAACCAGTGTCACAGGCAATGCGGGAGGCTGCCCTCAGCTCCCTGATGTTCTCGGGAGACACAAGTGCAGCCACAACCTTTGTCCGCTCTTTCTTTGGCAGCGCCCGGACGTTGCCCATGATGGTGTCGTACAGTGCTGCCTTTTGTTCCGGGGTTTGGTGGCTGTCCGGTGCATGTGGACGTGGGGCAGGAGGAGTGGGGTTGGGTGTAATTGGGGCACGAGAGTTGAACTGACCTGGGGTTCCGGTAGGTGGTGTTTGACCAGGGAGACCTCCAGCTGCACTCTCATCATCTGTGCCGAGCGTAGGTGTTGCAGTCCCAGACACAGGAGATGAGGCGCGGCTGCTGAGGTCACCCTGGTTCTGCGGTTCCAGGTCGGTGTCGTCCTCCTCCAGCATCTCCCGCTGGAAGTCCTCGTAGGTTTGGGTTTTTGCGGGGGATGGAGTTTGGGCCTGGAGTTGACGCCGCAGACGCCGCAGCTCCTTGTCCATGCGCCAAACCTTTTTGTTTAGCACATGCTTGGCCTCACGCTCAACCTTGAGGTTGTACCGCAGCCGGTTCTTGCGGGGCGTGTGGCGAGAGCGGGGGGTTGGCCGAATGAACGGACTTTCTGAGTCCGTATCGGGTGGTGGGCCGTCAGTACTGCTTGACCTACATTTGGGTTAGGGGCAATTATAAAAGCAAAATAACAAACAAACCTAGGCAAAGCAACAGCACCAACAAAAAATGTCTAAGTGTCAGACATTCGGAAAATGTACAATTGGCCTTCATTAGTTCTTTCAAATAACAAAAAGTTACGACACAATGAGCTTCCAAATACAGTTTAAATAACATACTTGTACACATACATCGATTGGATACTGAATCATTCCATACCCAATTTTCTTAATTTTTCAGGTTGATTGAATAGAATTACAGTTGAAGTGGCAATTGTACATTTTCGGAAATTAATTATTAATTTATAGAAATAAGCAACCTTAACCAAACAGTAATTAGATGAAACAAACAAAATTATTCTCAGCAAGCAGGCAACATAAAACAATAACAAAGCAAAGCAAAATAAAACATTAACATAAACAGCTGCATAAACAGCAACATGTAAAATTTCGTTTAGCCATTACTTACAACCACTACACCTTCTTCATCGCTTGGGCAACAGTAGCACTATTAAAAAATGTACCGAACCAAAATTAACATTATTGCCTACTTGAGACCCATAACCAAAGTGTTACCACTGCCAATTTTATTATTTATAATAAGTATAAGATTATAATATTAGACAAATGTATGTGCTATAATTATACATACATGAGGTCTTCCGCCATGCGCGGTGTATGGGTCGCGGTGCGTTTCCGCTTCCGGGTGGGCTGGCCGGGCTTACTTGTACTGGCGTCCGAGGCCTGCAAACAAATTAGATTAAATTTTATTTATTACATGTAATGGGAAAAAAAATTAAACAAAGCTACATTCCTTGTGAGTAATAGGATGATTGACGAATGAGATTTAGAAAATATGTACAGTGTATACATGACTATGACAGCAGTTTGGTGAGACTATTCCTAAGACAGTTTCATTGCAAATTAAAATAACAGAATATTCCTAAAATACAAGTTTGTCCTACCGGGCGTTTGCCGTGTAGGCTCAGCATACGCCGCAGAGCTGCAGCATTGTGGCCCTCCTCATCGCTGTCACTGAGGACATCAGCCTCAGGTGGGGGGGCGAGACCTTTTTTGGGCACAGCTTTCCCTTTCTTGTTCTTCTTCTTGGGGCCAGGCTCGGGGCCACGCTGCTCCAGGGCGGGCTCCTCTGGGGCGGGCTCCTCTGGGGCGGGCTCCTCTGGGGCGGGCTCCTCTGGGGCGGGCTCCTCTGGGGCGGCCGGTCTGGTCTGGCCACGGCCACGGCCACGCTTCGCTCCGGTGGGCGCGAGGTGCGCGAAGAGCCGCCTTGACACCCGTCCAGTTGGCTCGGCGGGTGGATCTTCAGGTTCAGGCGCAGGATGAGGGGCAGCATCGTCTTGATCTTCTTGCGCTGCCTCCGCCGCTGCCTCCCTCTTCCTGGCACGCCAACGGGCCGTCCGGGCACGGTTCATAGCCCGGTCGTGGGCCTTCTCCTCAGCACTCTTAGCATCCTTCAAGCGTGCCCGACTGTCACGCTTGCGCGCCTTCTCGCGCCCCAAAAAGTGACGGTTTGTGACCTTCTGATTTTCTCGGTAGTCGTGGCATGACTGGGCAACGCTCTTTCGTACTTCCTTTGCAGGACGTCCCATCATTCACTGAGATTCAATGACCGATTAAAGCTGAAAATATAGCAAAATTGACAAATTTTGTAAAATGATCACAAAATAATAAAAAAAATGTGAACAAAGTGGAATATATACATGTATATGATAATTTACCGGATGTTCAAGGGACACCAAAGGGGAATCAAAATATGCTAATAATACATACATATTATATATACACGATTGTCTAAGCAGAACAGCTCCAAAAATGGAGAAGTGTTGTCCGACATCTAAATTAGCATTAGAAAAGTTAGAAAAAAAATTTATATATATATAATTACGATTATAACTAACAAATACATGTAACCAAGCAGATAAATGCAAAGAAATATTAAATTTAAGACATTTGGACGTGTTTAAAACAATTTTAAGAAAATTCAGGATAACACAGGTGTTGTCCGACATAGGAACTAATAATTAGCAAGAGAGCTTCATTACACCCATAGTACGACATAACCGTACGGAATAGAAACTTGAAAATTTTATGGTATAGTGAGGACATACTGAGGAATAGTGTGACAGTTAGAAATTGTGAATTAAAATTAATTTTGAGTCGGATTTGGTATTTTCATGATGGACGTCACCAGGTTTGACAAATCAAAAAAAAAAATTGGAACAAAGTGGAATATGATAATTTACAGGGTGTTCAAGGGACACCAAAGGGGAATCAAAATATGCTAATAATAAATATATATATGTACGATTGTCTAAGCAGAACAGCTCCAAACAATTTAGAAGTGTTGTCCGACATCTAAATTAGCATTAGAAAAGTTAGAAAAAAAATTTATATATATAATTACGATTATAACTAACAAATACATGTATAACCAAGCGGATAAATGCAAAGAAATATTAAATTTAAGACATTTGGACGAGTTTAAAACGATTATGAAAATTCAGGATAAGACAGGTGTTGTCCGACATAGGAACTAATATTAGCAACAGAGCTTCATTACACCCATATTACGACATAACCGTACGGATTAGAAAAATGGAAATTTTATGGTATAGTGAGGACATACCGAGGAATAGTGTGACAGTTAGAAAATGTGAATTAAAATTAATTTTGAGTGGGATTTGGTATTTTCATGCTGGACGTCACCGGGTTTTACAAATCACAAAAAAAATATTTGAACAAAGTGGAATATGATTTACAGGGTGTTCAAGGGACACCAAAGGGGAATCAAAATATGCTAATAATACATATATATATGTACGATTGTCTAAGCAGAACAGCTCCAAAAATGGAGAAGTGTTGTCCGACATCTAAATTAGCATTAGAAAAGTTAGAAAAAAAAAAAATATATATAATTACGATTATAACTAACAAATACATGTATAACCAAGCAGATAAATGCAAAGAAATATTAAATTTAAGACATTTGGACGTGTTCAAAACGATTATGAAAATTCAGGATAACACAGGTGTTGTCCGACATAGGAACTAATAAATTAGCAACAGAGCTTCATTACACCTTCATTAAACCACTATTACGACATAACCGTACGGAATACAACAATGAAAATTTCAGGATATAGTGCTCACATACCAAGGAATACTGTGACAGTTAGAAAATTTGATTTGAAATTTAATTTTAGTCCCATTTGGTATTGTCATGCTGGACGTCACATCACCCAATATCCATAGCTCGGAGATGACAGACCCCTGGAGGGCGAACACCGTATAACAACCACGCTTTCTCATGAATACACACATCAGCAACATATAAACTCGTATATCAAGCAAATTTGTGAAGATTGGCGAGCATTTGGTAACATTATGGCAGTATTTGCTGCATTTGGGATTGTTTTGCCGGACGTCACTAAAGATTTAGACGATTTTTCGTCTACCGGATAAGTTAGCTTAAAATGGCTCTGCGTCCATGCCGAAAGATCAGGCTTCGAGGCCGAATGAAGAAAGGTTTATATTCTCGGAAAAAAAACTTTTCAACCCAGTTCAGTGCCAAAATATGATGCTTACGTCCATTATCTTTCATGATCTGCTTGATATAACCAGTGTCACACAGTATTTATTGAGATTTTGGAGGAAAAAGTCGGAACTCGGACCTCCGATAAAAATGTGTTTACTTACCCAGCATTGGCCTTGACACGCTCTGACCGCCAGGGGCCTCGTTTTAATGTTGCTGCTAGCTCTGTACGTTTTTTAAGCTGGACGTCACCCGTGTCGGACGCCTCCGATTTATTCGGATTTAATTAAAAATAGACACAACCGAACATAATAAGGAGCTTAAATTGCATGAAAATATTGTTTGAGGCTTAACTATTATACAAAACATTTGAAACAGAGGAAAAATTGCAAATCTGGCGTTTTTTCCGAAACTTTTTTATACTTGTGACGACCGACACAAGAACCGTGATAAAGTTGACATGGCGATAGACCGACCTCACTACGACCGATTTACTTCGCTCAATGAAGATGAAATTTGGCACATATGAGGATAACATTATACAGAATATGTATGTACATTTTAAAAATTCTACGGATATTCCTTCATGTCATTTTAGTAATCGGCAGTAGCTCTGGCGGACGCCACCGTGCGAATGATCATTTTTTCCCAACAACCTCACTTGAAGGAAAATAAACACTGGTCGTTAATATTCGGTAGATGGTTTCCATTGGTTAATAACAACATAAAGCCAAGTTGATATTTTGTCTAAATCACATTTTTATTCACTTTAAAAGCAAAACAAAAAAAAAAAAATGAAAAAGAACACCCGTTTTGCCATGTTTTGGCACTTTGACAGCAACAGCTTAGTAAATAATGTATGCAACAACATAAAACTATACATTTTCTGAAAGCTACAAGTCTTTCCTACACAACCATGCAAAGATATTTTTATTCCGACATTTATTCGCAGAAATATAATGAAAAGAATGAACCAAAGTCCGGAATTCGCCAATTGTACATTCGTAGAAAATCTGACCCAAATACTCAATAGCATGCCCTTGACAATGCACTCTGTCATACCATTTCATACACATCTTTAAAGTTGCAATAGATTTAGGCTAATTCCCTCAACATTTTAAAGAAGCTATGAAGTCCTCGCAAGATCCGTGGAAATTAAATTTATTATGTTTATACACATGTACTAAAAATAGTCACAAATAGTCGCAACAAATGGAGATATCATCCTATTTGAAAAGATTCTATAAATGAGAGTAGATTTTACTATGCTGATTCCATTAATTATAGTGTTGTGTTCTGTAATATTACGTAACATTGTGTAACCTCATTATATCTATATTAGTTATTAATTATCACCAATTCTTTTTTTTAAACTTGATTTTATTCAGCCTGTCAACAGAGCACGTCACACCGCGATCTAAAAATCATCTAAAAATACAAATTATCACCAATTAATTATATTATCATATTACTAAAAGCTAGCCTAAAGTCTACCTATCCATGCGATCTAAAAATCATCTAAAAATACAAATTATCACCAATTAATTATATTATCATATTACTAAAAGCTAGCCTAAAGTCTATAGGTAGGCCTATATTACATAACGGGCTCCGCCCCCTATTCCATTCCCGGTATTCCCACATCCTAGCGGAAGATCTGTACTTGACTAGATCATTAAATCAGTTGGTTATCACTTCTCACGAAGAACAAACGTGTTCCTGTGTCCGTTGCAAAATGCCTAAAACTATTTCTTTGCATCATTTCTCAATAAAAATGCAAATGGAGTAAATCAAACCCATGAACATTCTTCTTGAACATCTGGGTGAAAACTAGGTTGGCGGGGAAGTAACTTCTATTTCATTATTTTTGTTAGGAAACTCCCTTCCAGGAACTGAAAAAAATGTCTATTTCATAACAATAGTTGTTTTAAACAAGGAAAATGTGTTTCAGGTTAGGAAAATCTTTTTTCCTGCTTTTATTTCCAGGTGAGAGAATAATCAGTATAGAATCCGAGAAAAATTTACTGAGAACTTGTGAGTTGTGAATAATGTGACTTTATTTCCTTCATTTGGGGATTCAAGGAAAAGTACAGATTTTGTTTGAGATCATATAATAATTATGCAATAAATTGTACTTCATTTGCAGATTCACATGAGACAAAGTAATTTGCTTCTTTTTTTTCAAAAAAACCCAACAGTTTTCCTAAGCATACCAAAAGTTAAAATTAACATATGTGAAGTTTTAGGAAAATGAGTCAAGTCGCAAAATATGGATTATGAAAAGAGGAGATCAAGGTGATTCCAATGAGTATTTCTATATTTTAAATTTGATTATTTTAATTTTGAAAAAAAAGTAAAAAAAACACTTAATAAATAAATATATTATATTATATATTATAAAAATATCAACTTTGCGACTTATGGCTCATTTTCCTGGAACCCATCACATATATGATATAAGAACAGATCGTCTTATGTACACTTGGATTAGTATATAACTGAGAATACATGTACCTTTGTACATAATTTCATACATGTATGTTTTAATCTTTTTTGCGAAAATACAAAACTAATTTGATATCCTTGTAACCATAACTCTGTATAATCAAAGACAATGTAATGGTAACCTAGCAACTGCTATGACGTCACTTAGTCTGGACCACTTTTTTGTTCATATCACCCCCTGTTGTACCCCTATTGTACACCCTGATGAAGAAGTACTTATCACCCCCTGTGGTACCCCTATTATACTTTAGTCAATTTTGGATCAGATTTTGGTGGAAATTTCATGTAATTATGGCAGTACAGACCGTGACTATATACCCCCGGTCTATAGGTTTTTTCCTTGCCTCCCATTGGCTCCCTACCCAAAACCCGACCCACCGTCTAATGACACTGATGTGCGCTTGCCATTGGTCCTCGCGCGACACACCCACCTTTGGCCGCCATACTGCCCAACACCAACTCGAAACCATCTGCCCGTACTTAACCTTTTTCTGTGTTAAAGTGTTGCTCAATGGCCACCGAGACATGAAAACTAAGTAAAGATGGTATTGTGCAATCCTAGAGGTTTATTGTACAGATGTACAGTAACATGGTGGTAACCTCTCTCTGCCTGCAGCTTACAGTGCGGTAGGCCTTTATAGGAAGGCCCACCCGCTGAGGCAGAGGGGAGGGGGATTTCATTAGAGGGTACCCCCCTCTGGGCTGTAATGAAGAGACAAAGCGTGGAGGTGACGGGGCGCGTCCATTAATTATGAAGGGGTGTAACTCTTTGTTATACATAAAGAACATGTAACAGTTGGAACTGATGAAAGGTTGGTAAAATCTGTGTTGTTGTTTATTGTTGTTTGTGTAAGGTTATGTTAAGGTATGGGATCTGACCCATCACGGACTAAAATTAAAAAACAACTCAGATTTTAGCATGAGAATGGTCTGTAGGCCCAGTGACGTCCCTCGGCCATAGATACATAAAGAACATGTAACAGTTGGAACTGATGAAGGATTAGTAAAATCTGTGTTGTTGTTTATTGTTGTTTGTGTAAGGTTATGTTAAGGTATGGGATCTGACCCATCACAGACTAAAATCAATAAACAACTACGGCCTTGGGCCGTCCCTCGGGCTACACACCGTTCTCATGCTAAAATCCGAGTTGTTTATTGCTATAGTACACCCTGATGAAGAAGTAAAGAATCTCTGAAACATTCGTTTTGGTGTTTATCTCTTCTTATATTGAGATTGTATTTTGTATTTGTATTTAAGATTCTTATTCAGCAAAGACATGATGATACTTTATTCTCAGTCAGAGCTATCATTTACTTAATAGACTACAAGAGACGACGAACACATACATATAGGCGGGTCAATTTAAGTTTCCCTTTGACAGACAAAGAAATAACAGACTCGAAAAAATACCAAACGGTAGAACTTCTTAGAAACATATCGAAAAACAATAGAAATCGAGAATAGGTAAACAGGTCAATGCCATTTAAGTTGAATTGAAAAGAAAATATCTGTGGAACAATGCAATTTTACAGTTTCATGTAAAATTGTTGTTCTTCTTATTATTGAGTACTGATTATTCTTTATTATTATTATTCCTTTGGTCATTTATATCGCTTCTGTTATAGAATGAATTCCTAGTGTCATTCTAAAGCATAGGGACAGGTACTTCTTATACTATCTATACTATTATGTCATAAGACATCTCATTGGCACATTCACCTGGTGGTGGGGACTGTAAACTAGAGACAACTAATGCCCTCTATACACTGTAAGTGACACCAGTTAGTTCCTCACTGACTTGCCAGAGTTTGTGTGCAACCTCGTCATCCTGACCGCCTGGACTTGCTGATTTTAGCTGACTATCGCTGTAACATAACAAAGAATTTCATTAGTAAATTCACAAAGTATAATCCCTCATTCTATACGTTTGCTGTCCCTCCTGCCTCTGTCTCTGTCTCTGTCTATCCTCCCCTACTCTATCTTCTTTATCCTCGCTTTCTAAACTATCCTTCTTACTATCTCTTTATGCTTGCCTTACTCTTTTTCTCTCAGTTCATTCTCTCGGTCTATCCTCTCTCAAACAAACAGACACACACACACACTCTCTCTCTCTCTTTATGTATCTAGTGAAACCTGGCTATCAAAATATCAAAATTGAGGGAGATACAAAAATGTATTTATTTTTCCTCAGAAACGAAATAAGTAAACAATGTTTTGTTTTTTGACATGTATATGAGTCTTGAAATAAAGTTGGAACTTTTTTTCAAACAAATCATATATTATGTGTAATTACTTATCAAAGGTAATTAAAAATGTCTGGATGTCTTGTGTATGAATTAACATACATGTATATGAACTCTGGTTCATCTCAAATTCTTTCTTCAACTTATATTGTATTGTATTTCTTAACTTCCACATTACAAGCATTGTATTTTGCATAGTTATTCTCAGCTTGTGTGTCTTACCAACTATATACAACTAATTCTGATTAAATAATCAAACTTCTAGTTCATATAAAAACTATTATACCTTTTTTGGTCTATCACACAAACAATAGTAATAATAACAACATTTCCGTAGACAAATAAAACATTTTTAGTTAAAGACAACTCAACCATATGATCATTGTACATGATTTCTTATGATGAATTTTTTATGAGTTTTTAGTTCTGTGAGCAAATATATGTAGATTCCTAGTCTTTATATTGTAGTACTTACTCAAAGTATTTGCCCGAATGTTGCTCTATTCCCCCAGCGACAGCACAGTAGATGCTTGTCCTGGCTCCCTGCTCTGGGCTTTTACAACAGCAGGAGAAACAGCTAAAAAGACAGCTGAAACAACAGTTCTCCTTGAGGTGTCGGCCTATGTCTGTGTTGACTGCCCCTGGGTGTAGGCTGTATGTGGTCACACCAGTACCTGTGAGTGACAGTAACATGTGGCATCAAGTCAATGAGACTGAGTTAAAGTGTTACACTTGGTATAATACAAGAGTTAAAGCTGCACTCCCAGCCAAAGCTTCCCAAAATTATTTTTCTCGCTTTTATCCTGAGTACTGTAGAATGAAAGATGCAAATAAAGAAAATGAAGGCATGTTTATATTTCCTCGAATTTACTTAACAATAGATTTATAAATCCCTGGCTTTTTCTGGAATATTTTTTCATGATTTTGTCTTTTCTGCAAATCTACAGTGGCAAGCTGGATCAAATGGGATTACAAAGTCTATTCCTGTTGGCAAGAAGAGCATGACTAAAAACTCTCAAGGTGTTCCCTACCTTGTAGTTTCTCATGAAGTGTCCTTGTGAAAAGAACATTAGCCAGTTTACTATGACTGTAAGCCTTCCATGGAGTGTAGCCTTTGTCTAGATTCAAATCATCGAAGTTGATGACTCCACCTACAAAAATAATACAGAATATCGATGTAATCTAAATAAAAACGGTGCTAAATGCACACAACCCTTGATAATTATATGATAATAACTCCCGTTGAATTGAGAAGATTTTAAATGTTGATGGTTAATTAGTATTAAGAGCATACTTAATAGAAAGTTGATATCAATAATTGAGAATGTAGCTTTATTGGACCTAGATGGTCCTTTCAATTCATACACCTTTTCCATTCCCTAGCCTGTTATTGGTATTAATATTGTAAATAATTCATGACAAAACAAACCTACTTGTATGAGCCATAGACGATACGTTGATTACTCTACTTGGTGCAGATTTCTTGAGTAGTTCTAACAAATGGAGTGTGAGTGCAAAATGCCCCAAATGGTTCACTCCAAAGTGTACCTCGAAGCCTTCCTTTGTCTGAGATTTAGGGATACCCATCAAACCTGGAAATGGATATAAATTCATGTGTTGAGAGGGTATTATTCGAACAGCCATCAATACATTAAAACTATGTGATGTATTACAGGAAAATGAGTGACAAGTTGCATAAATGTATTATGAGATATCATCATCATATTTGAAAAGCTGAGATCAAGCAGATTCCAATGATAGTAAACAGTTGGACTTCTAAGTACTTCTATATTTTATGATTGATACTTTTATCTTTAAAAGAAAAGTTTGCAATATATCTGGGTGGACAATTACTAGTGAAGTGGCTAAATATAATCCATAGGATGACTGAGAATGCATGGATATATCTAATACCATGTCTTGTATTCATGATATAAACACCATACCACAAATATGAAAACTTTCCTACAAAGACGTCATGTGAATAAATCACTTTGGAAACCATAAATTGTGCGACTTGTGACTCATTTGCCTAGAGCACGTCCCATATACATATCATCATGTATGCCACCATATCGTGGTAGGCAGTGCTACCAGTTGAGCAGGCCCAGCTCTGCCTAAATCATCTTGCTTTCACTCCCTACTCACTTGCTAGTTCATCTTGCCTTCATTCGCTACACACAACCATACACACCAACCATACACACCAACACCTTGTTGCTATTCATTCTAGCTCCTGCTAATTCCTCTACAATATTTATTCTTAAACTACATGATATATTATAGACATTATATCATTGGTGGAGAACCAGGCTTTGCTCAATAGGGGATTTGCTTAACCGCCATTTTGAATCTTGATTCGCATGGATTTATAGGACTAATTGTACAGTGTACAATCTTTAGAAAACATGTTCAGCATGAAAATATGAAACCATGTCATGATATCAGAATGAATGTGCACATATTAAATTGTAATCTGTAGTATTTCAAGTATCACATTTACAGAAATTTGGTAAGACCTAACCAACATTCAAAAAAGAAAAGCAGATAAAGACTTACCAGCATTGTTAATAAGAATATCCAACCTCTCCTCCTTCTGGAGAATGTTATCAGCGAACTGTTTGACAGACTCTAGAGAGGCAAGATCTAGTATACCCAGCTCTACATTGTTGTTCTTGGACTCTTCCTTTATTTCAGCAACTGCAGCATCACCACGTCCCTGGTCCCTGCAGGCAACTATTACCCTTGCACCTGTAAATATGGTAATATGTGTTGAAGAGGCCACAAAGATGTGTTGAAGGTCTAGGCAGGCCAGAAGAAACCAGTCTTTTCCTGGGTCTCTGAGTGTATTTTTGGGGGTTGAATATATATGTTCTAGACAACAATATACAATATTTCTCAGTTGGATTCAAATATGTTAAATATTGGGGTACAAGTGTTTATATATATTTGTGGTGTGTGTAATGTTTCCCTAAGATAAGTTAGGAGCAGAGAACCTACTGGCCTTGGAGAATGCATTTTGAACACTTTTTAAACCAATCAGATCGTGTTGAAGATTTCAGGGTCATTCTCCGATGAATATTTAGGGCCAGCAGTTGAGCGAGAAAATGAATCAACGGAACCAACAGAGATGTGTGTTTCAAGCCGAGTACCGAACCAGTTAAAAGAGGCTGGCTATAATCAGGAAGAAAGGTAGTTGGCCTCTGAGTCGGTCGGGGGCGTGACAGATGTATGTCTTAATGAGACTCCCCAAAATAAATTCCCAACTTTGTAAAGTTTAAGCCCGAATTTTACAGTGTCATGTGTAACATAGACGTAATCAAACTATTCAATTATGCAATCCTGAATCCCTCTCTTATAAATCCCTACACAATATAAGATTCCTTTTGAGAGGATAGGTTTAATTCAATTCAACATGGTTGTACATGGTTTATTTCCGGAACCAGTACAAATAACATTTTAATGGATAATGATAACAATTTATGCCGGAAAAGGAAACAGCCCTCTTATATGGCAGCCATAGCTCTTCCAGAGGGTCCCTTAATAGTAATTAGATTAATGAGAGAGCGTCAAATAAAATGAATCCAGTGAGTAGCGGCTGCGAGTTGCGTCTTGGGGTGACTTGGGGTGACTGACGATCATGGTTATGGTGAAACATTATTAGGCCTATGGATATTTTGTTTTTCAAATAACCAGCATTCCCAGACCCCCGGCCCGACCCGACCCAGTGCAAACCCACCCACCATCCCGTCCCGGCCGTGTAAAACACGGCCCAACAAGTAGAGGATGAAAAAATAAAGATGTGAGATCCTGACGAGCCTTGAACTCCCAACTCCCAACTCTCAGGCCTTGCCTCGTTGCTATCTGCTGTGGTCGGGAGTGCAGGGCTTCATTCTAGGAGTCATACGCCTAGGGTGACTCATGCCGAGTGAGTCTTAAATAGAAAATGTACTACAGGTAATAGAATTCGTAAGTTAGCTAAGATTTTTCTTCATAATCGTGTCGAGGGGATCAATATCTACGAGAATCAGTCACTGGTTTGGGGCCTGCAACTTGTTTTCTATGCAAACAGGTCGATATTGCCTGGCTCCCATACCATGTTCCTTTTCAAACCTGAGGGGCCTGATGTCACTCATGAAAGGCTAAAAAGTAGGCCACGGCCTCGGCCGCGGGATTGTGACGCTTTGTCAAGACAATTAAGTAATCTACGCTATTGCAATGGGATGCACTAGTTACCTATCCAATGACCAATAGGGGATTTGTATAGCCGCCATCTTGAATCTTGATTCACATAAAATTATGGTAGTAATGGTACAGCCCAAAACCTAAAGAAAACGTGCCATTTTCAGCATGAATTATTTATCAATGCTCTAATACCAATATCCATGTGTTATACATGTTTCCATGACACAAGTCTCCATCTTTCCCATCATGTCTTTGGTTTTCATAGATTATTTATACAAGCTGTGATATTGGTGAAAACATTCTTGCAATTTTTCAATAAAAATATTGCTGAATATTTGTATATCAGATTTGAACTGAATCCATCCCAGTACGCACTGTTACAGACTTGTGCAGTGAGACATGCAAATCCCCAATTACCATTGATGTTATAATATTCAGGGGGAATAATCAATATAAAGGTTAAAGTGCTTACCTCTGACAGCCATGTCGATTGCTGTGCACTTGCCGATGCCACAGTTGGCTCCAGTGACAATTACTGTTTTACCCTCCAGTGTGTCCATCTTATACTGGTAAATTCACTCAGGTAAATAACTCTGTAAACGAATTGAGCATTAAGATTTATGCACAATCTTATATATATATATATGTAGTGTTGATACATATGTTAATGTATCTATAGATGAGTATATTAATAAGTCCATAATAGGTTACTACCAATATGTCTATTCATGCATTCTTTCGTAAGTACATTGGCGGTGGTGGTAGGGGGTGGGGAGATTGATCGGAAGTGTGTGTGTGTGTCCGGGGGTGGGGGGCTCTAGTGTCACCCTTAAATTTAAGATGTCTTATTTATTAGGACAGTGCCAGAGTTTCCTTTTTCTGATGCACGTTTCTATTGCATATGTATATATATGTGTAGTGACTCGGAAATGGGAGTAAATGTCATTTGTCGGAAACTTCGGTATTTGATTGTTTAAGTGTTTCTCGTTGTAACAATGAAAAACAATCAATGGGACCCCACGATAGTTTTTAATGAAACATTATTGGTCTTCCAAGCTTTTTTTTTGACGAGTTTTTATGGTTTCAGGTTGATAGAATGGCATGGCCGTGATTAAATGTGACTCGGGTCACACCCGGTCTTCCTTCGCGCCCTGAATTTTTAGTTATTGTGTTTTGAAGAAATAATTAGTGTGCGCGGTCGTCAAATAATTTCATACACAAGTCTTCTTGAGATAAAGAAACAAAATAATGGCGAAAAATGATATGGTAATGGATGATATTGATGTTGACAAGGGATGTATTATATGTGATGTGTTTCAGGAAAATGAGTCATAAGTCGCAAAATTGATATTTTTCAAAGTGTTTTTTTCACAAGATCACATTATTGGAATGTTCTGATTTTTGGAGAGTGTGTCACTTATAGGTATGTCAATCGATGTCTCATATTTCAGGACAATCTATGCAATATACCCTTTGGTTTTAAAGGTCCTCATATGGACTACATTTAGTTATTTTACTGTTTATTAACCCCCAGAAATATTGGAAACCTTTTTTTCAAAAACGAAAATATCTAACTTAAAATCTAGAAATACTTATTATTTTATTATACTATTTACTATCATTGGAATCGGCTTGATCTCCTCTTTTCAAATATGGTGATATCTCAAAATCCATTTTTTGCGACTTATAACTCATTTTCCTAAAACGGATCACATATTCAACAAGTTCTAAGTCAATATCTACGGGCAGGTATGGCAAGAATTATACAGAAACTCAGTATTAGGTCATACATTGATTAAGTGCTCAAATATTAATCAGTATGTTTGGCAGCCTCAAGGTATTACCCAGTAAGTCAAACTTCAGTTTTTGTTTGAAAGCCAAAGTTTTTGGGATATTCTTATAGTGGGGCTGTAAGTTGTTCCACCAGATTATGCCTTAAGCTTGGTATCTCAAATAATCAATGAGCATCGAAATGGGGCCTAATTTTGGGTACCTCATAGTTGATAGTTTATAATGGCTTTTTATATTCACTAAATCTAATATATTAACCTAACTTAACATTTTAGATAATGCATGTTTTTATTCATTCTTAAAACAACAAATCAGCGACGCACATTTCGAATTAAAACGTCTAAAAAGCCCCAATGTTCAAAAAGAAATTTACCTATTTATTTCGATAAATGTCATTTGTCTGATTCCTTTAATGGAATGTGCCCCCCCCCCCCCCCGCCTCACGGCCGCCTTATGTGGGTCAGATTTTCAGAAAATGTACAATTGGCAGCTGTACACATTTAGTAAATTAGGCTAAATTAGGCTACAATTTGGTCAATACTAGGTGAATTGATACTAGCAATCTGTTTGGTTAGGTTGAACTGAGTTTTGAGCTTCATTTTCGTCTGAAATTTGGGTTATTTGAGAGGATTGGTGAAGGTAAATTGTACATTTTCTGAAAATCTGACCCATGTGGCCCTCCCTTTCTTTCACTTCTGTTTCGTATATTCACCCTCCCCCTCGCTCTTGTCTAGTCATCCCGGTCGATCTCTAGTTCTACCTGAGCTTAGCGCATGCTATTTATACCTCTGCTGGTGTATATAATGGGTCAGTTTGTCATACATTGTACAATCGGCAGCTCTATACTTAAGTAAATTCTGCAAATTATAGTCTGAAAAATGTGATCTGTTACAGGAAAATGAGTCACAAGCCGTAATAACGATATTTTTCAAAATGATTTTTTTTCTTCTTGTTTTTTCTTTTTTTTTTTCAAAATGATTCATTCACATGATTTCTACATTGGAATGTTCTCATATTTACAGAGTTTATGCTATTAAGTCATATGAATTTATTTACCACATCGAAAGACAGTCCATTAGATATATTCTTGTGTTTCGAAGGTCATCCTATATGGAATATATCTAGTTACTTTACTGGTAATTGCCCATCCAGAAATATTGCAAACTATTTTTTCCAAACATAGATCTATATATAGTATATAGTATAGGGGCGTATATCAAACATGAAACAAAGAAACACTTCTTAGATGTCCGTAAAGTTTACTATCATTGGAGTCCGCTTGAAATATTTTTTTCAAATATAATGATATCTCAGAATTGTTTGCGACTTGTGATTTATTTTGCTGTAACATATCACATATGTCAAAAGTTGTACATGATAGAGGCTGATAAATGGGTAAACGGGCTTCTTGGTAGAATTCAGTTCGTCCAGCCGTTACCCGTAGAGAAAAGAAAAGCTACCTAGATTAGAAGGGTCTAGTAGAAGGCTGTCTAGTAGGTACATATATGGGTCAGATTTTCAGCAAATGTACAATTGACAGCTCTACACTTTTAGTAAAATCTGCCAAGGCAGGCTGAAAACTCGTCAATTCTAGGTATATCTGGATATATTGGATATTGCCTTGAATTAAAGTATCAGTTCTGTTATGTTAAACTGCATTTTGAAGCTCATTTTTGTCTTAAATGTGGTTTATTTGACAGGATTGGTGAAGGCGAATTGTACATTTTCTGAAAATCTGACCCATATAGTAAAAAGATGAATATAAAAATCATATATGGTTCAGATTTTCAGAAAATGTACAATTGGCAGCGGTACACATGTGGCTGACAAATGATGAATATCGGGTATATATATGAATATATTTTGAATCGCATTGATGTAAAGTATCAGTTCTGTAATATTAAACTGCATTTTGAAGCTCATTTTTGTCTTAAATGTGGGTTATTTGAGACGATTGGTGAAGGTAAATTGTACATTTCCTGAAGATCTCACCCATATGATGAATAGCGAGACATCTTAGTGCATACATACTTTGCATTGATTTAAAACATCAGTTCGTTCGTGATGAACTGTATTTTGTGTCTCATTCCTTTTTTTTAAATTGGGTTATTTGAGAGGATTGGTGAAGGCCAAGTGTACAAACCCAAACCAAATATCAATATGCAAGTGCATACTAGGAATATGTGGGTCAGATTTTCAGAAAATGTACAATTCGCCTTCAACAATCCTCTCAAATAAGCCAAATTTAAGACGAAAAATAAGTTCAAAATATAGTTCAACCTAACCAAACCGATCGCTAGAATCAATGCAATGCCAAATATACTCGAATTTACCTAGTATTGGCCATTTTTCAGTCTAATTTAGCAGAATTTACTTACATGTGTACAGGTGCCAATTGTACATTTTCTGAAAATCTGACCCATGTATCCCTCCCCCAACCCACACTCACGTACCTCACACTTCTCCACATAAGCCTCATACACCTCCCTCACTAATTCCATCTGAGCTCCACGTATGCTTATAGATGAAGATTTATAAATATATAACCAGAACACAAAATCTATACACAGTTATACAATACGTTTTGTAGCAGTTTCACCCGATTTCAAAATTTCTCAGATTCATGACAAACTATTAAATCTCCGATTTAACATTTAGCTTATTTTAGTTTCTTGGCATATTTCATTACGTGGACTTACAGCCTGAACACAAAAGAAAAGAAAGAGGTTTAAAATACCATCCACCATAACCGAAACGTTTTTTAAATCAATGCAATACCAAATATACCAAGATATACATAGCATTTTATCCTTTTTCATCCTAATTTAGCAGAATGTACTAAATGTGTAGAGCTGTGTACAGTTTCTGAAGATCTAACCCTATAATGTACACACGGTTTATTTACCTCTTAGCGATAGGCACCAACAAGCCTGTACATCGTAAATCAATGTAACTGATCGGGTAATAAATAGTAATAGTTAAATAGCATCGAGACACCTTACAACAAATGCTAGGTTTTACACTCGTTATTACAATAAGAATCGTCCACATCGCACGTTTACTAAACATAATGTATAGGAAACTAACTTACCAGGTGGCTGGGAGAGGTGGACTCTTTTCTTACGCGTAGTGATCGCCAAGCTCAAGTGTGGACACGCCCTTCTCGGTTATATAATCCTTTGTGGTATTTCTCTAGAATAGAGTAGAGTAGGAAATAGCCTACACATGAATACACCGTTACGTGAATAGCTAAACAATTAAGCATCCACACTAACATAGGTCTAAATATGTTATAGTACAGCGATTTGGTGAACGCATCTTTAGGGAATCGGAGGCAGTATGGAATCGTTCCGAATCACTGGTATTTAATCAGTAGTTGTTACCTTGTATAGACGGATATGGCTAACTGTTTGTGACATGTCACTGATTATTGATTCGTTTGTCGATTGGTTTACCACTGTTATTTTTTATCAATTTGTTTACTATGATTTACCAAATGCATCAACGCCCAGGTTGTATAATTAATTGTTTTATTTTCTACTGATCGTTTTATTTCATACTGTTGTTTATTGTAAATCAACCATGTGTCGCATACCATAGTGTTTTCTCTTATCAACGTATCTACAGTAATGTAATAATGACTAAATAATGAGTTTCTCGTGTACCGAATTTCAAGACCATATAAAAGATAAAGAATTGGGAAAAATAGCTTTGTTTATCTTAGCTGGGAATATACAGTTATTAAACTGTGCATAGTGACAGCGTGACAGCTCTACATTGTGCTAGATCTTGACCTGTTGGGCAATTAGAGCCTTCGTTTATTGTCCTCACTGGCCCTCTATGCCTGACGGGAACCCTGTCGAGGCCGAGACAGGTTCCCAAAGGCATAGAGGGCCAGTGAGGACAATAAACGAAGGCTCTAATGGCTTTAGTCCCCGTTGGTTGGGCTGTTTACCGGAAGTTCTCTAGGCATAGAGGGCCAGCGGGACCGGTAGTGACCACTGGCCCTCTATGCGTCTATAACGGGCCAGCTCAGACCAACCAACGGGGACTAAAGCTTGATAATGCACACTCAGTGCCTATAGCTACCGACGTCACCCGAAAATGAGTCTGAAAAAATGTAAATTGATAACAATAGGTATCTTGAGTTATCATGAGTAAAGTTGTTACAAATATTCCCCTGTGGCGGCCTTAGAAACCCATAGATGTAATCAGTACGGTCTTGAAATTCGGTACATGTGCACCAAATGTCTGTGTACGATCAAAGTCGCTAAACCCCAGGGAAATAGAATGATCCTTAAAAAGAAATATCACTTTTGCGACTTATTTTTATCTGAATGTCTCAATGAATGGAAGAATAAATGAGTGAATGGTGGAACTAATGAATTAATGAATGGAGAATGAATAAACTAATGAATGACAGAATAAAATGATGAATGAATGAATGAATGATTGAAAGGAAGATGAATGAACGAATGAATGAATGAACGAATGAATGAATGAGTATGGTTCTCAATCAAATGTTTTAATGAATGAATGAAAGAATATTTATGTGTGTAGAACTAGATAAATCAACAATATCAGTTATGATTATCATTATAGATAGGCAAGTAATATAACTATAACTAGAGTAAACACACAATCTAGCAGTTAATATTCAGTACAAGGCGGTATAACATTACTAGACCAATCCCTCCTTCTCTCCCATCCTAGCTATGCGCTGACAATAGGTTCAAGTACTAGTTCCTCCAGCTATAATATAACTAATATAACCTTGCATACATAAGAAACTTTATTACCAACATGATATACAAATAACAATAGATAACAGATTTCTCCATGGGAAATGTTTGGTTTTGGTTCTCAGTCCCTGACAGTTCTTCCGAACGAACCTTCTATGTCTCTAATTCTCTAATTTAAACTGTTATAAAATAAAGTATCTACATGCTTGGAGAGCTAGCTATCCTTGCACAGTTTTATTATTGAACTGTTGTGGCAGGATTTACATGCCTGCTTGTATGGTTTTGAGGCTTGCAGTCGCATGCTTACTATACATAAATCCTGAATATTACAATTAAAGATGGTAACGATAAATAGTGTAATAATCCTTGAAGGATGACATTACACTGTATTAGGACTTACCTGGTTCTTGAGATTCCCTAATCAGCTGACTGACCAGTTGAGCAAGAACTAGATAATTATAACCCAGTCTTAACCTATTGGTGTCCCTGATAACGGCTGGGGCCGTTTACTGGAAGATGTATATATACAGCTGATATACACTCTGTTTGAGACCTACTTAGAGTAAACATCAAAGCGACTCAATGGTAACCCTACGGCAAGCCGCTCCAAGTAGATCTCAAATCGAGTGTAGCAAAACCACATGGGTCGATCAGACTTTCAGAAAAAGTACAATTCAACTTTGACCATCTTCTCAAATAACTCTAATTTCAGATGAAAATAAAGTTCAAAGTACAGTTCAACCTAACCAAACAGATAGCTAGAATCAATGCAATGCCGATTATACTCTAATTTACCTGGTATTGACCAACTTACTCCCTGATTTAGCAGAATTTACTAAATGTGTACAGCTGCCAATTGTACATTTTCTTAAAATCTGACCCACATGTGATGTGTTACAGGAAAATGAGACACAAGTCACACAATAGGGGGTTTGCATTCTGCCACTGCGCATGTATGTTACAGTGCATCATGGGATGGATTCTGATGGAATTTCACGGACAAATGTGATGTGTTTCAGGAAAATGAGTCATAAGTCGCAAAATTGATATTTTTCAAAGTGTTTTTTTCACAAGATCACATTATTGGAATGTTCTGATTCCTGGAGAGTTCATCACTTATACCTATATCAGTCGTTGTATCAAATTTCAGGACAATCTATGTAGTATATCCTTTAGTTTTAAAGGTCCTCATATGGACTAAATTTAGTTACTTTACTATTTATTCACCCCCAGAAATATTGGAAACTTTTTTTTTCAAAAACCAAAATAACAAACTTAAATTCTAGAAATACTTATTAGATTATTAGTTTACTATCATTGGAATCGGCTTGATCTCGTCTTTTCAAATATAATGATATCTCAAAATCTATTTTTTGCGACTTATGACTCATTTTCCTGAAACAGATCACAAATATTTGACATTTGTAATAAAAAATTGCAAGATTGTTTTCACCAATGTCGGAGTTTGTGAGCTATGAAAACCAGATGCATGATGGGAAAGATGAAGTCTTGTTTATGGAAACTAAGCACATAGATATTGACATTACAGCATTGATAAATAGTCCATGCTAAACATGACATGTTTTCTATAGATTTTAGACTGTACTAGTAGTCCCATAATTCCCTGTGAATAAAGATTCATAATGGTGGCTATACAAATCCCCTCTTGATCTCTGTCAAAGTGTTTTATTCACAAGATATCTTTGTGGGATTATTTTAAATTATTGGGGCGCTCAACGCTGTTTGTAGAATGAATATATTTATCAAATACATTTACCAAATTTCAAGAGTGTATTATATATATCTATGTATTTTCAAGGTCATCCTATAGCGTATATTTAGGTACTGCTCTAGTAAATGTCCACCCAAAAATATTGCCAACGTCTTTTCCCCAAATAGAAATATCAAACTTCAAATATAGCAATACTTATTAGATGTCCTACTGTTTACTATCACTGGAATCCACTTCATCTCATCTTTTCAAATACGATTGTACCTCAAACTCTATTTTCTGCGACTTGTGACGCATTTTGCTGAAACGACTTCACATCAATTTGAATTAAAAAGAATCAAATATATACATACATCATGTATATATTTGATTTTTTAAAATTCAAATTGATGTGAAGTCAACTGCTCACACTTTAGGGACACTGAAAGTTTGTTTTGAGTAGGTTTATTCAATAAGGTGGGATCGACGTTTCGGGTGACATGTGCCTTTCTTTTTTTTAATTGTTTTGCAAAAATTATGTTTTTATGAATCATATTCTACACTTCTCGTCAGTATGATTCAGTCCGTGTCTGGAAGGAGTAGGACACACTACGTCAACAATGATA
This sequence comes from Sthenelais limicola, assembly GCA_942159475.1. Lineage (NCBI taxonomy): Eukaryota > Metazoa > Annelida > Polychaeta > Phyllodocida > Sigalionidae > Sthenelais > Sthenelais limicola. The sequence continues at coordinate 14,283,490 of OW804098.1, forward strand.
AGTGACACAGATCCCTTCGGTAGCTTGAATCAAAGTTGAAGACTTGTCCCATTTATTTGAAGATAAGGTACGAGTGATTGGAATGGATCTGGTATCTATTCATATACCACAAACAAAATTGGATGTGTTACGGGAAAATGAGTCAAAATTCGCAAAAGGGATATTTTTCAAATGTTTTCCCAAGAGAACCGTTGCTTTTTGGAGGGTTTAGCGCAGCTAGTGGTCAGATTCTCAGAAAATGCACAATCTGCAGTTCTACACAACTCTCAAATTCTGATAATTTAGAGTGAAAAATGATAAATACTGAGTATATCGGATTATATTTCGTATTGTATTCATTCAATAAATCCGTCTGGTTATGTTGAACTGTATTTTGAACCTCATTTTCATCTTAAATTTAAGTTTTCTGAGGGGATTGGTGAAGGCCAATTGTGCATTTAAAAAATAACCTTGTCCAAAAGTGATCCAGGGGTCGACTTTTGGCTTCGACATACAGACACACACACAACATAAAGACGTATAATATATGCCTTTTCACATAGGCGAGTGAATAAGCAATCCTATGGAATAACCTAGATGCTGAATCGAGAAATATCGAATCTTATATAAATTTTAAGGCCTTAACCAAGGCCGAAAGCTTGTTACCATTGTACTTATAATGTCACTTACTACTCCTATTCTTCATCCATCACCTCTTCATCGTAGTTTTCTTATAGTCACCTAGATAGCCCTATTTTTCTATGTGTATGCTACAAGTTATAGTTATGTTTTACCATCAGGTAATGGCCAATCATACCAGACCTAGTTTCACTAGGACTGAGGCTATTTCCTACCTCTTGCATACAGGTGATATCTTATGTATATTGACTTTGTTATGTTTACCTATACATGTACTTGTTCCTGTATCGATTGACAAATACTCTTAATAAATAAATAAAATATATTGAAAAGAATCGTCAAGGGTCTAGCGTGGAGTGGAGATTAATGATGGGTGGGGGAGGGGGAAATATATTTGTTGTTTTTATTGGCCCTTAAATAGAAATGGGATTCGAGGGAAACCATTCTGTCATTGGACATAGTCAACATTTCATTTTATTGATTACTTTGATCGTCATAATCGTTGGGATCATTAGGCTACAATTGTTGTTAGGGGGCAGGACGGGAACCAATCAAATGAGTTTATTTTGCACAACGATAGGTTCCGCCCATGTGGTACAAAACAATGTACCACATGCTATGTACCACATGCCTCTACATACAAGGGTCAGATTGTCAGAAAATGTATAATTGGCAGATCTACACATTTAGTAACTTCTGCTAAATTCTGCTAAAAAATGATAAACTTCGGGTATATCTGAGTATATTTCGCATCGATTTAAAGTATCAGTTCTGTTATGTTAAAGTGTATTTTGAAGCTCATTTCTGTCTTAAATGTGGGTTATTTGAGAGGATTGGTGAAGGCGAATTGTACATTTTCCAAAGATCTAACCCACAAATGTTATGTGGTACACACTCAACCGTGGAGTAATGTGTAGTTCTGCACGCTTCTCGTGACTTCTCTTGATCTTTTTTTTTACCAAGACACTTTACCAAGACACTTTACCAAATACACAGATGTGGATGTCCTACATACCAACATGAGCGCTATCAGTGTAGAAAGTGGGGCTTGTTGCAGAAGCTAAGGAAGGAATACACATTCCTACCCACCCTTGAGTGTATAGAATATTCCTACCAGCTGGGGATTTTACATGTAGGAAGGATTTTGTTTCCCTCCATACAGGGGAAGGAATTGCACATAAGAAAATTATTTTCCTAAAGGCCCTAGTTCCCTAAGCCGATTTTCATTCGATTTTTTTCAACTGAATTATTTGAGAATCGCATGAGAATCAGACAAGGCAAGGAAGTGGACAAGGCCCTTAGGCTAATAAAACAAGGGCCTGGGGTCTGTTTCATTAAGGATCCTTAAATAATATTCTCCTTCCTTATAATATAGCTACTTTTGCTTGCTAAACAGCTTGTAGGGAACTGGTGGAAAGGAATTTGCTATACAAACAATGCTAGTAGGCATTACCTACCAGGAAAAAGAAGCTTAGCAAGAAATAACTATTTTAATCAAGGATTCCTTGTGATTTGTTGGGAAAGAAATTCCTACATGTCATTCCCACTTTACTCATTATATGGACTGAAGGAAAATGGGTCAGATCTTCAGAAAATGTACAATTTGCCTTCATCAATATTCTCAAATAACCCACATTTAAGACTGAGTTCAGCTTTAAAATGCAGTTTAACAGCAAAACAGATACTTTAAGTCTACGGATACCTAATATGTCAAAATATAACTTGTATTCATCATTTTTCCAGCTTAATTTAGAAAAATCTCCTAAATTTGTGGAACTCCAAATTGTACATTTTCTCATGATCTGACCCAAAACTAGATTCTTATGACTGAACAAACCTTTTTCCTATAAACAACGTACATATACCTTGAAGGAATATCTATGACAGTATTAACAAATCATTAGATATAGCCCGCATTAAGTCCCGACGTCCAGATCCGATCCAGATAATTAATTTGTGATTATACCACTCGAGTGGTATAATCACAAATTAATTATCCTAGGAAAGTCAGAGAAATTGAGCAGAAAAGCTAATATCAGTGGTAACCTAAAAAACCTTCGTTATGCAAGGCACTCAAGAAATGTTTTTAACACAATTCTTTGAAAGTTATCTTTATTATATTTGTATAGTGATAGTGTTCAATAGAATCATATTAAAATTGTTATAAAGCCGAACAAATTTACGTCATTATTATTCATAGTTCTTTCAATATGTGACAACTTCCATGACGGATTCTTCATAAAGTGTTAAAGCTTTATTCCATGATTTGGCCGTGAGCGTACAATATAATCGATATACTTGCCGCTCACAAGGTGTACAATATAAATTCCCTGTATTGTACAGTGTCGAAAATAGTCCCAGGTCTGACGTCACGATCGTTCGAGACTATCAGTGCGAATCGGAAGATTTATTTATCGATCCTGAACAAATTAAAGCAAATCTAGTTGAAATAACTACTCACAATGCCCAAAATTTAAATTCCATAATGTTTGACGGTAAGAATGTTTGCTAGAGCTTATATGATAACCTCCCGATGAAAGTATAAGGAAGTTTCTGATGGAGATACAAGCCAAAATATGTAAACATGCGTATGAATACCAAAATAGGCCCCAGTGATAAAGTAGTTATGCGGACAAGATGGAGACAACATAGTTCGATAAAAGAAACTAGAATAAGGTAATAATCATGGAATAAAAGTAAGAATAGCATAGTATCGCGTATTCGGGGGGCTATATTCACCTCGTATGGCCGAAAACAACTTGGCCTACAGCCTCATTGTTTTCGGCCATACTAGGTGAATATAGCCCCCCTCATACGCGATACTATGCTATTCTTACTATAGTATCATTGAATTGAATTGAAAAAATCGTTTATAATTATGTCAATAAATTACATACGAAGGTGAGAGGTGAGGAAACTAATACATTAATAATAATGATGATAAAACATGAATGAGGATATACGGTCAGCGTGTACAGTACAGTACGTTACAGGAATATCACACTGTACAATGCGATATAATTCAATATAAACTGTTTTAACCGATTTATTAAATCTTGGTGTAGGACGTGGTTATCTGACTATGAGTGAATTGCACTATACACGATAAGATAGTGTCTTATAGGCCTTATAACACCCTCTTAAAGTTACGACTACGAGGGCTTTATGATACGAGGGTTATTGTATTGAAACTCATGCATTTGAGCGAGGTAAGAGGTCTCTCAGAGTTCTCCCAGACTAGTCTTAGAAAATAATCGTATATATAGTGCAATGCAAGTTACCATAAGAGGTAGTTGCGAGGTCTCTAATAGTGGTTTACCACACAATCGTATATAGTGCAATGCACCCAATATAGACTATTAACACATTAGCCAAGTTTCTTTGGCTGTGTCTGGTCAGATATACTTCTCACCATTAAATCCGACAATACAAATACAATATCATAATAATAATAGTTATATAAATTATAAGTTATAATATATTTTATACAAAATATAAAGTACAAAATGCAAATTACCTATATTTATATTTCCCTTTCTGAGAGAAGTTTTAAAGTCAAAGTTTAAAGAAAATTTAAAGTTTATTTTTTACTTCCCATGTGGAGTTGGAAGTATATGATTCACAATTTTGTTTACCATACGGCACTTACCCTTTGTCCAATTGTAGCTGTTGAGGGGAGAGTAATAGGAGGTTGAACGCAGCAATATCTAAATTAGGGAAATTTAGCGCACCGTACAAAAATCACAATCCTAATACTAATGTGTGTTTTATGAGAACTACGTCATCACTCTGTGTGCTATTCTTAGCATGCCGACCTGTGATGCGAGCATCGATTATGCTAAGAGGTGGGTCAATACATTCCCACTGTAAGTGTATTTCACGCTGTAATGACCAGTTGTAATTTTATTTCTATGTATGAATGTACATCATGAAATCGTAGGAATTTCAACTCCTTAAAACCAACCCTGCACCATCTAACATCTCCTCGGGAATGGACATTGGCCATTTGGTGACCAACGGATATATCAATTTTTGACAGCTTGTTCCCATCCCATGTGCTTGCATTTGTGCATCAGCTAAACCTAAATGACTTGTGCCTGAACATTGCAAGTAGCTAGTGGATGCGTTAGTATTGTGTTGTGCGTTGTGGTTGCTAAATTAGCCTTTTATAACCTCAAGATTTCACCTGCCCAGTCTGAGAGAATGCTTGTTTAATTAGAGCCGTGTTCTCAACAATGTACGCCCATTATATGAAAAAATGGTTTCTATTGTTTTGCTGCAACGTTTGCTTCCATCCTCAACAGATTCCAGTTTCATTTCCATATTAGCGCAGCACAAAAAGTCTCTGGCAGATCCTGTGCAGCCTATGGCATCAACTCCACTTGTTTTTTTCTTTTTCCATGATGTACAACATTCTGAGAACATGGCCTTTAGTTCATGTCGATACAGACTACCACTTAGTCCATAGAAGATAAAATTCATCTGATGGTTTAGAGCAGTTATTAGAAAGAAAACTTCAGATGCTAACTCTTCGTTCTCAAACCATAACCCGGACATTAAATACAGAGGATAGGTAAGTGTTAGAGCAACAAAGACTAAACTATTCACAATCAACATTATGGATATGCCTCTGTTTTTACGTTCAGTTGTCGCATAAATGTTGCGGTACTTCCACAGTCCACCAATCATGACACAATTTGCAGGTAAAATGATCAGTGAAGGTATCCCCGTATACAGTAGGGCATAATACATAGAAAGGAATTTGTCTAAGTTTATTGGCACCTGCAATACTAAAGCTGGAATCAGCAGGATTAATGGTAGTATAATGTCAATCACACATACAATCAATGCTCTTTTCTTAGTGAAGAGAATTTTAACATGCAGTGGTCGCCAAACAGCAATATTCCTCTCAATGGTAATTGTGACAATCATCCAAGTGCTGCTGATTGCAAAACCAGCAAGAAGATATGCAACAACACCATGGTAATAAATATCTGGTACCAACTTCCCTGATTCTCTGATCCAACGCTCGATGAATCCAATAGTTTCCATTAGTATCGCTCCAATGTCCATGAGAGCAAGGTGTCTCAGAAACACAGACACACTGACTTTGCTGAAGGCACTTCTGCTGAAGATTAGAAAGCTCATTATGTTACCAATCAGTCCTATAACATGGTTAATTGCCATGGCAATGTCAAGAGAATCAAATTCCTCAGCGTGGTTGATGGAAGTATTTTGGTAGTTGACCATTTTGTGTGGTGTCTGTCTGCTAAGAAAGGGGTAATATACATGTGTACTTGTAAGGACAGACGCATCGTGACATATTTTTTGTTGTATCTACCCCAAGTTATGGCATGCATTCAAACACAAGTTAGATGCAGCACACTGTTAGAAATGCTTACTAAATATTCTAATATATCTGCCACCCCTTCATATTCTTATAACATCAATAACAAATTGTTTTATCTAATAATATCTATTTATACAAGTAGTACAGACTTTAATCCTAACTAAAATGGTGACCTAAAACAACTCAATGTGTGGATACACAACAGCTTTCCTGCATCTCCACTGGCCAAGCTGCCACCTGTTTATTTTCTGATGGCCTGGATCCCTGGTTCACAGGATTTAGGATAATGTCACATCAGTGATATTGCTGTTGTTTAGCTAGTTATTGAGCTAGTTTTGTAGGTGTTGAGAGGTGGCAAGCTCCTCCCTACATGTATCTGTGGGTGTTGAGAGGTGGTGAGATCCTCCCTACATGGTTCTGTAGGTGTTGATAGGTGGTTAGCTCCTCCCTACATGTATCTGTATGTGTTGAGAGGTTGTGAGCTCCTACCTATATGTATCTGTAGGCGTAGAGGGTTGGTGAGCTCCTCTCTACCTATATCTGTAGGTGGTGAGAGGTGGTGAGGTCCTCCCTACATGTATCTGTAGGTATTCAGAGGTGGTGAGCTCCTCCCTACATGGTTCTGTAGGTGTTGAGAGTTGGTGAGCTCCTCCCTACATGTATCTGTAGGTGTTGAGAGGTGGTGAGCTCCTGCCTACATGGTTCTGTAGGTGTTGAGCAGTAGCAAACTCCTCCCTACATGTATCTGTGGGTGTTGAGAGGTAGTTAGCTCCTCCCTACATGTATCTGTAGGTGTTGAGAGTTGGTGGGCTCCTCCCTACATGTATTTGTAGGTATTGATAGGTGGTGAGCTCCTCCCTACATGGTTCTTTTGGGGTTGAGAGGTGGTGAGTTCCTCCCTACATGGTTCTGGTGTAGTATTGTGTTACTCATGTACTATAGTTTTGCAGTGTGACAAGAGTGTTTACAAAGTGAGTGAGTGAGAATGAGTTTCAAAGTAGAATTTGAAGTCAAATAGGATGACAAAAAACTGCTGCCAGTGAGCGATGGTAAGAGAAATCACCACAGAAAGGATTTCAAAGCCCATTTCATGAAAGTCTACATTCATATTTTGGAAGCTCGCTGCCCTGGGTTCACTTATCATCACTCACCAGATATTGTTTAATCTCGACCATTTTTGGGAAGACAATGCTGGCATTTAAAGGCGTCTATTTTAGGTGTATTTAAATACCTACATTACCTTACACTCATGTTAGATTATTGTTGTAAACAGGACAAAGATAACAGAGTGAATAAATAGCATAGCGGGGATGAAGTTGGTGTTAAATATCGTGACTGTCATGACTGGAGGGGATTCAACAATAACTTGGCACATTGCCATTGTCATGCTCCAAATGTAATGGGTCAGGCGGTCAAAGATGTATAACTGACACATGAACTACCTCACATGTAAGTTGTATACATCTATCACAGAATACACATTTATTTCCTTAATCGCCATACTATTCAGCTTCACATTATGTAGTATACATTATACTCAATCCAAGATGATTCCATTAATTTAAAGCAGGATATTTAAATGAGTAATTTAGCAAAATTGTGAATGACAGCGGACAGCTACTCCTTTTTACAAATACCATCTTGAGGAATCTGAGAGTGAGAGTGAGAGAGTGAGACTGGTTGCTTTACACCCTTATCAACACATTTAATATGGTTATATCAAGGGCGGGAGAGCTGAGAGGGAGCTAGTTTATGATCATACCCAGGATATAGAGATAGAGAAGAAGGGAGAGAGGGAGACAGAGAAAGAGACACAAAGGCACGTTATGGTCATACCCAGGACCACCTTGAGGAATCTGTCTATAATAAAATAGATAATTTGTGATGTTACAGGAAAATGAATCACAAGTCGCAATAGATGGAATTTGAGATACCATCATTTTCATAAAGATGAGATCAAGGGAATTCCAATAATTGTATACATATACATGTATACATAAGTACTTCTGCATTTCATTACCTCGATCCATTTTCCCATGAGTTAGGAGTATATTCTATTAGTTCATGATTTTTCATTCATCTTTTTTTTCATGGTAGTATTTGAATGAGTGATAGCCACGGGCATACCAACTTTGGGTTTGCATGCCATATCTATATCACAATAATAAATCATTTTTAAATGGTGAAAATCAATGTTTAAATAGAAAAAGTGTTTACATGCTTCTATGTGTGGTTTCTCTAACCAAAATGCAAACTGCAGATTTAAGTTGTAATCAATATCAGTTTTTTTTTAAAAACTGCATGTCCCTAAGTCCTGTGTCACTACACAAGTCTGTAGGAATTGAGCTGATCATAACTGAGATCCACATCCATAGATATTTATATTATAAAGATGAATTTATGCAGACCTGAATACCACTCTTCACTCTAGCTGTTACATAATGTTTCAATTTGGAACTAATCTGGACACAGCACATTGTTCCTCCACTATGACCAGCTATGGTAAGGAGATGAGGAAACGGTGTTGCTCTATGGTTCCACATACTCCAATGCTTACAGAAAAAAAAAGTATTTGATCCATGAACTAATATTATACAAAAGAAAAAAATCACTAAAATATCAGCATCAAGCAGACTTTTTGATTTTATCCTACTCAATCTATAAATGATGAAATGGCACCTCATTTTCTAACAAATGTTTAGCACTTTAGCCAGAAGCTTATAATGTCTTCTTGTATTTTATTTGAGTTTTGAGTTAAAATTGTTTTATTACTTGAGTCGGTTGTATAACATGTGTGTTAATAAAGTATTTAATTTTATTTAACAAACTTGGCAGGTGGTGACAAATACTAGTGGTGTTAAACTCGCACATCACACACAGTAACAAAGATTGAACGATCTAATGATTTTAGTTCATTGCTGGGTATCAGAACTTTTGGACAGAATGTTCCTCACAAAGCTGTTATTACAATGTTTATCTATGCTGTAGAATTCTGTAAAATCCACAGATTTGTGTGGTTTCATATAGTTTTCATCATAGAGGGCATCACAAACATCACACATCCAAGAAAAATAGTTTTTATCGTGATCAAGCACTATCTGGTAGTCTACTCTCCACTTGTGATAGGACAAATACATCTCTTCATTATTATCTAACAATTTCAAATAATCTGCAAGAGCCTCTGGAGAAGTAAAGTTCCTGACGTCAATATAAGAATTTGGTGGAAGGACACCAGGTTGTGAATACTCATCTCCAGTTAATCCCCCTAAAACAATTGGCACAAGGCCATATTTCAAAGGTCGGAAAGCTTTTTCACTTATATAGTCTCTGCATAGGCAATTTTCCAAAGCAAGATAGAATTTGTAATTTCCTGTGTTATATAGTTTTTCAATACAATCATCAGAGTACCAAGCATCATTACATCGTTTTTTAACACATTTACCATATATATCCACTGGAATATATTTCCGCAGTTTGTAAACATATAACTGTCTTTCACTCCATGGGCTACAGTTGCTTACAATCCATAGGACTGCTGGTGTAGCCTTGTTCCGCTTTTTCTTCAAGCTTTGGTACTTCTGCAGGTACTTCCCATACACATGTGCACCTCTTGTTGGGTGTTGACGGATGGTCCTGTAATATGCTATCTGAAATGTTGAACTTCTTAAAGGAGACACCGTCCAATTGTAAAACGACCCCTTCTCATAGTGCCAAACTTTCTGTGACTTAATCTCCCTGTATTGATAGTATGGAGGTTCATCTGTGTAGGCTATGTAGACCTAAAACATAAAAACATACAGTCTACAGAAAAGCTGGTTTTTAGACACCATCATACTAGAAGAGAGGAGACCAATGGGATTCCAATGATGTTAATCATTGGGACGTCTTAGAGAAATCATCTGAGTTTTCATTAAGAACTCTTTGTAGAAATGTTTTCATTTTAGGGGTATTGAGCACGTCTAGTTCACCCTTCTAATTGTACAACAAATTACTTAGAACCGTACTTTTAATTGACTCATAAGGGTACAGTTATTCAATTAGAGGTAATTGTGAAATTGCAGGTAATTTTAACAAGCAAACCAAAAGGTGGTACTTGAACACAACCAATCAAGCTATGATGTAACTCGCCGGGGGCAGCTAGCTGCACGCTCGCCTCTGGTCACTCTCACATTACTTTCAATACAGTAAAGAGCTCCCCACCCACCATCCCTTTTACTCTTCTTATACAAAACCATATTGTACTACCCCACATACTCTATTCATGAACGAATTGTATGCACTGTATTTTACGCCGATCTTACCATAATAAAAGAAATTTAACCGGCAGCTTGTGTCAATTATGTTGAGTAACTGTTGTAAATATTGATTGTTTTTCTTTTGCGCGTAGTGTTGCTTGCACAAACTTAAATAATTAAACCCATCTTTGCAAAGGCCTCCCTACTGTCGTCGACCTTAGGGAGCATTGTTACCTTTGCGTATTAAAAAACAATATTTTCCGATAGGGCTTGGCATCCTCCCTAGTTAGGGAGATTAGTTCCCATTGATATTGTCGCCTTTGTATTAATGACTAAATAAAGTATCAACAACAACAACAACTTTCAGTCATTTAAATATATAGATATAGCACATGTCAAGCAGGCTAAATATATATACAGAATATATGTGATCTGTTTTAGGAAAATGAGTCATAAGTCGCAAAATATGGATTCCAAGCCGATTCCAATGATAGTAAACAATAGGACACCTAATATGTATTTCTATATTCTAAGTTTGATATTCATAATTTTGAAAAAAAAAGTTTGCAATGTTTCTGGGTGGGTAATACCAGTAAAGAACATAAACATCATCGATATGTAGGCCTTCAAAACGCAAGGATATATCTAATACTATGTCCTGAAATGTAGTACATAGGTTCATATGACTAAGTGTGCTAGACCCTTGAGAAATAAGAACATTTTAATGAATTATTCGAAAAAGTCACTTTGAAAAATATTAATTTTGCGACTTGTGACTCATTTTCTTAAAACACGTCACATATTATATCTATGGGTATATAAGGTCAATCTAAAGGAAAATAATAATTACTTTACTAATGATTTTCTATCCAGAAGAAACAACATTTACCATATATGTGTATAAGACGGACCCTGTGTATTAGCCCACCCCGTTTATAAGCCGGGGGTTCAGCACATCCTAACGTTAATATAAGTCAGGCCCCGTTTATAAGCTGGGTGCCTGTACTCTTATCTACCGATAACAGGGCTAATTTACGTAAGATGCTGATCGTTCCGAACAAGCTTTTAGTAGATCATGAATGATAGTTTGAATATAGAACTCAGTTGTCGTTGGTTGATTGTGAACTCACAACAATTCTGGTAGAGTTCTTTTGTTAAATAGGAGCTTAAATCACAAAACCCAGAGTAATGAATGAAGATAATAATAAACATGAGCTACTGGTTTTCAATTATTGAAATATAAGCCAGGCCAATTCACTATTTGAAATTAATATAAGCATGTGACTTTTTGTTTTCCTGTGACAGATCACAATAATGGTGTACCTGGTTTGGTGAGCGGTATGTGGGAGGATAATGCTTGTCCCGCGTATGGAATATGAGAGCATCATATATTTCAGATGTGGATCGGACCCTCGAGAGTTCACAGGGGCGTTTGCATTGCTGAACTACGATATCTTGACCTTTTGGGAACAGCACGTTATAATTCTTTTCATATATTGTAGTCCAGAAGACTATTCGCTTCATATTTGGCTTTTCCTCTGCTGCAATGGCTAGACGACTTTGGTTGATTTGAGGTATAAGGTTTCCGGCATCAGAACATGGACATTTCTCCTTCCCCAATTCTCTGTTCGGCCTGTCATAACCCAAAGATAAAAATGAGGTTCAAAATATGGATCAATATGTGATATGTGATGTGTTTCAAGAAAATCCGTCATAAGTCGCAAAATTGATATTTTCCAAAGTGATATATTCCCCAAATCTCTTTGTAGGAATGTTCTCATTTTTGGTGTGACTAATGCTGGATGAATTATGAATACATGTATGTACTAAAATGCAAGACAGTGTATCAACTATTGTCATGCATTTATAGGGTCAACCCATAGAACATATTTAGCTACTTTAATAGTAATTGCCCACCCAAAAATATTGAAACTTTTTTTCAGAAATAAAAATATCAAACTTGAAATATAGAAATACTTATTAGATGCCCTTAATGTTTATAATATTCATTGGAATCACCTTGGTCTCATCTTTTCGAATATGATAATATCTCAATATCCAATTTTTGCGACTTATGACTCATTTTCCTGAAACACATCACATATGTTACAGGAAAATTAGTTGCAAAGTTGATATTTTCAAAGTGTTCTGTTTACAAGATCCCTTTGTTGCTGTATAAATAGATACCAACTTTCAAGAAAGTTTAAAAGATATATCCTTGTGTTTATATATGGATAAATATCTTCCATATACCTTGAAATTTGGTACATGTGTAGTGGGTATGGGATATACAATATGTATTTGTGTTGCTGTGTGGTGCTTTCTGCTGAGGGTAGTGCACTTGTACTATCGCCAGTGGCATATTCCTTGTTATGGTTCAAGACTGTATATCGCAGACACCATATGTGATGTGTTTCAGGAAAATGAGACATAAGTCGCAAAATTGATATTTTTCAAAGCCTTTTTTCCTCAAGATCACATTACTGGAATGTTCTGATCTTTAGAGAGCGTGTCACTTATGGTTATGTCAATCGATGCATCAAATTTCAGGACAATCTATGCAATATATCCTTACATTTTGAAGGTCCTCATATGGACTACATTTAGTTACTTTACTGTTAAGTGACCCCTAGAAATATTGGAAACTTTTTTTTTCAAAAACGAAAAAAATCAAACTTAAAATCTAGAAATACTTAATATTTTATCAGAGTGTTTACTATCATTGTAATCCGCTTGATTTCATCTTTTCAAATATAATAATATCTCAAAATCTATTTTTTGCGACTTATGACTCATTTTCCTGAAACACATCACATATAAATAATCGTGTTGCGGCAAGTCTCAAGAGGTGGCTGGTCCAGCCGGATCAGGCAGGTCACAGGGGTCGTTATTCCAACTGAATAAAAATAGTGCAAAAGGTATTTCGTTGTTGTGTGTTGTTATTATCGGCTGAGCGGATTAGTCCAGCGGAATCTCAGAAAAGCATGTTTCGCGGTACGGATGAAGTTTTATTGTTGATTCTGGTAATATAACATGTCCGGAACAAGAATCAGCCGGATGCCACTTTGTATCCCTTGGGGAAAATTTTTTACGGGCCAAAAACAAAATGGCTGCCGAGCGTCCAGGTTGGTGATCATCAATACCCCATAACTTCCTTATTATTGGTGCTAGAAACTTGATTTTTGTGTCTACACCTAGGTTTTCATGGTCTAGGAACTCAATAATGCACACAGATTGCCAATATCTATAATAGAAATGATCAAATTTGAACCTAAGGTAAAGAAATTGCAAGAAAACTATGAAACTTTATTCAGCAACTCAACCCTTCATAGAAATACAGTAGGTAAGTATATATGTATTCCCTCCTTTACAAGCAACAGTGGCTCTTATTACCTGTGCTTCAAAGAATTAACATTATTACATCCAATATAATAACAACTATATAATATATAAGAATTGCATATGAGCAGTGATTCGATCTTGATACAAATGCGGCTGACTGATTTGATTTTGTAATCACAGGTTTGTCTGAAGTCAGTTAATCAAATGACTTTTTACTTCTTTTGAGTTAATTTTTGAAGAGATGAAATTTGATGAAAAAATATTAGGCTGAATTATTAGAGAACTACAGGCCTAGTCCACTAAGCCGATCCTCATGCGATTCTCACAGAATCCACTTGAGTGGATTAAGCCCTGGATTGAGAAAATTGATTTTCTTGAGTAAATTACACCAATTTTCAGCCTGAAATCATGACATCTTAGAGGATGTAAGATCAACAGTAAAATTTAAACTGAATAACAGAATAATCCATTGTAAATATCTTATCACATCAAGAAGACATTTTCCAGAATTATAGAATCAATGGACCCCATGTTATGAATACAACAATATCAGAAAAGATTCTTGAAAAGTTATCTTTTCCATATTATTACATGAGACTGCATGTGTTATGTTTTAGAATAAACTGAAACTGTTGGTGCTTATGTCACACTCTTGGAAAACTAAGATCAAATTACCCCTCATATACAGCAAATAATACATCACATTTTCTCATGAACCAATTATCATACCAGTTCAACAATTGATCAGAATATCAGATGGGTTCAATAATCCTACTCATTGATTCATCTTTCAGATAGTTAATAGAACTTAAATAATATTTAGTAAATGCATATTTATAAGTCCTTAATTCACATACATTCCAGGGCTCACGAAACGTGGTCATCATACACTCGCCCACAGGACTAGTAGAGTATAAAAAACACTAGTCCTTAAAGAAATCTGGTAGTCCTTACAATATCCTCGGCATTTTTCAGCATTTTTTGTTGCAAGGTAGATTAATGACTAATGTATCGAATAACATTTAAAATACCTCATAATTAATAGAAACAGAGACAAAAGAATAGAGAATCTATTTATTTATGTTAAATATTATAGACCATAAAAAAATGAATACACATGAATAATACATGAAGATAATAATAACGTATTACACACACAGTATGTTTATGGATTAATGCCACCTGTTGAAAGTGGGCCAACTGGTGTTATACTATTGGTATTAATGTAGTAAAAATATAGAAAGGAGGACCAATAATGCATGAATGAAATCACCTTAAACATCCACCTAGGCATGTAGGGACTAAAATAAAATAAACAAAAACAGAGGACATGATCCCTATGCCTTGAGCAAGGGACTAACGAAAATCCAAGATGTTCTTTCTTTCTCTCTCTCTCTCTCCCTCCTCCCTCTTACCCACTCCTCTGCCCACTTCCCCCCTCTGCCTACTCCTCCTACACCCCTCTCTCTTCTCTTTCTCCATGGTGGAAACGTTTAATTGCTTACACTGCAGGGTCTGTGTGGGAAATTGAAAGCCTCGAAGTTGAGAAAACAAATAAATTCAAGGCCTGGAATAGCCTTGAAAACGGCCACTATACAGGGAGAGATTCAAGGAAATGACAATCAATGTTATAGTTTTATTGCCGGTAGGCCTGGGGAAAATTAAACACTTTGCAAGTAGGAAACAGTGCACTATTGTTAGTCCAAGAATCTACCCATCTGAACGACATGTAGATTACAAATCTACCTGCCTGAAAATTGTATCAATCTTGGAGGTTGTGGACGAGTGTTGAGAGGTTGTGGACGAGTACCTCCATCAGTCTACTCATTCACAATACAAGTACTGACACAAAACCTTATAAATGCAATATTTCGGCAGGCCTTTAGAGTAGGTAAAAAGGGTCTAAATTCCCCAAAAATTTCCACTCGCCCACAGGATGAGTAGCCAGGTAGGATCTACTAGTCCTTACCAAATTCTGGTCGCCTGGGGCGAGCGGGCGATCGTGTTTCGTGAACCCTGCATTCATAGGAATTTGATTTGAAAACGTTTTTATTTCTTATTAGCAGGTGCACCTTCTGGTTTATATCATGTTTTTGTCAGTATCCTGGTTTTCTTTTTACCATTGTTGTTATGCTTCTATAAATTCTGTACATTAACATATATAATGATGTTTAGTCATATTAATGCTGAACAGAGTAAGGGTTAGAAAAAAGATCAGGGAAATAATCTTGTCCTTGCCTTTTGAAAAGATAAGATCTTATAATCACCAATTGTTTTGCCTCCTATATCTATGACCACTGAAAATTGATTCACAGTGAAAAAAACTTCCTAAAGAAGTTCAATTACAGTTTCAGTTTAGCCATGAGATAAGTGAAGGGATAATACAGTTATATACACAGGTTTGCCTATGCTAGATATCACCAAGAAATGGTTCTATGAGTAGCCCTAGAGACTGTATGGCCCAAAATCATCTTCACAATTGCTGTGTTCATTTCATCCTTGATAGATATCCACCAACAAGCACTAAAGATGCAACTTGATCCAACTGGCAAAAAACTAGCTGCAAATATTCATTGATACTACATACACCTCCACCAGCCCAGAAAGTTGTTCTGAATGCCACACACATTAAAAACCATTGGTCACTAAATATCTCATTGATAATCTAGTTCGTAAGAATGAACTATCACATCTGAATGACCAGTTCCAGTAGCAATCAGAAATAATGGAAAAACCACCATGGAATGAGCTATGCAATACAAGGAGGCTTAGGAGGCTGACATGGTTTTAGTGAATCAATTGGCATTTCTTGCTGCTAGCATCTCTCTATTTTGTGATGACACTGGTCAATGTTTTTGCCGTTTTCATATACTTATACAATTAAGAAAACTAAATTGTTGTGTGATGAAGGAGAACCCCATTGCTGAATGATGTGTAATAACATGATGGCTATGGAAAGCAAATATGGTTCATCACAGACTATATCCCAGGATTTCATGCATAAAGTGGTTGTGACACTATTTCCCATTTTTATTGCATTGGTAACAACAGTCTTAATAACAGCACTGGACAATGGGTCATAGTAGCCGCACTGGAACGTCAGTGAAGTCATTGGGAATTAAAGATGATCGTATGAATGATTTGGTATGTGAAGCGGCATTACTCATGTCCATGTGCTATAACTATGATTGAGACATGCCTCGGACATGTTTTGATGTCTTGTTGACCAAAATGGCAAGCCCAAATATATCAAGTGCTCCAAAACTAAGGTCTCTGCCACCAAAGTCCTCCACCACTCCTACTCCACCACTCCACTAAGCATGTTTATTGTTCCCACTATTGTCTGCCATGCACAGACCTAGGTTTATATCACTTTCGAGGAGATTTGATCAGATTCTCGAAAGTATTTTTTTACCTAGACCACTCTTTAGCAACAGGGGGTGGTCTATGGGACAGTGTGATTTCAGATTGATAAATGTCCCCCACCATGCTTCAGCACATGTAGACATTCATTTTTACTAGTACATGTAGTTGCATTGTTGCCCAGATGATATGCTCCAAATTCTGTAATTGTCATGCTAGAGCAGAATGTAAGAATATTCACACTAGAGCCATATCACACATCATCATGATGAAGATATAGAAAATGATAGAGATGTTGCAAGAGTCATTTATGTGAAGTAATTTGCTGTATATATATTGATATGACTAATCAGTGTATATGTATGGAGGTGTCATTGGTTTGTCTAATAAGGCCCATTCACATTAACACGACCAGCCAGCCGATCTGTGCCGGCTGTAATACTTTAACATTGTGTATTTTGCCGGGCTGCAGCCATACACCAATCGGCGGTTGTAATGTGAATAGGCCTTAATAGTGCTTGTTTTGTTCTGAACAGTTAATAAGGGCTACTGTTGCATGCTAGGGTGGGAATATATACCTACATACTAATTTTCTATGAAGGGTTGAGTTGCTGAATAAAGTTTCATAGTTTTCTTGCAATTTCTTTACCTTAGGTTCAAATTTGATCATTTCTATTATAGATATTGGCAATCTGTGTGCATTATTGAGTTCCTAGACCATGAAAACCTAGGTGTAGACACAAAAATCAAGTTTCTAGCACCAATAATAAGGAAGTTATGGCGTATTGATGATCACCAACCTGGACGCTCGGCAGCCATTTTGTTTTTGGCCCATAAAAAATTTTCCCCAAGGGATGCAAAGTGGCATCCAGCTGATTCTTGTTTGGGACATGTTATATTACCAGAATCCACAATAAAACTTCATCCGTACCGCGAAACATGCTTGACCCCCAAATCCCAGTTTGGCAACTGGACTAGATCGAATCTGAAGATACCTACACGGGTCAAATTTTAAGAAAATGTACAATTAGCAGCTGTACACATTTACTAAACTGTGCAAAATTAGGCTGCAATTTGGTCAATACTAGGTAAACTCGAGTATATTCGGCAATGCATTGATTCTAGCAATCTGTTTGGTTAGGTTGAACTGTATTTTGAACTTTTTTGTCGTCTGAAATTTGGATTATTTAAGAAGATTGGCAAAGTTGAATTGTACATTTTATGAAAATCTGACCCACACATGTATTCATGCTACTACCAGTGCTTAACACCTCAGGAATGAAAAGATTGCATCCAAGGGTACCTCTGAGAACCACATTTAAAAATGTCACTAAATCTCAGAAAGAATTGTATTTGGAATGACGCTAATTGCCTATAATGATTGTCAAATCCATATAATCTTGAGTCTATAATTGAAATAATGGGATTATGCCCCAAACCCTCAATTAGCAAATGAAATGAAATAAGGATTTTTTGTTTGAATTAATACCGCAATATATTCATACTTTGAATGCAAAATTAAATAAGTGCCAATGGCGTTGATGTATTAGTGGATCTTACCTTGCACAACCCCCTGCCCATTATCCAACAGTCACGAAAACAACAGTCCTAGAGGTATGAACATCATTAATTTTGTCCTGATAAAGCAATGTTTAATGACATTATTGTTTTGCTCTCTATACAGACTTACTTGCAATGTTCATGGTGGATATAATACGCTGTGAGAAGTATCTGAGTGATGAGGAGGAGGAGGAGAAGGAGTAGGAGGAGGTAGCGGAGGTGTAGATCTAATCCTCGGAAGGACTGCCTAATGTTCATGTTGTTTACGATGTGTTGCTGGACTAACCGCGCTGTAAGATAAACATAATTAGCTATTTGATGTTTGTCAACACCTGGTTTATTTACATTAAACATAATGGGCATGTTGGTACTTAATGCAACCAAACACCCGTGAGTTTTACCCATTTACATGATGGAAAAAGTAGCTCCAAAGTTCAACTAATTCTAATAGCACTCTCTAATGGGTTCTCTGAGGTTTTGTGTAGTATTAAGGCCCTAGTCCACTAAGCCGATTCTCATGCGATTTTGCGCCAGAGCGGATCGCATACAAATTGGCCTGTTGGGCGAGGCCCTTTAGTGCACTTATTTGAGAGAGTTAGCAACCACAACCCACCAACACAAATACTTAGTGGATGCGTTAGTGTTGTGTTGGTGTGTTGTGGTTGCTAAATGTCCCTAACATATAAATAACTCTCACGAAATCTAGGTGGTGGACAAATCCCAAAATAAAATGAAACATGGCTATAACTAAACGTAGTTAAAAAGAATATAGAAAATCTGTTTGTCACCAGAAATCTAAAATGAACTGCCCCATAGTATCAGGGATGCTAGTTGGGTTCTAGGAGAAAGTCTGAACTATATTTCATGCTGAAAAAGTTCAGTTGAAGGTATATTAATAAACAAGAAGGATATAGTATAATTTACCATAACAAAGATCAAAGCAACAATATGAAATCTTCAATAATACAAAAACAAATGAAAATGATACTTTATTACCTCCATTTTATTATCGTTGATAGTAAAAAAGAATATAGCAATGGAAATGACATTGTATTATCTTTAACCAGGTTTCTTCACTTAAAAGTGCCTTTAACATTACTGAACGATAAAATAGAGGAAAGGGTAAATCTTATTTCGATGTTATAACTAAAACATTTAAATTTAATATAATCCAAATTCCCTCTCTCTATATATAGAGAGAGGGAATGGAACAAGCCGGCAATAATCGAATATTTAGCAACATTTTATCGAAAATTGCAAGAATGTTTTCACCAATATCATAGCTTTTATCAATGATCTATGAAAACTAAATGCAAGATGGGAAAGAAGGAGACTTGTGTCATGGAATGAACATTGATGATTATTTCATGCTGAACATGGTATGTTTTCTGTAGATTTTTCACTGTACCATTAGTCCCATAATTCAATGCGAATCAAGATTTAAAATGGCGGCTATGCAACTCCCCTATTTCAAGCACGTGTGGGCGTTAGAGAATGGAGTGTTTACTTTATGGATGAACACCTGATGAAGCCCAATTAGCGGCGAAAGCTTGTGATTTAAATAAATAACAACCATTACAAGACAAGGGTTTATTCCATTCCTTGAACCCCAACCACATCACCCACACGGCAAACCAGATATACTACGATCCCTCTCCCCTTCAACTACTTTATGGATGGGCAAAGTGTGCGTGAAAGTGAGGGAACAGGTGTCGTAGGCATGGTTCCCAATAGGGGAGTTGCAAAGCCGCCATTTTGAATCTTGATTCACATGGAATTATGGGACTAATGGTACAGCCTAAATTCTATAGAAATCATGTCATGTTCAGCATGGAATATTTATCAATTTCCTAGTATCAATATCCATGTGTTATACATGTTTCCATGACACAAGCTATCCATCTTTACCATCAGGCATTTGGTTTTCATACATGATTTATTTGTACAAGCTATGATATTGGTGAAAACATTCTTGCAATTTTCGATAAAATATTGCCAAATATTTGTATGTCAGATTTCATCCGAATCCATCCAAGTGCATGTGGGTCAGATTTTCAGAAAATGTACAATTAAACTTCGCCAATCTTCTCAAATAAGCCAAATTTCAGACGAAAATAATGTTCAAAACACAGTTCAACCTAACCAAACCGATTGGTAGAATCAATGCAATGCCGAATATACTCGAATTCAACTAGTATTGACCAAATTGCAGCCTAATTTAGCAGAATTTACTAAATGTGTACAGCTGCCAATTGTACATTTTCTGAAAATCTGACCCATGTGCAAATCTTCAGAAAATGTACTGGAAGAATCTAACAGCATTTGCCCATAGGTTTGGTGTTGTATCGAGTTGGTAGAGAAGTCAAGGATCGGTAAAATCGTTTTTTTGTCTAAAATGTGGGTTATTTGAGAGGATTGGTGAAGGTGAACTGTACATTTTCTGACAATTTCACCCATATATGGGTCAGATTTTCAGAAAATGTACAATTGGCAGATCTACATAATTTAGTGAATTCTGCTAAATTAGGCTGGAAAATGATGAATACCGGGTATATTTGAGTATATTTTGCATCGCATTGATTTAAAGTATCAGTTCTGTTATGTTAAACTGCATTTTGAGGCTCATTTATGTCTTAAATGCGGGTTATTTGAGAGAATTGCTGAATGCGAATTGTACATTTTCTAAAAATCTGACCCATATAGGTTGAGGTCGGGCACGCAATAAAGTTACCCAAGTGTTACACTCGTCACACTTGCGAGGTTTTGGATTTATTTAATTTGACCTGCCATCGAGGCGCATACATATATAGGTTTTGGAATTTAACACCTAGAAAATGGACAGAACATCCAATAATCATATGAGGGTCAGATTTTCAGAAAATGTACAATTCGCCTTCACCAATCCTATCAAATAACCCACATTTAAGACAAAAATGAGTTTCAAAATGCAGTTCAACATAACAGAACTGATACTTAAAATCAATGCGATACCAAATATACTCAGATATACCCCAAATTTATCATTTTTTAGCAGAATTTAGCAGAAATGACTAAATATGTAGAGCTGCCAATTGTACATTTTCAGAAAATCTGACCCATGAGTCTACTATAATATTGCATTTCAGAACGATTTGGCATCGCATGAACAAATCATAATGATGATGGCCAATAAATATATTTGTATTTAGGTAAGAACTGTTGCTTGTATATCGATATTTCCTAGTAGTTAATGTGAAAGGTAGGAAATAAACCCTAACTTATAGTTTCAATGTTTATTCACTAGCTTTTTGGCTAAGTATTGCCCTTCATCAGGGGTCGGAAAATGTACAATTGGCAGCTCTACAAATTTAGGAAATCTTGGTAAATTAGGCTGGAAAATGATGAATACTGGGTATATCTGACTATATTTTGGTGTCGCGCTGATTTATATCTGTTTTGCCATATGTTTAACTGCATTTCGAAGCTCATTTCCATCTTAAATGTGTTTTATTTGAGATAATTAGTGAAGGCGAATTGTACATTTTCTGAAGATCTGACCCTATAACCCTATAACCCAGTTATAGTGTAGTACTTGTAACAACGGGGCGTGCATGAAGAGGGTCAACTCTTCAGAAAATGTCCAATTGGCCTTCACCAATCCCTTCAAATAACCCAGATTTAAGTTCAAAATACAGTTTAACATAACCAGAAAGATATATTGAATGAATACAACACAGAATTCATTCAGATATACTCAGTATTTATCATTGTTCACTCTAATGTAGCAGAATTGGACAGATATGTAGATTTGTAGATCAGGGCATTTTCTGAAAATCTGATCCAAGAACTATAATTTACAAATGAATCCGTCGCATTCCCATAATGTTTGTAAAACTGTATAAATGAGAGTAAAAGTATATGTACCAGATTTACATTGGAGCCTTGCACAGGTGAAGAAGTATCTTTCAAGTGTTTGTAATATTCCAGAGAAGTGTTAAAGGTGGAAGCGTGGTGTGTGCCGCTGTTTCTGTTCCAATAAGACTGATGGAATCCTGGATGGAGATGCAGATGCAGATGTGGGTCAGATTTTCACAAAATGTACAATTAGCAGTTCTACATATTTATTAATTTCTGCTAAAATCTGCTAAAATATTGATAAATTGTTGGTATATCTGAGAATATTTGGTATCGCATTGATTTAAAGTATCAGTTCTGTTATGTTTAACTGCATTTTGAAGCTCATTTTTGTCTAAAATGTGGGTTATTTGAGAGGATTGGTGAAGGCGAATTGTACATTTTCTGAAAATCTGACCCTTGTAATTCCCGAGGGCAGTCACCCGAATCACTTTTAACCAGTTGAGTTGAACGGCTGTTATGGTTGAGCACGCATTTGAAAATAATTACTCTGAACTCTGATTATAAGGGTCAGACTTTAAGAAAATGTACGATTCAACTTCGCCAAATATTATCTCCAATAACCCAAATTCCAGACGAAAATAAAGTTCAAATTACAGTTCAACCTAACCAATTAGATTGCTAGAATCAATGCAATACCGAATATACTCGAATTGACCTAGTATTGACCAAATTGCAGCCTAATTTAGCAGAATTTACTAAATGTGTACAGCTGCCAATTGTACATTTTCTCAAAATCTGACCCATATGTAAAACTTAGGTTGAGTAAATTCTTACACCATAATGTTGTTATAGGTATATTGGTCAAGGTACTTCGGTGTATAGTTGTGTTAATATCTGTGTTTTAATGTATTTGGCATCCATTGAGAAATCAGAAATAGACAACCAATTTTGGAAACGAATTCTAGAGAATGCCCCCTTCAAGCTAGTTTTGAATTGGAATAAAAATCTTCAAACCAAATCAAGTTAACAATACATTAAATTCAATTACACTTTTTAAACCAAATAATTGACTGAACCGTGACCAAACCCCTGCGATGTCGTTAGAAACTGTACAAATTGCCTCCACTTATTCTCTCAAAATATTTAAATATTCATTGTTTATTCAGCTATTTTCTTTAAAACATGTTTTTATTTCTCAAAGATTTCACATTTGTTATACTTCTCTGTTCGAGAATAGAAAATTGTATTGTAAAATCACCAAGTTAAAGGATTTATTTTTATGGGTCTCATTCAGACCAGTATATTACAAAACAATCAAGTGAACATTTTACATTTTGTAATATCCTCAGCCACACCATATCGTTATAACTCTGATACATGGGTAAGCATATCATTATAATAAATAATTTAATTAAATTAGATAATTAAATTTCAATACAATAATCTAATAAATAAATACTCTTTGAATCTTCACTAATCCTTCATTTATCTAATAATATTGTTGTAGTTGGGGTTGGGAGGTGGTGGACAAGCGATGTATTAGGGTACGTTCGTCCACCACCTGGGGCGCTAGGGTCTTGCATTGTGAGCAAGGACGGGTCCATGGGGGGAGGGAGTATAAATAGGGGTGAGATTTCAGGGTAAGGGCAGTTGGAGCCCAGGCAGGGTACGCGGTAGAACTCCCCAGATTGATAGCAGAGTAAATAAACGAGCCAAGATCACCAACACAACCTTTTGCTTTGTGTCTACATTCTTCGGAGACAGACGCCAACCGGCCCTGCTGGGCAGATCCCCATCCAGCTCCATTCAATTAATTAACATTCAATTAACATTCAATTAACAATACAGAAGTCCTAGGTGGTGCGATCCCCACACTAGAAGGATATAACTTCTGCTAGGTCCCAACTCCCATAGTAAGTAATAGCTTCCCACATTTAAATATCGATTGAGACGAGCTGAGACGAGCGAGACGAACCAAGACGAACCGAGACGAACCTTGGACGAGCGAATTGACAACCATAAGAATCATGTTCTCCACTAATTTATTTAACCGATCTTCCGAAACAATTGATGGCGACAACAATGGTGGCAGCGGTGGGATGCTCAGTGACGAATCTCACCCTCTATCGCCGTCTGGAGAAGTCGGAGTGCATCCGAGAAAATGGAGTAGCTGGTTGGGCCAAGGCTACAAACTAGGTGGAGTTCTCCAGCAGGGAACCAACACAACCCCGAAGGACGAACCCAGAGAGACGAGCCCCACCCCGACCGTGACGACAGGGCCGAAAAAGATGAAAGTCACCCCGAGAGCCTTTGATGGGACGGGATCCATTACCGAATTCCTTCACCATTTTCGGCTAGTAGCTGAACTGAACCAGTGGACGGGCCACGAAATGGGCTTACACTTGGGTGTATGCTTGGCGGGACCTGCTCTCAGGCTACTCGAGAAAGTGGATTTCGAGGAAGAAGGGACGTTCCTCAAGCTCGTCCAGGCGTTACAAGACCGATTCCAGCCAGCTGATCAAATAGCACTGTACCGGACGGAGCTGAGGGCCAGGAAACAACGTGATGGAGAGGGACTGCAACAGATTGCCGAAGAAATTGAACGTCTAGCCCGACTGGCTTATCCGGCCGTGGACAAGGAGATCCTGGACGATTTGAGCAAGGATTTATTCACCTCCGCGCTAGCAGATAGCCAGCTCCGGAGATGGGTAGCCCAAGCCAAGCCTAAAACATTAGCCGAAGCCCGATCAGCCGCGTTGCATGGGGGAGCCCATTTTGCAGCCGAAGAACAGAGCGTGCGGACGAAGTCGTCCATCCGGGCGGTCCAAACAGGAGGAGGGTCAGACGACCGGATACACCAGCTGGAGGAGATGATGAAGGCTCTCTTGGCCAAAGCTGACACCTGGCAGCGACCAAATCGAAGTAGAGACATGACCAACACGTGTTATGGATGTGGGGCGGTGGGCCATTTCAAGAGGGAATGCCCTCATAGGATCAGCCAGAATAGAAGCCCGGCGGCGGAAAACTCCGGGGGACAGTAGGTGTCCAGGGAAGGTGGGATCACCGTTCAAAAGGAATTCTCGTCTCAGGACAATGCAATGGAGTGGAAATAGACTGGTTGGTGGACACAGGCGCTTGTGTCACGCTGCTGGGACGGGGGGTGTGGGAGCAGATGGTAGACAGGCCAGTGCTCCAACCCACCGTGGTGAGGGTAGTAGGAGTGGGAGGCGAGCCCATGGAGATCTTAGGACGGGTACACCTAGAAGTCACATTCCAAGGAGTGGTCATACCAGTTCCAGCCATTGTAGTGGACATTAATTATATGGGCATCCTGGGGATGGATGTGTTGCGACCTCTGAAAGGGGTCGTGGATGTCAGTAAAGAAACAGTCAAATTCGACCACAGCATCGTACAGGTGGGTCCTGTGGAGGTAGGAGAGGGGACGACCATTCCCTCGGGCACCTGGGTAAATCTCTTGGTTCGAGTCCAGGAGTGGGGCCACCAGGAGGAGGTGGTGATCGAGCCATATTGGCTTGAGTCAGGACTGCTTACTGCCCAATCTGTCAGTCGGGTGGTGGCAGGGGAAACTTTGGTGCGGGTATCCAACCCCACTTCTAGTGACATAGAATTACACCCAGGTGAATGGGTGGGACAATGGGAGGAGGTCGAGGAGTGCTCCGAGGACGAGCTACCATCGGCAGGACGAGGGGAGGACGATCTACATCCAGTGGGACGAATTGAACAGACCCAACGCCCTCAAGGAGAGACGGAGCAGGACCAGGACGAAGAAAAACTGATAGACGAAGCCCTATGGAATCAAACCGATATTACTGTCGTCCAGGGGAGAGAAGAGCTAATAGGGAAGCTGTACCAAGACTTTAGAGATGTTTTTGAAGAACGACTAGGTCGGACTGCATGGACGATCCATACAATCAATACTTGAGACCACGCCCCGATTAAGACCAGGCCTAGACGGGTGCCTATACATCGCAGGAAGCTCGTGGAGGACGAACTTGACAAGCTGTTGACAATGGGAGTGGCAGAACCATTGCATAGCCCATGGGCTTCGCCAGTGGTCTTGGTGCGAAAGAAAGATGGGGGCTGGCGGTTTTGTGTAGATTATAGACAGTTGAATCAACTGACCCGCAAAGACGCCTACCCTCTTCCCCGTATGGATGATATCCTGGACAGTTTGACCGGTGCCAAAGTATTCGCAACCATTGACCTCGCCAGCGGTTACTGGCAGGTCGAAATGGACCCCAACTCGAAAGAAAAGACTGCTTTCTGCACACATAAGGGCCTTTACCAGTTCCGGGTGATGCCCTTCGGATTGGTCAACGCACCCTCCACCTTCGAACGTCTAATGGACACGGTCCTATCAGGAATGATAGGAGAAGACTGCCTGGTATACTTAGACGACATCATCGTCTCTGGACGAACGGTGGACGAGTGTGCGGCACGACTACGAAGGGTATTCACTAGGCTAAGGGAAGCCGGTCTACAAATCAAGACGAAAAAATGTCAGCTGTTCAGAGAAGAGGTGAGTTTCCTCGGACACCTTATATCAGGCAAAGGGGTGGGGATGGACCCTTCCAAGATCGAAGCACTGAAGAAGTGGGGGGCACTAAAAGACCAGAAGGATGTCCGCTCATTCATGGGTTTCTGTTCTTACTATCGATCATTTGTACCCGGATTTGCACGCATCGCAGCACCTCTCCATGGCCTCACTAAGAAGGGAGTGCCATTTGAATGGACGGAAACGGCCAAAGACGAACTCGTCCAAGCTCTATGCTCGTCCCTCTTACGAGCCTTTCCCGAGGCAGAGGCTGAAATGATCCTAGATTGCGATGCCTCGGCTGAAGGATTAGGGGTGGTGTTATCCCAGGAAATCGAAGGGA
This sequence comes from Sthenelais limicola, assembly GCA_942159475.1. Classification (NCBI taxonomy): domain Eukaryota; kingdom Metazoa; phylum Annelida; class Polychaeta; order Phyllodocida; family Sigalionidae; genus Sthenelais; species Sthenelais limicola. Next base: position 14,310,693 of record OW804098.1, read on the forward strand.
GAGAACGAGTACTTCAATTTGCCAGTAGAACCATCACAAAAGCAGAAAAGAATTACTGCGTCACCCGAAAGGAACTTTTAGCAGTCATTTTTGGGGTGCGGAAGTTCCGACCATATTTGGTGGGTGCCAGATTCTTGATCCGAACAGATCACAGCGCGTTAAAGTGGTTGATGCAAACAAAAGAGCCAGAGGGCCAGTTGGCCCGATGGATTGAAGAACTGGGGTGTTATGAGTTCAGGATTGAACATCGTGCGGGTACCAGACATGGGAACGCAGATGGACTCTCGCGACAGCCCTGTCACCAGTGTGGACGATTAGAGGTGGACGAGGAGCCCGAGGACGAGCCGGGCATAGTGGGTACCCTGAGAGTCGATCAGGCAGTGGAAGACCTGAGGGATGACCAGGAAAAGGATCCTATGCTGCAAGAATTCCGGAAAGGGGTGGAAGAAGGAGTGAGACCAGAACCAGGGATGGGATTCGGGGACGTAGAGTCCCACTGGTTGCTCCGAAAATTTGATGATCTCTCCATTCCCAATGGGGTGCTGGGATTGATGACCCTAGATCAACACTGTGGACAAACGTGGAAAGCCTTCGTCCCACGGACGGTTTGTCTACCATTGATACAACAGGCTCACGAAGGGCCTTTTGGGTTACATGCGGGGAGGGATCGGACCAAAGAAAAGATAAGCAGAAAACAGATCTGGCCGAACATGGATAAACAAATTTCATTAGAAATTGAGTGTTGTGCAACTTGCCAACAGACCAAACAGCAGGGGACTCGGAGACGAACCAAGATGGGTGCTCGTCCATTGGCTACAGTAGGGGAAGAGTGGGCCATTGACATTACGGGACCATTTAAAACCACGGAAAGAGGCCACAAGTATGTGCTAGTAGTGACCGATCTGTTCTCGAAATGGACAGAGGCCCTACCCCTAGTAGACCTGACAGCAAAAACAGTGGCTTGGATCCTCGTCCGCAAGATCATCTGCAAATTTGGCGCGCCAAGGACCTGGCACATGGACCAGGGGCGAAATTTTGAGTCAGATTTATTCAAAGCCATGGCCGAGCTGATGGGCATCGATAAAGCATGAACCTGCCCGTACCACCCGCAGGCCGACGGGCAAGCCGAAAGATGGAACCGGACGATGTTAGCTATGTTAATCACGATCACAGAAGTCCAAGAACAGTGGGACGAGTGGCTCCCATATGTCAGCGCGGCCTATAGAGCCGGGCAACACCGGACTACTGGATTCTCACCAAACTATTTAATGTTCGGGCGAGAAGCTCATCTGCCGTGGGAGTTGTGTTATCCTTCCCCAGAGACAGGGACGAACCCGTTTGAACCCATCCAGGACTGTCATATGAAGATGGTAGGGGCCCATCGGGTGGCTTGGGAGAAGTTAGGGGTAGCTCGGGAAAAGGACGAAGCCTGGTACAATCACAAAGTAAAAGAGGTTTCTTATAAAGAGGGGGAGAAGGTGTGGTTCTTTCAACCCATAAAAAAGGTGGGGGTGTGTCCAAAACTGCAGAGGTTTTGGACGGGGCCATGGGAGGTAGAAAAATGTCTTTCGTCCACCACCTACAAGATCAGGTGGGGACGGAAGACCAAGGTGGTCCATGGGGACAGTTTGAAGATAGCCAGGCAACGGGACCAGGAGGACGAACCGACTGTGGCACCCGGGAGGATGGTCACCCAGGAGATCCAGACGTCCCCAACTCAAGAGACAGATGATCCCCAGTCTGACTTGGAAATTCAACCCGAGCAGTCGAACGTTAAACCATTAGCACCGGTAAGAGTGATGACTCCGTATTTTGAGAGTAGGGACGAGAGAGAGAGGAGGAGATCTCGGAGCCCTGATAGAGAGGGAAGGAGGAGGAGTAAAGACAAGAGGAAGAGAGAGGAATCAGGAGCTTGCAGACGATCGACAATGGGAAAGCTCAGGAGTTGGGTTTGACCAGGAAGGTCGTGGCCTCGAAGGTGACAATACCCGGAGACAGTCGTGCCTGGACGAATGGCGGTACAGCAGCGCCACCGGTGGGAAGCCACAGTACTGAACGACCAGACCAGGAGGTGGCAGCCCCAACGGAAAGACGAGGAGCTACCGGAAACCGGAAACACCGGCAGGACACTACCGGGGTCAACATTGACAGTAGGAGAATTGAGCCTAGCACAGAGAAAGAAGTAGAACAAGCATCATCGATCAACCTTGCCAATATGATGAGTGTCGACGAAGACAAGCTCAGTTGGACCAGAATGGATGCTGAGGCATTTGCACCCGAACCAGACGGCCGGTCTTTCACCTGTTGGGCCTGCAACCGAATCCTGGCAAGTAGAACCTATCTGATCAAGCACTTGGGGACACACGAAACTTTGTTCCGAGGCCATTTGTGCCCCATTAGTGGATGTGGTAAGGCCATGTACAGTTCTCGGGGCGTTGATCTTCGTCCACACACAAAATCACACCATGGAGTCAGCATCGATGTAGACCCACACATGGCTTGTGTCCTGATGGTAACTTCTCGTACACCTTCACTCTTCGCCCGGCCGGCCACCGATGACGAGATAGCTCTGTTTCGCGCGGGGGAGCGTATGTGCCCACGATTGCCCGGGGGGCCAGTCATGCCAGCTCTGTTGGGTCAGGAGGAGCCGCCAACCAAGAAGAGGAAGGTAGAACCTGCTTGTTCAAAGGAAGATGTGCGCCTAGTAATCAGTGGTGAGGCCACAGATAGACGCACCTCCCCCAGGCGCGCCACGTCCAGGACAGCACCCAGACCAGAGGCAGCATGTGGCACATGGGACGAGGAGAGGAGAAGCAACCAGTCAGACAAAAAGACCAGCCATTCTCGTGAGCCTTCTCGAACCACAGAGGACAGGAAGGAGAGAGGGGAGAACAAAGACACAGGTTCCTCCAAGTCCAGTAGCAAAGACACAGGTTCCTCCAAGTCCAGTAACTCAACATCGGCAAAGAAGGAGCACAAACCGCGAAGCTCATCTCACCATAGTTCTGCCACTCAAGGAAGCGTGGACGAGCCCCGAGACAAACCACCAAAGGAAGTTCACTCTCATCGGGACGAGCACTCGTCCCAGTCCAAGAAGGCCCCTAAGAATCGAGCTTCTACAAAAAACACCGGACCAAAGTCTCCGGAAAAGAACATTCCGTCCAATGGACAGACTACTAGCACACTTGGTGTGAGTCAGGGGATGGAAGACGTCAAAGTCCAAGAAGCTGCCCACATCTTAGGTCGGTTAAATCAAACAGACGCGGGGGACTTAGAAGCAGAGCCAACGATAACCATCGGGGAGGACGAGTCTCCCACAGGCTCCCCCGAAGTACCGGAGACGGGGAAGGAAAGAGAAAGTCAGGAGGAACATGACGGAGCAGCAGAGAAACCCAGGTCAGTCAGTTCTACCACAATCCATGACCCCCGCAGTTGGCCCCCAAGCTACCACAGAAGGGCCCGGTCTCATCCACGATCCCAGAAGTGATTCCTCCAAAAGTGGAGCCCGAGTCTTGGACGAATCCCCGACAGTGGCTGACAAAAAGGTATCTCAATCTGTAGGGCTCCAGCCCTCTCCAGCCCATCAGTCCCAACCATTGAGACATCGTGTGATGTATACTCCCCCGGATGGCAAGCACCCAGCGGGCCTGTGGACGAGGTGGCCATCAAGTTTATCTACACCCCGCTCCGAACAGCCAATGCTACAAGTGCTGAACTCCATGGAAACCGCCACGTCCCAGCAGCCGTCCACTACCACCGGCCCACCTCTAACCACCTCTGGAGGTCTGGATGTAGACCCTGACAGTTCGTTGGACGAACCCAAACTGGATCGCCCCGGCCTCTCGTCTGCAGCACCATCGACACTCCACACCCCAATATTCCAGCTGGGGGTGGGAGCTAAAGCAGAACACATGGAATGGGCGCTGCCTCTGGACCTTACTCCAGGCTCAAAGAAGAGTCTTGAGGCCTTAAAGACAGCCGGAGAGAAGGCATTTGACCCTGAGAAGGCAGTGCAGGACCTGACTCTGGGCCCCAAGGGGGACGAGCAGGACGAACCGCCACCAGAGAAGGGGAAGACAGGAGCCAATAACAAGAACAGAAGGACAACCCCACCCCACGACCCCACGTTGGGTTGAACGTCCCTAACCCCGAGCTGTCAGTGGAGCTCCCAGAGATAGCATCACATCCCCTTCAAATGGTAAGAGAAAGGCTCACCCGCACCAAACTAGAACCTGGCCTCATCAAATTCGTCAAGACAGTATGGAAGACTCACCATCAGGAGGAGGAAGATTAGTCAAGAGGAGAAAAGTGACCAGATATCTCGCGTTATAGACTGATGTTATAGTGTAGCTGTTGAACTTTGTGTTACTAAGGTTGAAAACTAGATTGCCTTGAATTTGAGTAGAAAAGTTACTAGATGTTTACAAGCTGTGTTGCGATCGCTGTGGGGTTATAACTTTTTAATTGTAATTTTGGGGTCCAAAATTTATTAAGGGGAGGGTATTGTTGTAGTTGGGGTTGGGAGGTGGTGGACGAGCGATGTATTGGGGTACGTTCGTCCACCGCCTGGGGCGCTAGGGTCTTGCATTGTGAGCAAGGACGGGTCCATGGGGGGAGGGAGTATAAATAGGGGTGGGATTTCAGGGTAAGGGCAGTTGGAGCCCAGGCAGGGTACGCGGTAGACCTGCCCAGATTGATAGCAGAGTAAATAAACGAGCCAAGATCGCCAACTCAACCTTTTGCTTTGTGTCTACATTCTTCGGAGACAGACGCCAACTGGCCCTGCTGGGCAGATCCCCATCCAGCTCCATTCAATTAACAATACAGAAGTCCTAGGTGGTGCGATCCCCACACTAGGAGGATATAACTTCTGCTAGGTCCCAACTCCCATAGTAAGTAATAGCTTCCCACATTTAAATATAGATTGAGACGAGCTGAGACGAGCGAGATGAACCAAGACGAGTGAGACGAACCTTGGACGAGGCTGGACGAACGAATTGACAACCATAAGAATCATGTTCTCCACTAATTTATTTAACCGATCTTCCGAAAGAATTGATGGCGACAACAATATGTATGATGTATTCGTCAGAGATGTTTATCCTTCCTCTCTCTTTGCCCCTCTCCGTTCCCCTCGAGTTCACTCCCCCAATCTCTCTCTCTCTCTCCCTGCAATTACCTAGACACAGTTGAGTGAACACCACACATTTAATAATAGAGTCAATTCCTCTGCTCTCTTCATGGGCTTTGAAGGGGGTTGGCGAGAGAGGTGAGGAGACAATAGAGGGTGGGGTAATGGGAGAGAGATATGAAAGTGAGGGGAGAAAGGAGGGGAAAGAATTCATCAGGGAGAGACTGTGACACAGAGACATATATAAGAGGTGGGATGTAGAGGAAAGGTTAATAGAGATCCAGAGTATAAACGCGAGATATTACGATTTGTATAGAGTCTGCTATGGTTAGTGTTAGGTTATATGAATAAAGAACAACAGTTGCCGACGAATTACTAAACATCCAAAACTCCCTCGTCGGAAAAACGGCCCTTGCAAACGAGCAGGAGGGCCTGGGGACCCGACTAAACTTGGCCACAGAAACGAGGGTTGTCTGGACTCAGTGTTGACGATGTCTGCAGCTGATCTTCTAGATCGACTGCAGACACTTTGACTTAGGATCAGACATTAACATTTTAGCAGAAGAATCAATATTTCGTTACCTTTTTAATGGAATAATCGCGGAGTTTCTACATGGAATATGACAGCAATACATGCATGTGATAATCCTAGGCTAGTTGTTTTGGTTGTGCAAGAGCAAAGACGGAAGTGTCTGACCGGAAGGAGCGCTCGGTGGTGGTGTGTGGGAAGCTATGTAAAGCAGGACGGAACATTACGTACTCAGCATGCTGTGAGTTAAGTGTTTCGGTCGGTCGATTGGCCGATATGGATTCCCCATTCACGCTAGTGTTAACGTAAGTTACACGAAGATTGTGAATTATTGGTGTGCATATCGGTTAAATCTACTTGACTAATGTGTAGATGTATTATTTTTGTTGCCATTCATTGTGCTGGATGGCCCAGTTTGTAGGAAAATAAGTGTGAGAAACCAAAATAAAGCCCATGAGTCACCCTCTGTATTTCACTGTACAGTTATGGCGCTGCGGTCGTAGTGTTTCAAAAATAGCATCCGCTTATTAAAATAAGCGTTTGGGCAGCCGTTCGTCAAGGCAGAAGAGAACAGAAAGACAGAAGGAATATTCATATGAGATTCTTTCATGTCTCGAGGCAGCATCCATCCCAAGGACATTTCAGGGGAGAGGGAGAGGCTGTGAGGGAGGGAGGAGGGAGGGAACACTGTGGTGGGGGATATAGGGGATTGGGAGACATGAAGAGAGATAGAGCTATGCATGGAGGCTGAGAAAGATCCATGGAGAGGAGGAAAGTAAGGATTAAAAATATAGATGGAGGTGAGGGAGATGGAGGGAAAGCAAGAATTAATCATGAGATACCACAGAGAGGCATAATAACTGAAATAATAATAAGATTAATAATAAGATAAGTTTGGTTTGGTTTGGTTTGGCTAGTTTCACCTCTGCTAATAGTAATTAAAAGTTAGCAGATATACTGTGGTTTTATTATTTTATTCTGTGAAATTCCCTATTTCATGAAACAGGGGGTTTGGCCTGACAAAGTCAGGCTTCATTTAGGTTACCTAAATTTTGTCGTACAATTTGGTTTCCCCGTAGGAAATCAAGAATATTTTTGTTCCCAGATTCCCTGAAAATACTCTGCATTGTCCTGCGATTTTGAAAGAATTTTATTCTGCTTCTCTTGGTTGCCTGACAATGTATTAAGAGATGCTCTACACTCAGTTGAGTGTTGCATGTCTGACATACAGGAGCCACTTCACCTTTTAGAAGGTGCCTGTGAGTCAGTTTGGTGTGACCGGTACGAAGATGGGTCAGTATCAAGTAACATGTGTAGTAGCAGGAGTAGTAAAGTGCCAATAGAACCCACCTTTTAGTATTCAATATTACCCTTTGATTGATGTTGTCAATCCTTTGGTTGTATTCTATTTATCTAAAATTATATTCAGCCAAAACATTATGCATGGTACATTATTCCCAGTCATAGCTACTCACAAATACCTTAGAGAAAATTGCTTATATCAAGACATACTAATACCAAATGGCACAATGTAGGTTTATAATCGGGTCGAGACGAGCTGCCGAACGGAACAAGTCCTGAAAGGAACAAGTCCTAAAAGGATAAGTTTTATTCTTTAGGTAGTCGAGGCATCTTAATGACATACTGAGCTATAGATTTATTTGTTGTACTTACCTTAGTATCGTATTTCCTGCGAAATTATCGGAAGTGTACCGGAAAACTTTCGCAAAATGTAAGCCAGTGCTACACGGCAGCTGCTAAAATATGATATCTTAAACCAGTCAAATTGCGTCATTTGGGTCATGTGCTACCATGAAAAGTATAAGAGCACACATGGGCAATTACAAAAAGCTGAAGGCTCAGTAGGAACTGATCAAGTATGTAATAAAACTAGTAAATATCGTAAATATTGTGAGGCACAGGTGGAGATGTGAGATATCATCATATTTCAAAAGATTAGATCAAACCGATGATGGTAAACATTAGGACAACTAATAAGTATTTCTATATTTTTATTTGATATTTCTATTCTTGAAAAAAGGTTTTTAAGTAGCTTAATTTACTCCATGGGATGACGTAGAAGTGCATGTCTATATATTTAATAGTGTTCTGAAATTTAGTATATATATGGAATCATACAATTTAAGTTGCCCAGATAGATTAACCCCAAAATATGAGAACATGATACATGAGTTTGTAGATAAAACACTTTGATAAATATTAATTTTGCGACTTATGACTCATTTCTGAAACACATCACATATCATTTTCACCCAGGCATTACAACCTCCTCAAAGTTGCTATGATTTGGATCTTGAACTTTTTGAACTCTGTTGACGTTATCAGTCCTTTATCAGCCTATCTGCATTTTTAAAAATAGGTCGATCAGCACATAGATCACCTAATATTCAGGGACTAGATAGAGTTAAGTGTTGAACTACTACTTTAGATACCATGATATTTGAAAAGATGAGATCAAGTCAATTCCAAAGAAGGTAAACATTAAGGACATCTAAAAAGTATTTCTATATTTTTATATTTGATATCTTTATGAAAATATTTCTGGGTGGGCAATAACCAGTAAAAAACTAAATGTACTCCACAGGATGACCTTTGAAACATGAGGATATATTTAATACACAAAATCAGAAAATTCCAACCAAGCTCCCTTAAGATACTCTAACACATGGCAGTTGTAACTGCAATAACCACGTTGTAATGATCTTGTAAATTTGCAACAATGTTGGCAAGTTATAACATTATTATGCTCCTCCTCCAAGTAGGGGTGGGGCTTAATAATATGGGAAATTAATGGTTCAATTCATCATCAGCGGTTTCTAAACCCTTCCAACAAATATTCAACCTAATAATAATCCAAATAATATATCGTTTCGAACGTTGAACCTCATGCTTACAAGCTTACAACTTGACTATTGCTATTTTTAGTTCATAATAAGTAATATTTGTTTTATTGTAATAATAATATGATACACCCCTCCCCAATATCCTACATAATGACAGTTCCTACTGGACCTGGGGAGATTAAACAGGTCTTGCAATGATCTATCCGGATCAGCAGCAGGGTCAGTGACTTCGATTAAGGACGGATATCTAGGGAATGGTTGCACCTCAGTGTTCCAAGCTGAGGATATATCAACTAGTTGATCTAAATTTTAAAAATGGATTCAATTACGATTGGAATCCTCATAGGTCTTGTGATTGCTATAATTACCAAGTGGTGTATGAGAGCCAGGTTAAAGTTACCACCTGGACCAAGAGGCCTACCCTTCATAGGTGTTGCTCATAAGATTGATAAACGAGGAATACACATAAGTGCTGAGAAGTGGGCAGCTGAATATGGAAATATTGTCCACTGCCAGGTGAAAGAGGTTCTACTAAGTCATCTTGATTGTTGAAAATCAATCTGATAGGTTTATGGTCAAGTCTGTTTTTTACAACCTTTCTTATTACTTATTAATTATGGATCTACTCACGTTTGTTTAAAACTATTATTTGTTTTCGGTAGCTTTTTGCTGACAATGTAGTCATACTAAATGACTACGAGAACATCTACAAAGCTCTAGTTACACAGAGCGATTGCTTTGCTGGAAGGCCTTGGTTATACAGAGCAACAACTGCAATGGGCCCTCCTGATTTAATCCTTGCTTCAATATCGCCAAGGTGGTCCTGGCTAAAGAAAGTCTCCATGCAAGCACTCAAGGTACAAATTTATATCCTATATATATTTAAGAAACTTTATCGCTATTTTCGTATACAATCAACAACAATAAAAGTAAAAGTTTACTACAAGGAAATAAGTCAACATTCTCTGTCCATGACAGTACTTCTGAATGGACCTCTATAACACTACGTCTTTAGTTTACATGTTGCATAAAATAACTACATGTGTACAATGTACATTATATTTGTTTAAAAATTCTCAGGGGATATGTAGCCTTGCATTTTCTTAGCATTATACTTTGTGTGAAAGACTTACTAGCCTACATCCTTTGACTTCCTTATCCTTTGACTGATTTGAACTTCCTGAGGTGTCTGCCATTTTGTTTAACAATACAGAATGGCAAATCCTTTAACGAAATGAATAGAAAGCACTCATTGTTGTGTGTTATATGTCAGAGTAAAAACTAGTAAAGTTCTAGTAGGCTAGTAAAGTAGTTAGATATACTATTTATGATGACCTCAGTTATGCATAGATCTATTTGATACACAGACTTGCCTCTGTGTACATGTAATCAAGCTACTATCTGTGCTAAACACCCCAACAATGAAAACATTTGAGCAAGAAATCTTGTGATTTCTGACTCATTTGTCTGTAACACATTACGTATATGAGTAATTTTCTACAAAAGCTTGTTGGCTTTCAGCCTTATGGCACCCAACTGATGGTACTAGAGGAGAAATGCAATGAGTTGACAACAGATATGTTGGACGAACTGAACACATTTGCTGAGTCGGGGCAGCCGTTTGACATCAAACCAATTGTTCATCGATGTCTAACTGCAATTCTTTCTTCACTGGTAGAGTATACATTTCAATTACAAATCATATAGTGGATAATCCAGGCGATTATTGTGTCATTAAAACTCATTGAACTACTTCATGAATGTGAAGGAGATTTCAAGACAGCATTGAGCAAGAAGTGGGTCCTTGTCTTTGACTCAACCCCAGCTTTTTAATTGAGTTAGGGTTTTATTTACATCGAAACGCATCCGCCACACTCAATATCTTCATATTTGAAACCAGTAAAGGTGTATAAAATGGATCTAAAAATCTCCCACAGAATACCAAATGGATATATAAAATTAATGAATTTATCACCTGTAAATTCCCTGACAGTGAAACTTGCCAATCATGAGAGATCTATCCACCAAGAGAAACATCTGACATCAGATACTTATATTTTCCAGATTTATGCAAGGAAGATGGAAGGACAATACATTGCAGATCTGTTACATTTCCAAAGAAAATTTGGTGAACTTAACATATTTTCTGCTTCTGGATTGTTGCTAGACTTTGCTCCCATCACTCGGTTCTTCCCCTGTAGAGAACTATACAATAAAGCATTGGAGTGCAAGCGGTTGGCACATAGCGTGGTTGGATTTGCTATAGAAGAAGCAAGGGTGAGTGTATAAATTACTGTTCATTAGTCAATTAATCTGAGAATAAATGGAGACAGAGATCGGTGATAGTTACTAACTTTCTGCTTGCAGTCTTGTGTATTTATTTTATTCAAAAAGCACAACGAGAAAAAAAGAAAAATTGTTCTGACTCAATTTGCGCCCATCCTCTCTCGAGGCCAGCTAGGAACCCACTAGCTAGGCTTGGTCGATAGGCAAACACCCTTCAAATTCTGCGCGAAATGTCCAAATGAACTCTGACCCTGGTCATATGATTTCCTGTTCCGGTCAGTCCCGCCTAGAACAATTTATACTTATATTCACACGAATATCCACCATCTTCCTTTTGGACGGATTGGGTATGTTGCATAACAGTTGTGAATCTATGATGTCATAGATTAGTTTTTCTTTGATTAGTAAGTCATTTTGAAAAAAATATTCACATTGTGGACAAGCGTTTTTTGTTTCCAATCATTGTAAATGTCTTGGCCTGAAGTCGTACTAAAAAAAGAAAAGAATTTGTGAGGGGTGAGGGATGTAATAACATATTGATCAACCAAGCTAACCGTTGCAATGGTGACCAATGCCCCGCCGTTACCATGGTAACCATCGTGTGACCCATATAGAAATAAAGGAGTCTATTCCTAGAACCCAACAAGATAAGTTGCCAATTACTGCTCTACCTAATTCACAAGCTCTACAATATTATTATAGTATAAAGTGCTACATTTATATGAGGATATATCAATTTCAAGACTCGTACAAATGAACAATTGCATTGCATGAGTAGAGGATGTTATTGATTATCATGTAGTGCAAACCTTGCAGATGCCTATCTACAATATTGTAGAATCAATCCACAAACTCAGAGATTAGTTCACAACTGGTCATTGTGTCTGATCTTTTATCTCACAATTTAGTTTGTTACCAACCCCAAACCTAACTGATCGGGGGATTGATTGCAAAGAGGAATTTCACCATCTAAACTTCATTTGAATATGGTAGTTGTGATATAAATATGGAATGATAAAATAGCATCTCAGACATTTGAAGTAAAAATGTTTGCACCATCGCTTATAGCTTGTCCCTCTTGATGCATTCTTTGAGACGAGAATCCGGGTAATTTACAGGCGGTGCTACGATCCGCGGCAAAAACTCGGATGAATACAACAGCTGAGTCCCATAGGCATTAACACTAAAACACCTGTTTTCAAGCCCTTTGAAACCATACATAAACGGGTCAAAATGCTATGATTTTACATGGATATATCAAGTATTGTTCATACACTGCAGTCGCTTGTTCCATTTTGCTGACAATTGTGTATACTTTAAGACATCGAGGGGGAAAGTTGGAGATTTTAAGCTGGGTTGCTATGGTCGTCAAGGGCGGGATTCCCCCACGGCCCGGCCCACTGCTCGCCAAGATGCACTGTCACGTGACCAGATGAGTTGAGGCCTTCTCAAAGAATACATTCTCACTTCTCATGTGTCTGTGCATTTCAAGTATTAAAGTACTAAACAGTATCTAAGTATAAACAAGGATCTAAGAATTAAACAAAGTAAACCATGTTACCTAATTGCCCCAATTCAATCTAAATAAATTCAATGAAATCAATCTGATATGGTATGTGGAGGCAACGTATGAGAAACGTCGTTGAACGACAAAATGCGTCTTTTATTAACTATTGTACTTGCAATTTAATGACTTGGCCGTAAATGGAATAAAAAATAAAAATCTTAACTGAAAGTTGATACTCTTTATATTGGGCACCTGAATTGTTTACTTGTAGAAACGTGGGAGTGAGGAGAACTGTTTCATAGATGAGCTATTCAAGTATCAATCCACCAACTCATCCAGGCCAGCAAAAGAACAGCTTATAGATGAAGATATTTTTGTACTTGTACTTGATATGACACTTGCCGGTACGTTCAATCTAAGGATATTTGTTATGTGTTACAGAAAAATGAGTCACAAGTCGACAAAAGTGATATTTTCCAAATGATTTTTTAAAAAAACCCTTGGTGAGAATGATTTCATTTTTATAGCGCACTGCACTGCTATCCACAGAAATGCAAGTACTAGATTTCAAGACTGTGCATTAATTGTGTCTAAGTATATCCAAGGTTATTCTAAGGAGTATATTTTACTACTTTACTAGTGATTGACAATCAAGAAATATATCACTTTTTTATGTATAGAAAATACAGTACTCATTAGATGGTGACACATTTTGAAGTTCATGTCCAGTAATAACCTTTGACTAAATTTACTGATCTTCAGGGATCATGACCTCCACTTTGAACTTTTATGCGATGGTCGCCTGTTTAGTGAACTTGCCAGAGATTCAAGAGAAAATCGCCACAGAAATAAAAGAAGTCATTGGTGCCAGACTTCCATCATTGCAAGACAAGCAGTTCATGCCTTATACTGAAGCTACGATCTATGAAGCATTACGGTACCAGTCTATGTTACCTCTGAATGTTGCGCATGCAACAATGGCAGATACACAGCTCCAGGGTTATGATATCCCTAAAGGCACTACTGTAAGTACTCAAGGATGCTTGTTATCTTTATATTTAATATATCAAGTGTAATCAGGGTCATATGGATGACATTTAATTATATTCTAGGTCCATGCATGTGATAGCCAAACCTAACAATCAAGCTCAGAAAAGGGGTAGCTAAACTAAATTTAAATTGCAGAAAATTTACAATTTCTGAAGCAAATGTCAATTAAATTTCTCTTTTCATAACCAGTTTGTCTATCAAAACTCTAAACTAAACTAAAAATGAAATAGAGAAGGGAATATTTTCTACTAGAGAATACAATTACTAAGTATTTATTATTTAACAAATGCAGGAGACTTCTTCCTTCTTTGTTACTGTAAATGAAGATGTATGCCTTTCCTATATATTTCCTTCCTATGTTACACCACGATTAGGTGTTTTTCAATTTCTGGAAGCTACACCATGATCCAGAATACTGGCAGGAACCTTGGCAATTCAGACCGGAGAGATTTATTGAGGACGGCAAGGTGGTCACTGCTGATCATCCCCACAAAAAAAGGTATTGTGAAACCTTGTATGTGTTACCCTCCATCAGGCCATTTGAACCCTCCAACGGACCATTTAATATATCTGTTCTTCTTGATATCCGTGTGGTCAGGACGAGAAATTCTTGAGGAGTGACCAATGTGTAACTGTTAGCTAGGTGACCGCAATTGCGGGAAGGTGAATCAGGTGTCACCCCACATATATTTGTATATATACTCAACATATTCATTTTTCCTGTAAGCACCCAATGGCCTGATTCAATCCTTATGAATGAGCTTTTGTGATTGTCTTAAGGAGTTCATATTTTAGAGAAGTAAAGTAGATGCAAGTGTGTCTGTGGGCCTGGTTTTGGATTGGGGGGGGCACAAAGGAATCAGGCTAAATAGGCTTCAAACAAAATTATATGCATTTCCCAAATTGTATATGATTGCCCCATTGACAAATCCATAATCATGTGATTGATTGCTTGCCAAACTAGATGCTATACTAACATATTGACTATCAGAAATTAAAGCCAACAGTGAAGGGAAAATAGATATGGAATGAACTGCCAGAATTATTGCGTACAGAGGAGGACAGAGAAAAATTTGTTAAACAAATTAAAAACAGAGCATTTTTTTTCATTTTCAGGCCAATACATTAAATACAATCAATAGTTAGAAAAAAACGCAATTGTCGTTCGACGACGTGTTTTGAGCGTTGCATGGGCCCAATACCTGGAACAAAATCAGGAATAATGTCCCCCCCTCCCTAGATAGGGGGATTTCCCATACAGAAAATATACCCTATATGTCCTTCACTCGCCCAATGGAGCTATATATGTACAAGGGGATTTATTTAGGAATTATACCACGAGAGTTATGGCATGAGAATGATGTAAGATCTCATATACCGGTAGGCCGAGTGAGTATATGGCGGTTCAGGTAGGGGCTATAGTCAGTTATTCACACATTTCAGTAGAGGCTAGATGAATTGTTGACAAAAAAATGGCCACCTTCAACAGGCGGTAACACACAGAACGAGGGCCATGGTGGGAGGGGGTGTGTGTGTGAGTGGGGACCAATGGGAAAGGAAAAACCCCATATATTCGATGGCAAAAGGGGGGAGGGGGCTCAGGATTATAACCAATCACCAGCCAAAAAGTGCCTATATACCATGATGACACCAAAATATAACCAAAATCTGACCCAGAATGGATTAATGTATCATATAATTATGTTGTTGTACATTTATCTGTTTCTGTTTTTTCGGGATAATAACTGCCTAAGACAGGAGATACTTTGATAGTAATGTAATGCACAGACCTCACCAGATAATAAATACTGACCAAATAAGGTGACTCCGGGCATTATTTCATTGAATAAAACACCCTATATATGACACTTGTCAGGGATAATTGTCGTTGAATTCTTTTGTTTTTAAACCTTTTTTATTGTATGCTCTGTATTTTGACAACACATGAAAACACCCGATTAGGGTACTTTGCGCCTTTTCTTTTTCTTGGGTTTCTCGTGTATCTTGTCATTTTAAATGTGATAGGCCTTAAATGAAATAAAAAAAAAGTAACCAAAATACATACACCTACCCTTCTTTATCGACCCATCATGACAGCATATGACATGAAACCAATTAGCCGTCAAATGTATAGTACTACTACCTTAATATAGCACTAGAATTAGCACCAGTGAGAGTCCATAGTTAGACACAGCAGTTGGCTGAAAACATTATTGAACATAAGTACACATGAGTCCACATCAAATTACAAATTGTTCTCTAAATGACCATGTATTTCTGTACTTGACCACTCGGGACATGACTGCATATAATGACTTGCTGTATAATTATTCTAAAAAACACTTGTCCCTGATCATAAGCTCATGAAGACATCATTTCTTGCAGACTACTTGCATTTGGAGCTGGAAGAAGGGCCTGTGTGGGTGAAGTATTGGCCAAGAACAGGATATTTCTTCTCTTGACCAGAGTGCTGCAACATTTCCAGTTAGTGCCTGAGTCTGATGACAAGAGACCCAGTCATGATCCACGTACCTATGAAGACGGATTGAATATTGCCCCCAAACCATTCAATATCAAAGTATTGAAACGGGATTATTAATCTGTTGTATGTTGATCTACTTGTAAAATGAGCATTTGCTTTAAAACATATTTTGTTTCTGATAGTTAATAACATTTTCAAATTTAAATAAATATAGAGATGTTTCTTACTATAATTATAGCACATTTACATTAAGGTAATTACATTAACATTGCTTATATTATTGTAGAATGTTCAATCATATCCTTCTTTAATTTTGCACAAGCTGGGACAATTTGAAGATCTCCACGAAAAATATTTTAGTAAGTTTTTGATGATTTTGTCCACATGTATGTCAAAGACCCAAAGACAAATCTTTACTGCAATTGTTTCACTCTTATTGCTCACTGGCATCTGTTTTCTCTCAGCCAATTATACAACTGTAGTGGTATTAGTTAGTCCCTCCGTATTTCACTAGTTAGAACTACCATGTTCAGTGTTACATAATGAAGGTCTTGGTTCTTGTTTATCTTATTAATAAGGAAATGGTCCAGGAAGCTTGCAGACCTAGAAGTCCTGCATTTGCATATCATAGAAATAGACTATGCACTACAGATGCAAGATATAATCATTAATTTGAATCATTGAATTGCCTGCTGCAAACACAGAGAGCTTCAAAATTATTTATTTCCCCATTATCCTCAATCACCATGAGGAGAATGGGGGGACTTAAGTAAACCTAATATGTGATGAATCAATGTAAGTGTTTATATGCTTGTGCCCTACTATATTCACCGATAGTCAAGTGGTTAAAGCATTAGACTTCCAAACGGGACATTGTGAGTTTGAGCCCCAGAGCAGACATTTTCCAATTGTCTAATTTTCGAGTCATTTCTTTTTAAATATGACCAACCTCTTTATTTGTATAATCAAACCAGTATATTTTTCACATCTTTCACGATTCCACACGCTTTGAGCGGGCCCTGGCCGGATCGCTATGCCTATGGCCGGCTATGGCAAGGGAAGATAAAAAAAAACATCACCACGGAGAATCCCTTAAAAACGCTTAAAATCGCATTAACGAAAGGAAATAATTATTTAAAACTCTAAGTAAAACATGTATAGAAGCTATCCGATCAATGATTAGTGTCAAAAGTCTTCGAAACGTTCATAATTCAGAGTTTATTTCAATGATCTGGCCTGATATACGGTAGAAATCGATTCGCGCATGCGCGTCAAAATTTGCTCTTCCGGTTTGTTAGTTCATGAGTTTGCCACTGGGTGTCTCTCCTCTCAAGCGATCATATTTTCAATGTTTTGACTGTCAATTCCTATATGTGAAATCAACATATGTATTCTAATGCCTTGACCCGAGTTTAAGACACCGTTTACCATCATGGTAGGCAATAAGCTGGTATATAAGCAAATAGGTCGCCATGGTTCATAGACTCTTCTGAGGCTTCTATATGATGTGATACAGAATTGAGTCAGGAGAGGCTGAGGGGCCAGCTCTCTGGGCAGCACTCGGGATGATGAGGCAGCACTCGGGATGACGGGGGACGGGGGGGGACAGGGATAGGGACGGAGATGGGGACAGGGATGAGCGGAGGAGGAGAAGGAGGAGGAGCAGGTGAGGCGCCAGTCTGGAAATTGCGAATTTGAGCACGTAAATTGGGAGATGAGGATAACATTATCATCTGCAAGTGGCTGGGCAGGCCGACAAATGGCAGAATTGCCGGGACAAGGTCCGAGGGGCAAAGTGATAATAGTAGTTGGCTCCTAGGGGAGCCAACAAAAACTCCAACATAACCGATTTATTATTTCTAGAAAACACGCAAGAAAGTATTCTTACCATCCTTTCTTATGCATACGAAAACATCAGTCTTGATCATATAGTCAGGGCTTACAGGATTGGGATGCCCAGTATCCACCGAAAGAGAGCTATTTTCGTGGAATTTGACTCCTCCGAAAGGAAGAAACAGATCATAAGCAAGGCAAAAAACATCAGAAGCATCCCTAGATTCCAAAAAGTATGGTTAAATAGGAAGGGGCCTGAAATGAAAGACCATGTTTATTCCATTCTTCACGGCTGTTTTGAATTATTGAGATTAAGAAATAAGCCGGTTGAACTCATGGTAAATCACTTGCGAATAGGTGATAGCAGCTATATTGTCGATGATCTACACAAACTACCTATAGGTTGCAGACCCGAAGATGTTAAACACGTTCCAGTGGGGGAAAATGGTTTGGGATTTGCTGGACCATGTAGTTATCTCTCAAATTTCCATCCATCTGCTTTTTCCTACAACCAAAAAGTTTATGCGAACGTGGAAACAGCTTTCCAGAGTATCAAAGCGGAATACCATGACAACCCCAAGATGGCGGCCTCCATGTCAAGAATTGCCTGGCCGGTTGACGTAAAACGACTGGGAGATAAAATAGTGGCTAGTGATGACTGGAAAAAACAGGAAGAAGATTTGCTAGAGAAGCTAGTATTTAATAAGTTCGCGCAAAATAGGAACCTCAGAGAGAAGTTTCTTTCTTCAAAACACGATTTGTATTATGAGTTTACGACATCCCATAAGTGGGGTGTGGGAAGCCACCATCCGGGTGTCCAGATCCAAGATGGCGCCCGAAAAGTCGTAGACCCAAAACAACTGAAAGGCGACAACCGTTTCGGTCTCATACTTGCAAGCGTGAAGAGGAAGCTTCGTAAATATTTTAAACAAGTTCAGAAACAACCTAATTCTTCACAATGACGGATCTATTAGTCCTTATGGACTCCCGTGGGAAGGGAATTTATCAAATTATACGTCGACAATGCCCTAGCCTAAGATTGAAAGTTGTATCAATAGGTGGCGCCACGCCATTAAGACTTGCGACTGAGGCCCGCCGTACATTATACATCACCAGACCAAGGATAATTATAGTGGCGGCTGGAATTTGTTCAATCACCAAAAGAGACAAATTCAACGAGAAGTGTCAAATATCTCTTCAACACGAAAATATTATTTTGTTTGAAGACAGTGTAAGATCTGAATTAGCAGAAGTGAGAGCACTCCTGACGGAATCGTTGCCTCCTAATTTACTGACACCCATAGTGTCGATCGCTACCACAATAGGCATAGACATCAACAAATATAATAGTTTCTTGGGTAGTCGTAAAGGTTTAACTGCTCATGAGTATCCATTTCACATACAGAAAGAGTTAAATAACCGTGTGTTTTTATTTAATTCGATAGCTCGAGAGATGAACAATGCTGCTGATACTCCATCTTCACACGTTGCACAATTCGTTCATAGATGTAAGCCGAAGAGAAAGAGGAAGAACGAAACCGAAGCCAAGTATACCACATTTTACATGCAATTATCTGAGGATGGTTGCCATTTGGGGGAGGAACTGAAGGATAAGATTGGACTACAAATTCTGAGATCGTACAATATTATTCTTGACAGTGTGTCATAAAAGTAAGTGGGTAGTGGCCGAGTTTTTGATTACTAGCTTTTTCGGAATGTGGTTTGATTCTTCTCGGTCACTACTTTACAATATTACTAAATAATACTTTATTATTTAAGACTCGTAAATACTAACATTATGAGATGATACACTGTCATTCTTCTACCACGTCTACCACTCTTCTATTCTCTTCTCATATATTCATCGTGAAAATCCACATTAGTCTCCTAATCATACATAGAAAGTTACCAAGAACATTAAATCAAGACCAAAGTGAAGACAATTAGAGACATACTCTATGTGGATCAAATCGATTAAAAAATAGTATTAAAAGACTCATTCATCAGTCTAAGTACTAGATTATACTAGATTATATTAATAGAGAGAACGACTACATTGAAACAAACATTGAAAACATTTTATTGATATACTTCATATTAATATTAATGTGTTGGTTATATAGTTAGATCAGGGTGAGATACAGTAATTTGAAACTGAATGGTGATTTCCTTCCTTCGTCCAATTAACATAAGTGAAGAATATAGATTGAAAGAATGATTAATGATGATAGTAGGGGAAACATTTTTCAATTTATATATAGTAGATATACTGAATTGAGAGATTGTACTTGTATATAAATATACACTCCTAGATGATGATAATGGAGTCCATTTTACATCCAAAAGAGATGTTGTTTGTATTAATTGTACTGTTAATGTTTTTGATCAATGATATATTATATATTGATGTTTCTGACTGGAACCGCCTAGTAGTTAGAAGGTGGAGATCCTCTAAATGGAGGAAGAAAATACTTAAAATTACAATTTTTAATGGGTTGTAATTATAAAGTAAATAATACGATTAACAAAGGTTTAATCGAGATTGAAGACTTAAGAAAGTCTAAAGGGGTAAAGGTTGTTACATGGAACGTCAGAAGTGTTCTAAATAAGGTTATTAATGTACATAGTTTTCTATCCCAATCTAAGGTAGATATATTGGGATTACAGGAAACCTGGCTAAGTGAAAATATTCCTGATCAACAAGTAGCTCTTAAAGGTTATGAAATAGTGAGAGGGGATCGGAAATCAGGGAAAAAAGGTGGAGGTTTAATGCTTTACATTAACAACAATTGGGATATTGATGTGAAATCATACGAAAAACTTAATATATCTAATAGGGATATAGAGGCCCAAGTTATATCATGTAAAAGGGGATTTATTAAAAGATTATCTGTCGTTAATGTCTACAGACCGCCAGGGGGGGATCTGGAAGAAGCCAATAAGTACTTGAGGCATATTGTCTCAGAAATAAGAAGAAAAGAAGAAATATATGTTATAGGCGATTTTAATATTGATTATAAAAAATCGGTAGAAATAGGATCATCCAAGACCACTGCATTTTTTAATATTTTCTCAGGATTGAATATGACACAATATATAAATGGGGATACTAGATCGTCCAAAAAATCTTCTTCTACATTAGATCATATTTACTCGAATAGTGATTATATTATGAGTTGTGGAACTATTAACGACAATTCTAGTGATCACATTCCGGCATTTGTGATTAAAAAGAAGGGTAAAAATATATATGAAAAAGTCTCATTTAAAGCGAGAAACACAAAAAACCTGGATATGAAAATACTACAGGAAATTTTGAGAAATGAGAAGTGGGACGATCTATATAAGGCGGAGACAGATGTAAATGAGGCGTGGAATATGATATATAGTAGAATAAATAAATTTCTTGATAGGATGTGTCCTATAAAGGAATTTAGAGGTGTTAAGTCTAAACCCCTATGGTATACCAAAGATATTATAAACTTATCGAAAAGCAGGGATAAAGCATTTGTAAAGGCAAAGAAATCAGGTAGGAGTGAGGATTGGGACGAAGCTAAGAAAATGAGAAATAAAATGAATTCTACACTAATAAAAGCTAAAAACGAATTTACTAAAACTCAAATAAAAGAGAATTATAGGGACCCTAAAAAGTTATGGGAAATTATTCAACCTCTTATAAACCCATCGAAATCCAAATCTAATAGTGTCATTAGAATAAAGGAAGTTGGGGAAAAAGGAGGAGATCATTGTAACATAGATACAGATAATAGTCCAAATCTGCTCAATGATTTCTTTGCCTCGGTGGGTGATGTTTTAGCCTCTAAAATAGAGGAGCCTGATTATGATGAAAAATGTAAATATGATGTTGATAAAGCTATAAATATACCAAGTGATGTTGAATTTAAATTTACAAAAATATGCCCATCTACAATAGTTCATTTTCTTAGGAAATCCAGTGATTCAAAATCATCTGGAATACCTTATATGCCTACATCAATTCTTAAAATATGTTTAATGACACTTTCCACGCAGTTAGCATATTTGTTTAATAAGTCAATAGAAAGTGGTATAATTCCAGAATTTTTTAAAGAGGCTACTATTACGCCTCTTTATAAATCTGGCCCAAAGGATTCAGCGTCGAATTACAGGCCTATATCTGTGATTGTACTGCCTGCAAAAATATTGGAAAAATGTATCCATTTACAACTTTACGAATACTTTGAAGAGAATCATTAACTGTATGATAAACAATTTGGTTTTCGCTCAGGAATTTCCATATCTGATGCACACCATAATATGTTTAATGATATTTACAATGCAATTAATAACAACGATTATATTGAAATGGCCTTTTTAGATTTTAAAAAGGCGTTTGATACGGTTAATCATGATATTCTTTTACAAAAACTAGAAAAATATGGTATAAAAAATGACTCTTTAAAATGGTTTGAGAATTATCTTTCTTTAAGGAAACAAAAAGTCTTAGTGAATAATGATATTTATAAATGTGCTATTAAATCCAAAATTCAGTTATTCGCTGATGATACGGTTCTGTACAATGTTAATCAGTCATATATTACTCTTGGAGAAGAATTACAATCTGATCTTGGTGTAAAATTAATAAAATTTCTCTTAACATTGAGAAATGTAAATTGATGAAAATTAATTCCGGTAGATCATCTAAAGCTAAGGATTTAAACAATTATCAATTTGGAGAACATGAAATAGGACTTACGGATGAATATACTTACTTAGGACTGTTAATCGATTCTAAACTTACTTTTCAATCTCATTTGAAAAAGAAAATAAATGTTATTCAAAATCAGAGTAGACTACTCTCAAAATCAAGACATGTTTTCACAGAGAAAATGTTTTTGAACTTGTATAAGGTAATGGTTATTCCCCACATGGATTTTGGGGACACAATATATAATGGGACTAATAATAAGGCATTGTTAAATAAGTTACAAGTATTGCAAAATAATATTATAAGAAGGGCAAAGTTCTTGGATAAAAGAACAAATGTAGTAGAATTGTCAAAGGAACTGGGTATTCCTCCTCTGGATAAAAGAAGAGAGGCTCATATATTGGAGATAGCTTTTAAAAAATCTTTAATAACCGATAACATTGATTCAAATAAAAGGGATCTAAGGTCGAATAAAGGTAACAAAAAGAAAATGCTTAAGATAATAACTCCACATTCGGAGAGGATAAAAAGATCATTCTTGTATAAAGCATCTTTCTTATGGAACTCAGAAAATAATAAATTTTTTGAGGGTCACCAGGTAGAAGACTTGGTCAATTTCAGATTGTATCTGAAAAATGATTATATGGTTCAAAATGATTAAAGTAAAAAGACAGTTCTGACAAATGTCAGTTAATGATTAAACCATATATATATTTGTACATTATTGAGTTTTTTATATTAAAAACTCAATAATAGATTCATCTTTTCAAGCCTGTAAGTCTTGTATGCATGTACTGTTGAAAAGTGGGATTAATCTGCTATATAATGTCATCAAGGAGTGTAGTTTACCTTGTTATATATAAGGAACTTTTAAGTTGCTAAAAACAAAAGCAAACTACTTTTAAATTTGTTTTATTGAGAAATGATTGTACATAGTTATTAAGAGTTGGTATGAATATACCATGATTCATAATATAGTGTAATTCCAGAAAGATCAAATATGTTGAAAAGACCTGACTATGCACATTCTAGTAAGAGAAGAGTTGTAATAATAATGTCGAAGCATACAGGCACTCTAAGAAAATCAATGGTTTCATTGACTGAGACATGACCTTTTTCTATGAAATGTACGATGAATTGGAAATAAAAACACTTATATATGGGTCAATTTTTTTAGAATGTACAATTGCGAAATTTCCGACCTTTGCGCATTATACTGAATGGGTATCGGACACAAATGAATCAATCCTAATCATCTTAGTACCATTGGAAAGAGGACACCCTAAGCTTTACAAAAATATATATATTTATGTACATATTTGTGGGATTTCTATTAAATAAATCACTATAAACGTTAAAATTATGACAAAAACACCTCAGAATTCACTATTTTTCCCCATTGTATCTCCCGCCTGAATAAAAGTAAACATTCTAGGTATCAAATTCCACCAGGTTCCAGTTCTTATGCATGTTTCCGATAGTTTGGTAACATTATAGCCCTCTACTACCCTTCATCTCAGTATGCCAGGCCTATACTCAAATCTCCAATTTTCAGGAGTCACTAGGGTATGCCCGGTATCAAACACAGATTATAGTATACTAGCTATGAATATATCCTTGGCATATGATTTAAAATATCCAAAATACACTTTAACATATCATTAATGCATTCTTAGTACAATTTAGCCAGTAATGCAGACAATAACAGGGTTATGGTTCAATGTCTACCAAACAGGGGATTTTATACTATTACATACCGGGTATACCCTGTAACCTATTATAATGTAGACCAAGTTCAACTGGTACTATGGTACTAAATTTCCGTTTATGTCATCCCAGTATGTATCCTCATATATACCCCAAATTACATTCTTCTAAAAAAATATATTGTGGAGATATGAATACAAATGATGTCAGGGGTATACCCGGTATATTGAGGGATGCCCGGTATGACAGGAAAGGAACAACTAGGACATACATTCAAAGTGTTTTTATACGACCAGGCCTCTGTTTTTTCTTCTGAAAACCAAGACAACTGCCATATATAGTTATTGGGTAGGTATTAAAGGGATTCCTTCGACATTGTCAACCAGAATGAGAGTGACCAAAGATTATACATGCCCCTGTATGGTGTGGAACTATTGTTAAGATGTTTAGGAATCAACCATCAGTGTGATATCCATCAGTCTAATCATTATTTATATGTTTAAAAAGTTGTTTTCAACAATTCTTAGTGAAGCATTTTCCTATGTTCAAGGAAAGATTAATATAGCCTCACAGTTAACAAGAATCCAAGAGGGTATGCCCGGTACCATAATTATTTAACATGATTTTTATGCACATTTAACAATTATTTCTCAATTGAGATCATGTTAAGTTAGTTTTTATTAATCAGAAATGTCATATCTATAATTCAACATACTTTTAGCACTATGGGAGCACGCATGTTGAGACAAATGTGTTTTGAATTCATACCGGGCATGCCCCATAAATCATTTTCTGTTGACAAATGAAAGATAAATACCATTACTACTGTAAATAGGGTCTTCATATAATGTCACAATATTCCTTGCAATGTCTCATTCAATTTACAACTGAAAGATTGGTACATACACACACTAGATACCTTTTAAAGGATATCAAAAGAGTGGATGATACCGGGCATCCCCTGATACCGGGCATCCCCACTTCAATCCTTGTACCCTTGACTAAGTCACTAGAGAGCTTAGAAATCACCATAAAAACTTGTATGCCAACATATTATGTCTTACTGTATATATGGATGTGGCTTCATGCCTTATTTCCATGCAATATATTTGAACTTGATTCAAAATCATGATTCCAGGGCATCCCTGGGCATCCCCTGAAAGGTAGAAATTCTATCATAGCTGCTACCCATATGCCTTAATCTTCTGTATTTTTTGCTGTAACATGGCCTGTTCACTCCCCTAACATGTGAGAACATTAGAAATGTGAATTGAAAACTTTTAATTTTTTGATCTTCTCAACCACCATATAATTTTATTTAAAAATGTTATGATCTATGACAATGATTTTTTATCATTGGTTTTAGGGCATGTATCCATTGCGATACATATTTCTTATGTATTTACTAAGTTTCATGTGATTGTGCCCATCTAAGTAGCCACAGTGAGATGCTAGACAATATGTACTCTTATGGGGGATGCCCGGTATATAGAAGGATGCCCGGTATATTTGAGAAGGTGTTTGTCTCAGGCCAAGTGAGGGGATATTTAGTCAAGGAGTGACTTGAACTTAGATCAATTGTGTACCAAATATATGCTGTTCATGTACTTGCTATGTTTAAAGTGGTTTTGTCCACTTTTGTAGCCACAGTGAGAGGTCAGATATAAGGTACTTCACTGGGGGATGCCCGGTATTATATGTAGAGGGATGCCCGGTATCAAAGATGGCTTCCTATTACCAATTTTCTCAGGGAAAATGACTATGATAAATAAGTTATAAGTTGCTATATCAATGGATAGGATATATATGTTGCCAGAAAACAGGTTCTCACCCTGTTTATAGCAACAACTACAGCATTATTGAATTTATATTCAAATCATATGTTTCTGATCAAAACGCTCCTGTTTTGGAGAATTGTAATCCATTTGCTTTCATGTTTCACATAATTACCTTGGAGGATACATGGTTATGGATTGGTATACTTGTATAGGAACATTCAATCCTTATAAGGAATTATTTTTTATTTGGAAATTTAATCATTCCCTCCTGAGTATTGAGGATTTCAGGAGCTGCCACTTAATCTGATACCGGGCATACCATTAAAAAGGATTACCTTGTTTTAACTACAATAAAAACTGACATATTGAAATTAGATCAGTATAATTGGTGTTTTTAGGTGGTGGGAACGTCTATGATACCAGTCAAAGGGAATATGAGTTCATATTTTCTTCTTTTTTTTTCAATCTTCCTGAACCTCACAAAATCGCAATTGTACATTCTAAAAAAAATTGACCCATATATATATATTAAAACTTTCTAAATAATTTGATATCACCCTTTTAATGAAGACCATTTTCAGATATGTGCTCAAAAACCATTTATTGATAAATGGCTCTTTAAAAAGGGATATGCTTACATGAAATAATTGTTTGCATAATGTGAGGGGCCATGGGGAGTGGTAATTGAGGTATAGATAAGCTAGTACAAGCTCAAACAAATATTTTTAGACACTTCAGACCTGTAAGTATAGATTCTCACAAAATACCATCATAATTTAATATAGCAAAAAGGGACAGGATCTACCGAACTAAGTAGCCAAACTGGTAAATAGGGGTGGGCAAAAAGGCAATTTGGAGTGGGAAAAATGGCAATTTAGGGTGGGAAAAAAGGCAATTTAGGGTGGGAAAAAAGGCAATTTGGGGCAGGAAAAAAGGCAATTTGGGGTGGGAAAAAAAGGCACTTTGGGGTGGGAAAAAGGAGCATTTTGGGGCGGGAAAATTGGGCACATTGGGGCGGGCAAAAAGGGCACTTTGGGCGGGCAAAAAGGGCACATTGGGGGAGGGCAAAAAGGGCATCATGGGGCCCAAGGGGGGGGTTCGAACCCCCCGAACCCCCCCCCTGGATCCGCCCCTGAAATGGTGGGTTCCATACCTTACCGCGCTTATGTATACCGCTCACCTGCATTTCGCGCTCATGCTTACCGCTCCCCTCCCATACCGCTCCCATACATACCACGCACCTGCCTACCGCACTCAAGCTTTGCGCTCCCGGCCGACGGCTGACACACTCCCATCAATGTATTAGCGCTGGAAAGAGGCCCATGCAAAGGCCTCCTGTGACGGCCTCCCTTGCTGAATGACAATGTCGCGCAGATAATTGCTTAGATTATCAAATGAGTCTATCCACCAATCGTTCGTCATATGACTTATTTCATCTTGATTTTTGTTTGCAATATAACCAACGTCTTGGGTGATATATATGCATAAATTGGGGGAAATAATCTTGAAAATCACTAAACCAATGATATTTTGAATTGAATTGAATTGAGAAATCTTTTATTTGTCAGTAATGTAGCAGCATTTACATTGAAAAAAAATGACAAATTGGTCGACAGACTTCTGGGATAATCCCAGTTCTTCCAGTCGTTCCCATGTTTTAGATGATAAACTAAGGAGGCTAGTTGTTTTTATAACATCAATTTTAGGTACAAATAGAGCCAAGAGTCCATGTTAATTAATTACATAATTAACTGCTAACAGGCAAACGACGGGGGGGGGGGGGTCTGGTAGGTCTGAGAAGCAACAATTCTGATTTTCTCCACGAGATAGTTACCGTACATGTACATATATAGCCAATTAATCGCTCTTTCCTCCCTTCCCCCTGACGCCCTCTCTTTATTCAATTCTCTCCTCCCTCAACTCCTCTCTCTCCCTCTATTCTTTTCGGAGCAACAATAGCTTGATTGGTTGACGCAAGGTGATAGAAATATATATATTAACAAGAAAATACTATTTTTAATAGCTTTTTCAGGCATCCAAAAGTATTCTTTCATTTATAAAAAGGTGTTGTTAACAATGGTATTTGAGGTTATAACATCTGCGTGTATCTCCAATTGAGTTTGTGTATCTGCGTGTATAATTACATACATAGTGCAGTGGTGTATCTGCACTTGTGAGTATCCTCTTGTATCCCCAAACGAGTGGTGTATCCGCAGTGCAGTGGCTTAATTATTAAATAAACATCCAGTGACTGGGGTGGGCTAATATTACATTTGGGATGCATGGAGGTAACCATCCATACTAGTGTCACAGCTATTATTCTGAATGTACATGTACGTTATTCTGAGACCCACTTAACATTACTCTCTTCCTGCTCTCTCCCCTGTCTCTATCCCTCCTCTCTTAATCAGAAGCAACCATGACTACTTTACAACAGTGTATTGATCATTTCAGTAATGAAGCAAGTCATTTTCATTCAAGTTATAAACAAAAACTCGACACAATTCCAGCCTTATATATAGCTAATAATTCTACGTTTTTCCAATTGTTCCAAGTGTAATATTGTAGTTGTAAATAGAATCCTTCCTTCCTTTGGCGCAAAAAGTATAGTGATGTGTCATCGGAAAATGAGTTACAAGTCGCAAAAATGATATTTTTGCAAAGTTATTTATTCACAATAGATCCCTTTGGTGGAGTGTTCTCATCTTTGCACACTAAACACTGATCGCGTAAATAAAGGGGGATATATTGGAAATATCCCTCCAAAATTCCGTATCCCGTAGTACTCAATCGCGTAATTGGAATCCCTGACAAAGCTAAAGGCTTAGGACGAAATGTCATAATCTCCTGGTTGTGCGACGGTGCGTGAAGCAGTGGCGCGACCAGCCGTGTGCGTCAGTGCGTGAAGGCATGTGTGCTCACCCATGACGATGTGGCAAAGCAGAGAAAAAAACTTGACCATGCTTGGGTTCGATCTAAGAACCTTGGGGTTTACAAGCAAGCATCTTAACCACTACACCACAGAACCAGCTGTGAGTAAGACCTCAAGGAATCTGTCTGGATGATAATAGTGTGTGTGTGAGAGAGAAACAGAGACTGGAACAGAAAGAGAAAGAGGGGAGAGGCAGACAGGACGATTGCAATTATAAGAAAGTAAGAAAGAGTTGGGCAGGAAAGGAGAAGAAGAACAGGGAATATTTTTTTTAGGAATATATTGAATATATCCAGGTATATATGTGTGATGTACAGGAAAATGTGTCACAGGTCTAAACAAAACTAAAAAAATATTGCTTTCCGCTTTAGATAGCTCATAGTTCCCTCAAAATAATTCCGATCTAAACATAAAATTAATCACAGAACCCTTAGAATGTCAGGAATGAGTCCTGCTTTCAGATTTAAAATCGCATGGTTAGTTCCTTCGTAAAGAATTATTTCCGTCGGCCGCATCAAGTCGTTCGAACCGATATAAAAAGAATAATGTAATAATTTGATTTAATTCCTGGTAGGATTTTCTTCGATTTTCATAATTTTACATTACATTACATACATACACTTCCTCACCAGACACCTATTTCATGCAACAGTACTGCAAGGGAATATGGATTCATATTCGCACCTAGTTATATACAGAGAAAGCCTGTCTGCCAGGTGTTACTTAAGACAATGGCTAGGCAAGCCTTCCCATTTGGGCGCGCTTGAGTGACTTCCTAATCCACGCATTGCGTAAACCCAATGCCTGATACTGCGTAGAATTATATTATATTATAATGACGCAAGTCACATCACACACTACGCTATTGCTTACTAGTTCTAGGGATTTTTCTTAGCGTGTGGGATACTTAAAGCTACTATAGTCGCATGAATACATTTACCATATTTCTGTGTATTGCATAACATCAATGCCGTGTTGCATATATATCTATGCATATCTGAGGTTCTCCTAAGGAGTGTTACTGTGTATTTAATTACTTTACTAAAGAGAGATTTTAAATATGTGGGTGGGCAAGGCTACAACGTTTATGCGGCTGTCCTCCAAGGAGAGGAGTGAGAGAGGAGTGGAGTGGGAGGAGAGAGGCATCTACCTGGCTGAAATAAGCAGGAATTATAACTATGAACTGTAATATTCACAGTAACATGCAGTTGAAGAAACTATAATTAACTTCCTGTGATATGACGAGTACCAAAGTCATAATTAGATTAGTTGTCTACTTTGAGAAAGACTTACAAACCAAATACTTATTTGGGGCAGGGAGAGAGGGAGTGGAGAGATGGGAGCGATGGTAGAGAGAGAGGGAGAATATTTGCAACACAAATAACCCAGTTACGCATGATTACGCATGATTACCAGATGAGAGATTCCTTTAGAGCCACTTAGAAAATAAAAAAATAAAGGTAGTCTCTTCAGTAGAATTCGCTCATATTGGAACTGTCTTCCTGCCAATGTTAAGCGTAATGAGGATCATGATAGTTTTAAGAAGGAAATAAAAAAAGTCTGCATATCTTCCTTCGTTAATACCAAACTCATAATAAGCAGTAATAAGCCTGCACCAGAAAATTGTGTATAATTTATGTTTGTGTTCGTTGTGACCCTTTTGGTCGTTGTTTCAAGGACTGCTTGTGAAAATGGGTATAAAAATTATAACTATTTGTTTGACTCAATATTGATCTGATATCTGTTCAAAGGTATATTGGTCAGGTCACCTAGAAATGTACAATTGCTGTCAATTTTAAAAAGTTGGTAAATCAACATATCATCTGATCTTAACTGATAGAGTACATCTCAAATTTCAAGCGGATATAAATTCAAATTTAAATACTTTTTCCGATTTCTGCGATGCTCGTCATCACTTTTCTAACACTTTTTTATTCAGACATTGCTTGTGTCACAGGAAAATGAGTCAGTAGTCGCAAAATTAATATTTTTCAAAGTGATTTATTCACCCTTGCCCAGTCACAATGTACGCTTCTATTGTTTATGCTTAGTGCTGCTATAAATTCCAAGATTATATATTTACCAATGTGTAGATATTTCATACCTTCTTTGATGTTGTTTGAATGCCAAATATTTAGTATTGTTTATGTATTATGCAGAAAGGACGTGTAGGCCTAGAGTTCTACTAATCAGACTAACTGTTTTGAATATGTTTTTATTATTCTGATATACCTGTGGGATCTGTTGTTCATATATTTGTATAAATCACTCCTTGATAAAGACAAATGATGCCCGAAACGTCGGAACCCAATAAACGCAAACCCAAAACTCACCAAACCCCTCCTGTCCAATGCGTTACTGGGCTATAACTCGTCTGCACAAAGTGCAGATAAGATAAATTGAAGTGACCATATAGTTCGTTCACGCATATATATATATTATTTCGGATTTGCCTGTGATGTATAATTTAATATGTGATGTAATATAAGGTAATTTAATCAAACTCACAGAAAGAACTGCAAATAGCTTCGAAATCTGATGTAATGTTGTGTCTTGAATACAAATATTTCCAAATCAAATCAATCAAACCCATCTATCTGTGCATAATTGAGGTTGCCTTAAGGAGTATATTTAACTACTTTATTGTGTTTGACCATCAATAATTAGTCATTGTGTTTTGAATGACATCCCTATCATTCTATGGATAGGATTATCTATGGCAAAACTATCAACCCTATACCTTGCTACTAGGTACGCTTGAATAGCCAAACCAGTCACTTGAATGGGTTATATACATGTACATACTACCACAGAAATATTATAGTTCTGTGATACTACTGCAGATACACAGGGATACTCACTAGTGCAGATACTCATGGTGTAAACGCGGTTTTTTTCCCAGTGTAAATGTCTACTTTACTTGATACAACAAATTACATACTGCAAGTATGTGTTTTACTTTGTTTTATATAATTATCTTACATGTGGATACCGGGGACGATGGACAATCTAGGACATAGAGCCATGATACTCTTTCATTTCATCAATATTAGGGGGCCATTTACCTATATCTAATATCAATTTGTTAGCGAAAGTATTACATAAAATAACAACATGAATTTTAGTATGTTCCAGTATGTTCTATTTTTTCCCAAAAGAATTCATATAAATTCCATTTGCTAGAATACCTTAAAACAACCAAGTTGACGATGTAGGAGACATTAGAAGCTAACTTATTGAACACAACAATTTTTGAGTTAGGCCCTGATTAGATTATGGAAAATCATCAAATAAATAATCCTATGTTTAAACAATTGCGAACTGTGTATTGGTCTAAAACTTATCATCCATGTGTTGCCCCTGATTACCACCCTTAGGGTGGGGCGGTGTGCCATCATACATAGACATGACAAGGAGGTTCTGCTCTTTGATTAAAATCTAGATTTATTCAGATTGGACCATTCTAAGTGAGGTTTAAGTGAGGTTTGGTGAAGTTAACAAATTTTGAATTTCCTGTCCATTACCTTCTCCAATACTATAAAAGAATCAAATCATGTCATCCATACCTTATCAGGAAACCAAGTAGGCTACACTTATTGAATGCCTCTGTTTTATACAACTATACCTCTAAATAAATCTTTCATTTATAATACTACATAGGTTTCTAATTTCAATACCATTGTTTGTCTATACATTTTCCCCATAACCAGACTATAGGGATCAAAAGTTTAACATGATTTGAATACAAACTTCAATTCATAATTAAAAGCCATACATGTAGACATTTCATCTAATCACGTCGCCAGTTTGTGACGCTACTATTAGGGGGAGAAGCGTGGGAAAGTAAGGTTCACGGCAAGGTTGGGTGCCGCAATATAGGGAGCGGCAAGGGGAGCAGTGGGCGCGGTGAGGCACCCCACTTGCATGGGCGTGAGTCGCGGTAAGGTAAGGTGCCGCGGAAAGTACAGCGCGGAAAGATTTGGCGCGGCAAGGGTGGTACCCGAAATGGTGACGTAAGAAGTGAACTATGTAAATGCCAAGAACATTTCCGTCCGCTTACATCCTAATATATGAAGGAAAATAATCAAATCAATGTTCCATTCTCTCTAAATATTATTTCCAATCAAAGGCATACTGTAATGTCTACCATGGTGAAGTGGAGTTCAGAAAATAGAGCCTTTGACTACTGGAAGGGAAAGGTGGTGACTTTGTCTGAGCGTTTTTACCTTTAGTGGGTAAGGTGAATTTTCATGTTCTGACACTCATCGTGAAACGACATTAACTAATAAGTAATTCTCTCCCAGATCTCGTCCATGTTGTTGCCTATGAGTATTCGGTAGAATGCCTCATTCAAATCATGTACAGGATTCGGCTGTTGTGTGGCTCGTTTCTGTCTCCTAGTATATGTCCTCTTTACATATTTCTGTTTAGTGACAACCCTTCTCCTCAGGTTATGTGTATTCTCCAGCTTTTAGCTAGGTTTGGTTGAATTGAATTGAATTGAAAAATCTTTTATTTGTCAATAGTATCGTAACAGGTACAATTTAAAAGGATAAAGACAAATTGGTCTTCTGGGATAGTCCCAGTTCTTCCAGTCCTTAGCATTATTTTTGGAAGAATAATAACAGATAACTAAGCTAGAGGTTACTAAGTGGCAAGTTTGCGTATAAAGACATGAGTAAGTAGGTTTTAAGTCCACAGTAATCAATTACATAATTATGTGTTAACAGTTAAACTTATCATAATAGTAATATGACTACATGGTCTGCTATGTCTTTTTCGTACAATACAGTACGATTAGTTACATAGTATGGCAATTAATGAAGTTATGATATAGTACAATATGGTTCATCCACCATTTGATATGTCTCTCGATCTCACGTGGGTAGAGCTAGGTAGAAGAGAGTGGTGTTGAAGTATAGGCTAGTACATAGCCTAGCTGGGTTATTATAATAATAACGTGTAGTCAGTAGTCCTGTTTCTAGACTAACTAGTAATCCTTTATTTCCATTATTTATACAACATATCATGTGACCTTGGAGTCATTGCGCATGCGCGCTCATTAACCTAATTATCCAATCAACATCTATATTCATGAGTTGACCACAGGAGGTTGCTGACCTTGGCCAATGAGGCCATTGACCAATGGTATTGGTTGCCACGTGATTGTTGGCCAAACACCTGTGTGACACCTGGGGTATACCATGTGTGGGTGTGTCAGCATGTGATGTTATACATAACTGAACACATGTGAGCATGGCTCCCCCCTGTGGTTAGGTTACATAACTACATATTAAATATTGAGCAGATGTAAATATGATATATGATATTATTACATGGGATTACCTAATCTTATATAATAATGAAGATGTCTATTTATAGTCGTGACACAGGGATTGTTTTTTTTGTGAACTATGTAAATGTCACGAATATTTCTGTCTGCTAATCTCCCAGTATAGGGAGGGAAATAAAATCAACTGGAGCGATGTATCTCAAATCATTTACCTACTGATGTCATTCTCTCTAAATATTATTTCCAATCAAAGGCATACTGTAATGTCTACCATGGTGAAGTGATGCGTGAGTGAGTGAGATTGGTTGCTTTACGCCCTTATCAACACTTTGAAGTGTTATATCAAGGGCGGGAGACTGAGAGGGAGGCAGTTTATGATCATACCCAGGAAATAGAGATAGAGAAGAAGGGAGAGAGAGACAGAGAAAAGAGACAGAAAGGCACTTTAAGGTCTTACCATGGTGAAGTGGAGTTCAGAAAATAGAGCCTTTGACTACTGGAAGGGAAAGGTGGTGACTTTGTCCAAGCCTTTTTACCTTTAGTGGGTAAGGTGAATTTTCATGTTCTGACACTCATCGTGAAACAACATTAACTAATAAGTAATTCTCTGCCAGTACAGAGATTGGTTTTTTTGTGAACTATGTAAATGCCAGGAATATTTCTGTCTGCTAATCTCCCAGTATAGGGAGGGAAATAAAATTAAACTCCAACTATCTCTAATTTATCATCAATAAATTCGCACTCTTCATCAGTCTTGGCCAAGAGTCTTGGAAAAGAGTGATTAAGGCAGTAGAAGCCGCCGTCGCAGAAGCCGCCGTCGCAGAAGCCGCCATCGCAGCAGCAGCACCAGTAGTTAAGTCCTACGCTGTGAAGTGCACAAACATTTTTGAAAAAAACTAGTAGTGGCGAAGCCAAAAAGCCTGAGAGTCAGAGAATGTTCCAGGCTATACAGCATGATCCGTTGTATATTCGTATGCAGGAGTATATGAGAAGGGTCGAGACGATAGAAAATAAAAATGCTTGAAATAATAGAAAAGTGTTGACCATTTTTTCTGCTCATGATATTATGGAAAAAAGTGAAAATAGCTGAATGAAGCGGAAAGCATAATTTGATTAATTTGTGATGCGTTTGCTATTGTAAAATAAATATGACTCTATTTGGTGTTGAAAAGTTAATCTCCCCTTGGCTTAATGATCATCTGCAAAATAACCGAGGGACAAAGCAGGGCACAGCAGCTAGCTACATAACTAAACCAGGCGCACAAACATCGTAATGAGAACGCACTCGCCCTGCCTTAGGTCAAACAAAAACTGGTGATAGTAATTTCATTAAACGCAGAATCGATTCATCGGTGAATATATTTGGGTGACGCATCAGTGACTATTATGACGCATCATCAAGTGTGCATCCTGAGAGCCAATCAACGCACGCCATCCCTCACCTGTTCGTTCCACCTGGAGGAACCCTCACTTTCCCTCCATCGCTCAGAGCTTATAGAGGTGTCTGCCACGAGAATTTAAATTTTCTCTTATTATATCGTGTAATTACTATTTATTCACGATGACGAAGGCGAAACTTTGCAGCAACTGTTCTACTGTTCATGTTCCTCCGATCGGTGAGAATTGAAACTAATGATTGCACTAATGAAAAGACCGATTTTGTGGAAAATGCTGCGTTGGCGACTCGTATGGATGGTTTGGAAGCTATGCTGAAGACATTGGTGGCATCGTTGGACCCTAAGAATTCCGCTGTATCGAATGATGTCAAGTCGACTGATAGCATGACTAGTATGGACGAGATCTACGTCGAGAGGCAGATCATACCCCTTCGACCAAAAGAGAGATTTGGAGAGAGGTGAAAACATTGATACTATCGAATCGCTTTTGTTACTAAATTTGAAGCTGGTCAGTAAATTAGTTGATGATAGTAGGCCGTATGAGGAAATCCAAGGCGTAGTTGGTCATTGTGTAACGATTTGCGAGAAGGCTAAATCTCAAGTTTATTCTGTAAAAGCTGGCGTTATGTACGATCAAGCGGTCCGCAAAAGAGCCAATAAGGTTGGGTTATCAGCATTTGCTGATGTCTGCCAGGAAGAAGTTTTAAAATGTTTTGCATATGAAAGTTCTAAGAAGGCAGTTGTATCGGTAACAAAAGCCAGTAAGAGTAAACCAGCAAAGGTTTGCTTTAAATTTAATGGTGCGGAAGGTTGTCGTAAGTCTCCGTGCGAGTACCCACACCGATGCTCGGGTTGCGGGTCAGCTGAACATGGGGCTCGTTCTTGCTTTCAATTAAGTCGGCTAGCAAATAGGATACGGCGTATCGGGGGAGGATTGTCGAAAGTGTGAACAATGTAGGAAACAACAACTTTAATGATGTATTTACCGAGATTTGTGATGTTAACGATGCTTATATTCCCGTTAATACGTTCAGCCATTGTTGTTTTGATTGTCATAGTGACGATGGGATGGAAGATGTCCCGGATGTATCGCATTCTCTCGTTGAGTCGGCGAGAACTGTCATGGCCGCCGTCGTCGAAGATTCTTGTGTTGTTGTATCGAGTTC
The DNA here is from genome assembly GCA_942159475.1 of Sthenelais limicola. NCBI lineage: Eukaryota > Metazoa > Annelida > Polychaeta > Phyllodocida > Sigalionidae > Sthenelais > Sthenelais limicola. Next base: position 14,347,335 of record OW804098.1, read on the forward strand.
AACAGATGATTTATCTCCTACTACTTCTCCGATAGCTGTTTCTGAAGGAAATATTGTTGATAAAGGTAATTTTAGCGACATTTGTCAGGCTGTTACAATTTTTCGTAGTTCTAATGACGATATTAGCGATGATTATCACATATTTACGTCTCCTATGTCCCCGCGAGGTAGAGTTGTTGATGTTTATGCTGCATGTACTTGAGGTCACTGTGAATGTACGCATGTGTTGGGAGATTGTATGACCCAGCTGATGCCGTGCCGCTGTGCGTATTTATTATTCTCGTTACCGTATGATCGTATCGGTGGTTATATCGATGTATTTTTCGGAATTATTGATGGTTTTGATGTTATCGATTCTCATGTTGATTCATATGATGCTATTGTTAAAAATGAACTTGCTGAAGGTTTTATTTCTGCAGTAGATTATATTCCTACCTGTATTCACGCATTAGGTGCTGTTCCTAAGCCAGATGGTGGGCTTAGACCCATAACAGATTGTAGTAGGCCCTTATATAGATCTGTAAATGACCATTGTGAATCCCTTGTCCATGAATTTTCTTATAATTCTGTACATGATGCTGTTGATATGGTTGAACGTGATTATTATATGTCTGTCATTGACATCAAATCGGCATACAGAGCTGTTGCCATTAATCCTGACCACCGTCAATATTGTGGTTTTAGGTGGGAATTGGAAGGTAAATCCCAAGTATTTGTAGACAACAGGTTATGTTTTGGTCTGCGTACGGGCCCATGTATTTTCAATGCCATTTCAAATTTTGTTGCTCTATGTATGTCTTGCCTGTATAGCTGTCCTGTAGTAAATTATTTGGATGACTTTTTTGTGGCAAGCACCTCTTTAGCTATGTGTGTGTCTATGAGGGATGAGCTCATAGCCCTGCTCCGATTCCTTGGGTTTCACATTGCTTGGAAGAAAGTCACCTCCCCCTCAAGGCAGTGTATCTACCTAGGATTTCTTCTAGATACTAGCAATATGACTTTATCCCTCCCGGAGGAGAAGATTAAGAAGTTGTCATCTCTGCTGAAGACAGTTTCAACTAGCAAGTATATTAGGAAAAAAGAACTTGAGCGCTTATGTGGTTATATTGCTCATTGTTCTACAGTTTTCCCTGGTGGATGAACCTTTTGTAGGAGGTTTTTTGATCTCTACAAAGTTATGCTAGCTAAAAGACTTAACAAAATCCCTTTGTCTGACGAAGCTCACATGGATTTAGCTTGGTGGTGTTCATTCTCAAAAGTTTTTAATGGTAAATGTCTCCTGAAGAGGGACACATATTATTTACCTATGGTTTCAGACTCATCATCAAAGGGTTATGCAGCCTACCTTGGGAATGATTGGCTTGCAGGGCCTTGGAATGAAGAGACTATTCCTGCAAGTATGAACATTATCTCCCACATCAACCCTGCTCCTGCAGAATCCAACCTAGCCTCAAACATTAACATTCAGGAACTGTACCCTATAGTGGTGGGCATTAGGAGATGGGGTCCTGTTTTGAGGGGCTTGTCTCTTCTATGTTTTATTGACAACACCCAAGTGATATGCATGTTGAGAAATGGATCTAGCACCAGTCATCAATGCATGGCTTGGTGATATGAACTTTATTGGATGTGTTTTATATATGACATTGTACTGTTGCCTAGATATATCAATACCAATAACAACTTGGTGGCTGATGCGTTGTCATGGTTACCTTATTTGACAACTGATGCTGTTATTCCGGAATTCCTTAGTGCAGCAGATTTGTGCTGTGTCAATAACACTAATTTCATGTGCTCCAGGTCTTCAGAAGTGGTCATCAAAGATCCTGGAGCTCAAGGAGAGGTCACTGGCGGCATCCACAAGGACTCAGAGAGATCGCCAGTGGACCCTATTCTGCAACTTTCTCAGGAGGAATAACACCCCGCTTTTGCCTGTCACCCCTGTGAAGCTGAACTCATTTGCAGCCTTCTTATCAGCATCTATGAAGTTCTCATCAGTATCTACCTATCTGGCAGGAGTGGTGGCATATGCCAGGTTACATGACTTCCCGTCCGTGACTTTGTCTAATCCAAGTGTGAAAAGTGTGCTAAAGGGTATAAGGAACTCGGATGGTGTTTCATCATCCAAAGCTCTACCTATGACTCCTGTGTTATTACTAAAACTGTTTCCTCATGTTGACAAGAAAGAGGAGTTGGACCTTCTGAACTGGTCTGCCTTTGTTTTCATGTTCAGGACACTGGTACGTGTTAGCCACATCATATGTTCTTCTCACATGCTTCGCCGCAAGGACATTACATTTTCTGGTGAACTTATGTCTGTGAGGATTAACTCATCAAAGACGACAGAGACCCCATTCTACATATATGTTAAACCTGTCACATCCAAGAGACTTTGTGCTGTTTTCTGGGTAAGAAAACTACTGGATCAACCTATGCCCTCATCTGCTCAGCTGTTTTCTTGTAGAACCGTGCCTAATTTAACTTATGATATGCTGTCAGAAAAACTCAAGTATCTTCTATCAAGGGCTGGTATTACTGGTTCTTATTCATCCCACTCATTCCGTAGAGGAGGAGCCTCCTTCATGTGTGCTCTAGGAATTCCTTGTAGTGTAATTAAAAGTAGAGGACATTGGAGGTCAGCTGCAGTGGACGCTTACCTAGTGACTTCTCCTGTGGAGCGACTCAGGGGTGAGGATTTAGTTGCTCAGGCCCTTAAACAACTATAACTTCTCTCTGGTTTGGCCTTTTGGTAAAAATAAACCTTAGCTCCGCTTGGGTTCATGGCCATTCCTTTGTTACGTTATCTGTTTCTAGTTCACCAGTCCCCAACATATGCAGAATCGATTCATCGGTGAATATATTTGGGTGACGCATCAGTGACTATTATGACGCATCATCAAGTGTGCGTCCTGATTATGACGCATCATCAAGTGTGCGTCCTGAGAGCCAATCAACGCACGCCATCCCTCACCTGTTCGTTCCACCTGGAGGTACCCTCACTTTCCCTCCATCACTCAGAGCTTATAGAGGTGTCTGCCACGGAATTTAAATTTTAAAAAATTCTTACTTTTGGGAAACTTCCCTTCAATTTTTGTCTGTGTATGTCTGTATGTATTTTATTGACATGTGTTTTGATTCTATATATTGTAATGTATAGGGTAAAAATAAACCTTAGCTCCGCTGGGGTTCATGGCCATTCCTTTGTTACGTTATCTGTTTCTAGTTCACCAGTCCCCAACATATCCAGTGAAAAAGAGGCAAGCGAACCTCTGCTATTGAAGAGAAGAGAACTTGTTATCTAGAGAGGCATTTTCAAAAAGATTCAGCCAGAGATTGAATAGGCCTATGGTGCGTGGAGGAATAATAGCATAGTGTAGGAGACTCATTGAAGAGACTATGAAGCGTATAACATAATATAACATTGGCATGAGACTATGTAAACAAAATCTAAGGAAATTCATTCATTGGTTATTTTGTTTTGTTTTTGCAACTCCTTTATTTTCCAAATTAGACATATATGATGAACAGGATAAGAATACATAAGAAGCATTTCCAAGTGATGAACTAAAAGTGGTTGAAATAAGATTACTTGACTATATAGGTAGGGACAGATCTTATCCTCAAGAGTAGACACTAGGTGGCAGTAGTATTGATTTTTTCGGCTAAGAGTTTTTGCCGCTTGCCTCTAGATGGCGACACCTTTTGAATTTTCGGCAGTATATAAGGAAAGATGTCTATTCAAGGTATTGCATTTTAGAACCTGACGGAGGTAGACACCAGTGTGTGGTAAATCCACTGTTCTATTTTAGGCTATCTATTTTTTCTAATACATCATCTTTGAGTCTTTTCCACATCACATTTTTTTTCTCTTTGGGCCTTATTGGCAGACATTGAGTACAGGGTTACATTACACCTCATCTTAAGCTTGGAGAATACGTTTAGAATATTAATTTTACCTTGCTCGAATAACCTCTGACTATATACAATGGCTTTGATCTGTAGAAAAATCCAGTTTATAATTTTTACACATGATTCTTCTCCCTCTAATCCAAACATCATATCTTTAAGAACAATTTCCATTTTGCCTCTCTTCAATTTATTCGTTATTAAATATCCCTCCACAGTTAAGAAGTCAGAAGTTACAGAGCCCGCGCGGAGATGTATTAAACCCCCTGATAAAACGAAAGCAGGGGACTTTGTACTAATGATAGGATATAAAGGGTGTATATTCCTTGTGAATAAATAATTTAGAGTACACTAAACACCACACTGTTCTAATGTTATTTGCAGAACAAATCTACACGCTTACCTACTGCTTACTTGAAAATGGAGCCAACGAAGAAGGTATATATCGTAATTTGATTAATGATTTGTTGTGATCTGATATAAGATATAGTTTCCCGAAACACCACCAAATTAAGTTACTAGGCCTATGATGGACAAATTGGCTAATTGGTTACTTTTTTTTAGACCACGCCCAAAAGTGCCAACTGGGCATATGAGGAGCAGGAGGCTCTCGTCTCCGCAATGGAGGACAATGGGACACATGCCGTTATATGGCCTTGAGCCCCTTGAGGTTTCGCACGCATTTTACATCACAACCCATTGTATAATTCAATGTTCCACTCTCTAAGAGTAGCGTATATTCCCTTATCAAAAGACATTAAGTCTTTCAGATATCCCATATAATGATCCATAAATGACAACAATATATAACATGCATCAAGAACTACGATGCTACAACATGTACTAAGAAAGTTTCGACTTAGTACCATCTGTTCATTCCCGATTATCCATAACAATATAGGATTTTGCCCGGGATGGACTAATAAGCCTGTACTGGCTCTTAGGATACACTCTCCCATTGTAATGTATGCCATACACAAAATCTGTATTTTCATGTACTCTGCCATATAGAGTAAGTGAAAGGGTTTAGAGGAGATTTGTATCCAAATAGTAAGATTCATTAGTAAAATATCTCATTTCAAAATGTCTCTGTATATATTTTTCGTCCATGTTTATGGTTTTCTTTCAGGTTTCAGACTTTGACATTAATGATTAGGGAACTGATAGACTGAAGAATTTCATCATCCTAGATTGCTCCGAAATCGGGCTCTAGCGAGCTCCTGTCTTATTGCAACAGAGATTAAACCCTTCATCTTTCTTTCCCTACTTGTGATACAAGAACATTAATCCTCGTCTTGTTACGTTTGACATTAATAGCAGATCTTTGGATTCTGCTGGGGTTCTGGATAGTTATAAATTACTGTTTGAACAGGAAGTCGTCAAACCGGAAAACGGATGTAGTAGTTTATTTTTCGAATTCAGGGGTTTATTTTTCGGATGTAGAATTATTTTGCGGATGTAGTTAAAATAATGCTTCCCGCGTTGCCGCTCATGCACCTACCTCATCAACTAGTTGTTTGTCGTCGATTCCGCGTTCAGTTTTGAACGCGTATGTTCAGTTTTGAACGTGTATAAAGTCCTGGTCACCCAAAAGTCTTTTCTCCACTGTTTCCAATGGAAATATTAGCCATTTTAAAGTGTTTTAGGGCATAGGGTTCGCCATAAGGTGACGACAGTAGACATCGTGCAAGCAATGGCTGACTCCCAGTGTCACTGTCAGTGACAATCAGACGAAACAAGTTACATTAGAGACTTCCGGTTCTCGAATGCCGTGTTGCGTGTGTCTAGGGACTTAAAAAAGGAATAAATAAAGGATTTGAATCGGTAGATGAATCTTCAGAGCACTGTAGTATCTTTGGTACTTTGATGCTATATTTTGACATGATCTCACTTAGGGTGCCAGTTGTACTGTATTGTCACCCATACTGACACACTATTACCTTACTATTATTGTTCTGTTATACTTAATCTCAAACTAGTTATTGTTATGCTATAATGATAACGATAGCTAAGAGTATAGATAAACATAATTTGTTCAACCAGCTACTCTTGCTTGTTATATAATTGCAACATGTCGTGATCATAGCCTTAAAACACATGGGTAAATAACACCTTATTCTTAAAACTGGGTTTACCTGTATTTACATTTACATATTAATGGTAATACTAGACCAATGAGAGTAAAACATTTAAACCCTGCTTAAAATTTAGCATAAACTGGGAGGTGAGTGATCCAGTACCATCTGACTTATCTAATATTTCCCCCCTTTTGACTGGTCCTGTAAAGCGCACCGCCAATCTATACCATAAGCGGTATAGCGAGCCCTGAAACATTAAAAAATGTAACTTATACGCTCAACAATGATAAAGGCTTCAATGCCATTAAAGGCATCAAAATAATGAGCCTCAATATATGTAGCTTACTACATAAAGTACCGTTTCTTGAAACAATGTTAGAACAAATTCCATTCGATGTGGTATGCATAAACAAAACTTGGCTGACTGATAAAATCTACGATGGTTTAATAGATATACCAGGGTACTCAGTGTACCAACTGGACAGAAGTACTGGGAAAATAGGTGGAGGCCTAGCAATATATGTTAAAAGCAAATATGAGGTGAATAAGGGCAGTGACAGCCTCCAGATAAGTACCCCCGACATTGAAATCCAGACTCTTGAAATAATAATAAATAAATTTAAACGAATATTTATCTCCAATGTATATAGACCCCCAGCAGGCAACTTGAAAATAGCAATCGAACAAATAATTGAAGTGCAATCCAACATATGCACCACGCATGATAAGCTTCTGACGGGTGACCTAAATGTGAACTGTTCCCTGCACTCGAAAGCTAAGTCCTGCCTATTGTCAATAGAACACAATACTTCAATGAAGCAACTTATTACTCTCCCAACAAGAGTAACAAGTACAACTAAAACAACGATAGATCTAATATATACGAACTCGAACATAGTTAGTAAATGCGGGGTCCTTAACATTAATATCAGCGATCACCTGCCAACATTAGTAATACTCAGGAAAAAGAGTGAAAAATACGACAGAATAACATTCAGCGGAAGAACATACGCGAAGTACGATTCAAAAAAGCTATCTGAACAACTGGTCGGTCTGAACTGGGAAGAACTACTGTCCTCCAGAGACCCAGACCAATGTTGGAAAAACATGCTTCAAAATATTACGCAACTAATTGATAAAATGTGCCCAATAAAGGACTTCAAAAATGTGAAAGCCAAAAAGAAATGGGTGACAAATGACCTACTAGCCCAAATAAAAGCCAAAGACAAAATGTTTAAGTTAGCTAAAAAAACGGGCAATCCTGACATTCTGGACCGGGCAAAGCAGTTGCGCCATAAAACAAACCACCAGGCTTGTACGCTGAAAAACAACCATATAAAGCAGGAGATCGAAGCAAGTAGTAGCAACCCCAAAAAGTTTTGGTCAAAACTAGCCCCTCTAATAAATAGTAAGAACACCAAGGGGAACAAAAAAGCTATCAATCTAATCGAAAATACTATGCCAGTACCTCAGCCAAACGTCCCGAATGTATTCAACGAGTACTTCGCTACGATAGGTAATAATCTAGCAAACAAAATACTGCAGCCCCATAATAGTACAATTCTAAAGGATAACGTACAGCACCGAACGACCCTGAACGCAAACCCGCCCAAATTTACCTACATGCCAATCAGTGAAGATAGCCCAATAAAAATAATCAAAAATATGGCTTCTAGCAAGTCATCAGGCATAGACAATCTACTGACCTGGTTATTAAAATCCACCCTAATAGTTCTGGTCAAGGAATTTAAAGATATAATAGATTTAACATATATAAGTTCTAAGATACCGAAGACTGGAAACGGGCAATAGTAACCCCCATCTACAAAGCGGGCGCTGTCACTGACCCTGGCAACTATAGACCTATATCCACAATACAGTTGCCTGCAAAAATCCTGGAAAAGGTTGTGCACTCCCAGTTAACATCCTACTTGGAGGAACATAACCTGCTATATGCATACCAATTTGGGTTCAGATGCGGGAAATCTACAACAGATGCTCTTGTGACCTATTTAAGCAAAGTATATAGTGCACTGAACCAGAATGATGCTGTTAGATTGATCTACCTTGATCTGAGGAAAGCCTTTGATACGGTGAACCATACTCGACTACTTAATAAACTGAAACAGTATGGGATACACGACAAAGAACACCAATGGTTTAAAAATTATTTAACCAATAGATTTCAGCAAGTCCACGTCAATGACTGTACTTCCGGGAGACAACCAGTTACCTGCGGTGTCCCCCAGGGAACCACATTAGGCTCTGTATTATTCAACCTTTATATCAATGACTTACCAAATTATATTACAAACTCACATGTCCAAATGTTTGCGGACGATACTATGATATATAATGCCAACCCAAACTTATATCAAATAACAGCTGATCTGCAGAGCGATCTTGACTCCCTTAGCCAATGATGTAAACTAAATAAAATATCACTAAACTTAGATAAATCAAAAGTCCAAACCATATTCCCCCGGCCGTCCCTCAGATCAAGGTGGACCAACGAAAACCTGGCCGCACAACCGCAATATTGTATAACATTAAACGGAGCCATACTAGAGGAGTGAGTGAGTGAGATTGGTGGCTTTACGCCCTTATCAACACTTTGAAGTGTTATATCAAGGGCGGGAGAGCTGAGAGGGAGGCAGTTTATGATCATACCCTGGAAACAGAGATAGAGAAGAAGGGAGAGAGAGACAGAGAAAAGAGACAGAAAGGCACTTTAAGGTCCCACCCAGGACCAGGCACTTTAAGGTCTTACCCAGGACCACCATACTAGAGGATGTACCCACCTATAAGTACCTTGGAGTAGACATCGAATCAAGTCTTAAATTCAATTCTACGACTGTGAAACTGACAAATATGCTAAGTTATAAATGTTATAAATGCAGCTATCAAAGCTTAAGGGTAAACTTAACCAACAAACAATGTTATTGATCTATAAAGTCATGATACTGCCAATCATTGACCAAGCAGATATTTTCTTAGAATCATATGGTGAGTCAAACCTACATAGATTACAGGTACTCCAGAATAGGGCTCTTCGCATAATCTATAGTATACCACAAAGAACGAATGTAACCCAGACGGCAGGCAACTGAATAAAAGTTAAAAAAAAAAAAAAAAAAGAAAAAAGAACGAATGTAGATGATATACACATAGCAAAGCGAATCTTACGTCTGAAATATGGTAGACGCCTCCACCTATTGCAGGCGGGCTACCGCAGGGCGCAAGACCCGGGAAATTTTGATTTGAAGCAACTAAATACAAGAAATTTCTCGAACGGGAGGAAAACTTTAATACAAGTCACTCCGAAAACAGAACAGATTAGAAGATCAATCTATAACCAAATCCCATATTCCTGGAACCGGCTACCTGCGCAGGCCCACCGCCTGTTAGACTCGAAAATGTTTACAGCCATCGCAAAAACCAATTATATCTGGAATGATGAATATTTTATTTGAACTAATCATGATGTCGAGGAATCATACAGGAAATTTGGAACTAGTCAAATCGGAACCATGTTATCATTAAGAAAATATTGTAATACTCATTATTGTAGCGAGCTTTGACAGTCATTGACTGAAAAGCCATATACCCTACACAACACGACCAATGTATGCTAGTGAGGATACGGAAACCTCCTGGGTCACCAGGAGAGACTCCTCTCATGGCAGCGAGTCTGCAATAAAATGTTTATCTATCGATCTATATTTTTTTTGCAGCAAATTACATCAACTAGGTATAATACATGGCATGTCAGCGAGTTCAAGCACAATCTTGATGAAGAGGCACTCAATGTGTTTGAATTAGGTCATCATGTCTGCAGGCACAAGGAAGGCTACTGGAATGCTGTTTGGTCAGATCAATTTGGAGAGCAGACCTACATCAGAAGGGGAAAGGCTAAAGGGGGTCTTGTGGGCCTAACCCTCTCCCAAGAACAAGTTAGCAACTGGCTTCTGTCCTACAATGTCTGTAGCTTGGTTTCTGGGGCAATGGATGCAATGTTTGATGAAGTGGATGGCCTGGATAAAGAGTACAAGAAAGGGACAAACAAGTATAAGGAGGAAGGAAAGGACCGGATTCTCTTGGACAGAACTGATAGGGTAAAGATCCATCAAGAACTAGAACAGCATTCTAACCCACTTAAGCAAGATCAGAATAACATTCTGTTCCATCTAACAAATGGACTTGTGGCAACCAGTCAAGTCAATGTTGAAAACTACCTAGAAATTGGCCAGAAAATGGCTGAGGATTCCAAAAGCGGTTTGCCACAGGGTTTCTATAGTTCAATTCATGCTAATATTATATCTCTGGAAACACTGAAGAAGAATTTGAGAATCGTTGAAAACAAAGTAGTGGACATGGAGAAGTTGTATGGACGTCTAACAATCATGGGTGAGCGCAAAAATGTCCCTCCTGAGGAGATACTACCCTATCAGCTTGCAGTTCTACCACCCTCACTCTTTGATGACTATGGCTTCTTAAAGGGGAACTCTGGACTGCGTATAATAGCATTTCAGACGTTGGAAAAAACTACAATTTGATCTTCTGTACATTGTACTATGTAATTCAATCATTTATAAGTAATTGGGGAGTGATTTCGTCTTGTTCTAACTGGCTATTATCCGGTATGTTGGCGGGACCAATATTCCCAGAATGCTATGGGAACATGACGTCAGCAGAGCACTAGCACACTTCCGTCTTCTGATGGCCTAAGGTGTTTGGCCAAACCCTTTTTTTGATTGATTGATTTTTTGATTGATCTATGAGGCATATGGGTGTTACACCTGAACTTCTGGCAAAGGAAAAACTCCATGGATCTCATTCTTTGCTCAAATTGGTAGCCTTCAACCCCTACGAGAGGATTGGAATAAATTTCCTCTTCCTCATTCTCAGTGCCACCTTGTTGACTAGCCATGTTTACTGGGCTCCACAGCCACGTGTACGTACAGGCACGGCATCCGCTCTCCATACTGGTCATCATGTATAGGGAGGGGTGTACGGACAGAATCCCGCCAGTGAACCCCCCCCCCCCTAGGCATAACCCTGCCGTCAGAACCCCCCCCCCCCCCCCGGCAAAAGCCCCCTTGCCAATATCCTCCCATGCCAATACCCCGCTTGCCAGAGCCCCGCCAATCAGAACCCCGCCCTGCCTTTATCCAGCCAAACCATAACCCCGCCAGAATATTTTATTCAATCAAAAACATGAATTGGCAGCATAGTTAATCATTTTTTCCCTACTATTGCATTCGGTTTAGGGGATCTAGCTCGAGTATAGATCTATATGTTGAAAGAGATATAATGTTACTCTTCAAATATATACCGTCTCATATCTTGTAAAGAAGCAAAGTGCTTTTACTGTGGTTGGAAGGAAATCATCTCCAGACCTCTTTACATATGTCGTTCAATTCTCTTTATTATATTGTGGTCAAATACTGGGTTGTAAATTGATTGTAAAACGTGGGGCGGGCTGGTAAGATAAGATGGTCACCTTGTGGCGGGTCCAGCCCAACGGGGGGGGGGGGGGGCATTAAGTCAAACCTTAGAGAAAGACGTGACAGAGGAAAGGGCTTTACTATGATATAAGAGAGAGTAACTACACAGAGTAAAATTAAAATAAAACAAAATGAAGATGTAATTTTGATATAATCCAAACATATTCTAGCCTAACGTATTCTTTTTCTCCAATTTTATTTGGTCATTTTTTATTTAGCATGAAGAAAAGACACTTTTTATAATGCTTTTAATATTCTGTGTTCATACTTTCTTATGATATTTTTAATATTCAATATACACAACTGGACAGCTCATATTATATATTCAAGATGAAATACATATCAAGCATATACGTTAATATTAAAAAATTGTAATACAATAAATTGGAAAGGTTAAAACTGTAACAGATTAAGACTAGACATTTTTTTTATATAAAGATGAGAGAGAGACAAACGTCTGTGCGTCGTAGAGAGACGGGATTCAGGAGTTGGACTGTAGTGGGGGGTGGGGGGCACAGTAAGTCCTCATTCCGGCCATTGGTTTGTGGGGGAGGGGTCTTTAATTATTTACTCCCGCAACCCTATGTGTTGCTCATAAAAATCTAAATTTTAATTCAACTTCCATGGTAAGTCTCTAAAAATTTCAAAATTATTGCCCTTCAATTATGACTAAAATAAAGAGTACAAAATCATACCTCATAACCCATCCCACCCACACCCCCGGGCCCACTACCCATATACAACTATTACAAATTTACATCTCCCCTAGCCACACATAATAAATGGTTCTCCCACTCTCCAAGGGTACACCCAGAGTGCGCTCTTTGTGTGAATCATTGTGGCACTTATAATTGGTTGTGTTTGGAACTGCATGTGAGTTCCACAGTTGCTCAGTTCTTAGTTTTAAATATGGTTATTTGCTGGCAACATCAATTTGTTTGATGTTGATTTCAATGTCAGACATGTTCCCTTCTAGTTTCTAATGATAAAATGTAAAAATAACGAAGGAAACAAATTATTAAATGTCCTTCAGGAAGTGCTGGTATATGAACACAACCAGCCACTCACTCACACTCAACTTTACCAGTGGGGAACAAACACGTCCATCCAAGGACACACAGAAAACCATGCACTGACCACATACCGGTAATGAACAGGCCCGAGTTAGTGTCATACACAGGGCAATATGGCAGCACCCAGGACAGGGTTTGGAGAGAGCGGGAAAGAAATTACTTGATTGATTCTGGCAATATCATTGCCCAGAAACCAGTATTATAATGTGGGTCCTCAGTTATCAACCATAATTGAGCTGTATGACCAGCAAGTGTTCCAACCCAGAGTTTTACTTTAAGAAAGGGAGACAAGTCCATCCTAACCAGAAGGCTGGCAGTTCTTGACAGTAGTGAAAGTGAACCAGATATCACAGTCTATGATGCTAATGAAATGTTCTACCATGTTGCATGGCCCGGATCAGGTTCAGTTGAAACATTCTGTCGGATTCTAGTGCAATCGGTCTTATCCTGTCTACATGATTTATGACAGTTATCATGAGTTATCCCTTAAGTCTCATGAACGACAGCGAAGAACAGGCGGAAGTATCTAACCAGTCATGAACTTCAATCCTGGAATGAAATTACCAGTGTGGGACAGGATAATGAAATCAACAGAGAACAAGAAAAACTTCATCAACTTACTCTGCAGAATTAACAATTAACACTTTGTGTGGAAATGGGGCACCAGTAAGAAAGTCACAATGCGAAAGTCAGATGGTCAAGTTCTAGACATCAATTCTTGTTAGGTTTATATCCAATCAAATGTCAGTCGCAGAAGACCTGTGCCTAATGTCATGACCACTTATGTATTATACCACGATGGTTATGCCATTCGATTGGTGTACGATTCCCTATACCCCACGAGGCCGGAGGCCGAGTGGGTATATGGAATCGAACACCAATCGAATGGCATAACCAGAGTGGTATAATCATTTTAGTTTGTGATGGGTCAGATAAAATACAAATAGAGAACATTACAAAACCATTATATTACCAAAAAACAACAAGTCATTACTTTACTAACCTTTCTGCATTCGGTTCGATTCTGCGTTTCGGAAATTAGATAGCAGGAATGGGTCCAGTTTTGCAGCGCCACTCTCGCTATACAGCCGGCAGTTGTAGCCAGAGTGACTTTCGGCATGACCCATATAACCATGTGGTGCACTTCAGTAGCAGTAAACAGCCTATTCAGCGCACATATGCTTCCCTTCGAAAGTGCCCACGCCGATCGCTTATAGCATAAAAAATATACAATATAAAGGACGGACATGTATGGCTTGTGAAATGGCCACTGAACTAAAACTTCGCTATCGGGGGGTAGAACTATATTCAAATCATTTCTAGCAATTCAGAATTTTCATTCATTTCTCTTTTAAATCGCTTGACACCGTAAAATATCTGAATCGATCAAGGTCAAGGTTGCCATAAGCTGGGCGCTTTAGTCGTAAACCGTATGATAATGCGATGGCTGGCCGAATGAACTACAGCTACAACAGCCAATCAGAGGTGCGTAGTTACTGACGTCACGCCGGCGCTTTATAGTAAGATTCTGCTGCTTGCTGAGCGCGCGCCCATTCAGAGTTCAAGGTCGGTTTGAGGACTTTCGAATGAAATCCTCCGTGTGCTATATAGACTACAGTACACAATGCAATGCCAAGTGAACCAAGCACAGAGTGGCTATGCTGAAAGTCCACCTTGCTCGGTCGAACGTATGCCATGATTCACGCTTACCAAAGGGGAAAATGGCTTTTTACATCCTTTATATCGTTTGTCATTTGATTAATCTTCATCGACAACCAAGAATAGAACAAACATGGAGATTCTACTACGGGAATATTTGTGTGTGGAACACTAAAATATACCTTGAATTCTCAATTTTAATGGCAAAACATGTGACGGTTCTGAAGCAAGATGGTGGCCGCCCTGCCGTAGCGGTCTTGAAGAGATTGGATTATGTTACCTGGGTATTTGGGACTCCTAGGCCTATAGCCTCAGAGGTAAGTCATGTTTCTACGAACGGTTGAACGAACGTGGCTCGCCTCGATCTTCTGTTTGTCTGCTTGTTTCAATATTAACCTGGGCAGCAAATGGAATATTTAGTCAAGGTCTTAGTCTAAACTTCAAATTCTTTTAATATATGGTTGCTAAGAATGTTTTATTTGTTCATGTTGAATTTTATCACAGATTTAGAAAAAAAAATGGCCGCCTTTGACGGCAATACAGCGAACAAGAGCCGTGGTGGGGATGGGGGTGTTTGAGTGTGGACCAATGGGAAACAAAAAACACCAAATATACCATGGCAAATGGGGGGCCTCAGGATTATAACCAATCACCAGCCAGAAAGTGCCTATATACCATGATGACGCCGTGGAGTGAGTGAGTAATGGTTGCTTAATGCCATGACGACATCCATGTGGAGTCATATTCATGGCAATGAAAGTTAGTGAGATGGAATGAGATGAGAAAAGTGATTTAGTTTACAGTCCAGCTGTAAATAATACAAACAAATAAAACAAAGAATAAAATGGATATAGCTAAAACGAAAGTTTGGTTTTGTATGAAAGAGACTATAACAAAGAGAACAGACCAGCAGTTCTTAGATAATTGATGACATTGTCACCATTGACCGTTTTAAAAAGTGTTTTGAGGTCAGGAGCGTTGAAATATTTTATACGGGCATCATGCAAGTCTGCACATTCCAGTAGGATATGCTTGACAGTGAGTGGGGTTTGACAAGTAATACATTCAGGCTGTGGTTCTCGCTTCACCAGGTGGACATGGGTCAGTCTGGTGTGTCCGATAAGACAACGAGAGAACACAACTTGTTCTCGCCTGGTGTTAAAGGAAGCCTTAATAGGTTCTGCAAGCATTGGTTGTATTTCATGGAGTTTGTTGTCAATACATTCATCCCATTCACTTTGCCAAATGGACTGGGTATGTGTTTTAATGAGGGGCCTCAAGTCAGATGGAGGGAATGGACATACAGTGATTTCTTGATTGAGGGCTTGTCTAGCAGCTCTGTCAGCAAACTCATTCCCTGGAATGTTGACATGACCAGGAACCCAGCAGAACTGGATATCATAGTCAGCATCTGTCAGGGAGTTCAATTTGTCATGAATGCACATGACTATTGGATGGTCAGTTTTTAGATGGGCAAGAGTCTGCAGGACAGATTTGGAATCGCTAAAGATGATGCATGCTTGGTTTGGTTTGGTTTGGTTAGTTTCACCTCCGCTAATAGTAATTAAAAGTTAGCAGATATACTGTGGTTTTATTATTTTATTCTGTGAAATTCCCTATTTCATGAAACAGGGTTTGGCCTGACGAAGTCAGGCTTCATTTAGGTTACCTAAATTTTGTCGTACAATTTGGTTTCCCGTAGGAAATCAAGAATATTTTTGTTCCCAGATTCCCGGAAAATACTCTGCAGTGTCCTGCGATTTTGCAGGAATTTTATTCTGTTTCTCTTGGTTGCCTGACAATGTATTAAGAGATGCTCTACACTCAGTTGAGTGTTGCATGTCTGACATACAGGAGCCACTTCACCTTTTAGAAGGTGCCTGTGAGTCAGTTTGGTGTGACCGGTACGAAGGCGGGTCAGTATCACCTGTTCGGGTCTTGTCAAGTTATCATCTTTGAATTTTGGTGTGATTGATGGTGTGATTGCTCGCAGCTTGTTACTGTTAACACCATTCCATGTGCGCTGCCAGCTACGTTTGACATGTGCCTGCGCCACAGGTACAATGTCTGTGTATGGCATTTGGTCAGCCCCAACAGGGCGCCTCAATGCATTTTTGGCTGCAATGTCTGCTGCCTCATTTCCTTCTATTCCAATGTGGCTTGGCACCCAGCACAACACCACTTCTTTGTCCAGTCTTTTGTTTTCAGTGTATGTCTCTTGAATTGCTTGTATGATTGGGTTCTTAGGATAAAGGTTGGTCACAGCTTCTAGACATGGGTGCGAGTGTGAGAATATGATGAATTTCTTCATCCGTGAGACCTGTACCCATTCAAGTGCCTTAAGCAGTGCTTTTCCTTCAGCAGTGTAGATGCTGCTTTCCTTGTGGAGAGCCTTCTTCAAGTTTCCAAATGGTGTATGCACGGCAAATCCAACACGACTACCATCTTTGGAACCATCGGTGAAAATGGCTGTATGGCTTTCAAACTGTGTCCTGATTTCACTGTATTGTTTTTCAAATACATGCACAGGAGTCTCAGTTTTCTTGTTTGTGTCAAGGTCCAGGATAACCAGGGGTAATTTTTGTTCCCATGGTGGAGTCTCTGGTGGTTTTTCAGTCATTACTCTTTTCATTGGTACACTAGCTTCTCGGAATAAAGACCTTGCTGTCACTGCCATTGGCTTGATGGCATTTGGCTTCTCCCGATACACAGTGTTCTTGTTGTCAAATATGAGTTTGTGGGCTGGATTTTTGGGGTTAGCTCTGACACGTATAGTGTATTGCAGTGTGAGCTTTTCCCGGCGAAACTCCAGAGGTGGTATACCAGCTTCAATATGAAGGCTTGGTGCAGGAGTTGTACGTAAGGCTCCAAGACAAAGTCTCAGTCCCTGGTTCTGAATGGGCTTAAGTCTGTCCAGGTAAGACCTTGGAGCAGAGGCATACACCATAGATCCATAGTCTAACCTTGATTGGATATACATTTTGTACAATGTCAGCAAGGTCTCTTTGTTACAACCCCAGTTGGGGTGACTGAGGACCTTCAGCAGGTTCATTGCCTTCTGGCATTTCCTCCGGAGGTATTCAATGTGTGGTTTGAAGGAAAGAATCCTGTCAAATACCACGCCAAGGAATTTTACCTCCTCCTGGACTACCAGATTTTTTCCTTGGAGATATAGTGTTGGCTCCTCTTTGCACCCTCGCCTTCGGCAGAAATGCACAACACAAGTTTTCTCTGCTGAGAATTTGAAGCCATTGTTGGTGCTCCACTCAGCTAGTCTTGTCAGAGTCTGCTGTAGTATGCGTTCAATTGTTCGCATGTGGGTGCCCTTGTAGCAGATGACAAAATCATCCACATACAAGCAGCATTCAACACTAGGTTGAAGTTGTTTAGTGATGCTGTTGATCTTAACACTGAAGAGGGTCACTGAGAGGATACAGCCTTGGGGTACACCCATTTCCTGCTCTTCACTTTCGGAGAGGACTGACCCTAGGCGGACTTGGAAAGATCTATCAGTCAGGAAGTTTCCAATAAATCTAGTCAGTCTTCCTCTCAAACCCAGCTTGTGAATGTCTCTCATGATCCCATACCTCCAGGTGGTATCATATGCCTTTTCCAGGTCAAAGAAGACACTGACCACATGTTCTTTGTTAGCAAACCCATCTCGGATCCAGCTCTCCAGGCTCACTAGGTGATCTGTTGTGCTGCGTCCTCGACGAAATCCGGATTGGTGAACTGAAAGGTGCCCTTTCGATTCAAGAAAGTAGACTAGCCTGTTGTTCACCAATCTTTCCATTGTTTTGGCCATACAACTGGTCATGGCTATTGGACGGTAGCTAGAGGCCAACGTTGGGTTTTTTCCTGGTTTAGGAATTGGCACAACTATTGCCTCTGACCACGATGGTGGATAATTTCCGGTGACCCAGATGTCGTTGTACACCTCCAGAAGAAGGTGCATGGTTTCCTCTGGTAATTGTTTCAACATCTGGTAATGGATGTCATCTGGTCCAGGGCAGGAGTCTTTTGCCTGTGAGAGCGCATGCTGCAACTCATCCTTGGTGAAAGGCTTGTTGTAGCTTTCCTCATTACGGGATTCAAAGTTGAGCTTCTGTCTCTCACATTTAGTTTTATGACTCAGGAACTGGTCTGAGCAGTTGTCACTAGATGACACCTTCCTGAATTGCTCAGCCATGGTGTCTGCAATTTCCTTAGGGGTCTCCACCTTTACAGGTCCATCCTGAAGATGACGTACTGTAGGTGGAGGGTCCCCGTTAAGCTTCCGAATCTGTTGGAATACTTTTCGCATAGGAGTGGATTTGGAGAGTGAACCCACATAGGTGTGGAATGATTCTCTCCTCTCCTGCTTGAAAGTCTGCTTTGTGATGGCTCTAGTGTTGAGGTAACTGTGCATATTTTCAGGTGTGATGGTCTTCCTGAATTTACGGAGGGCCTTTCTTCTTTCCCTCCTGGCCTCCTGGCATCGCTCATTGAACCAGGGGCATTTTTGTCTCTTTTGTGTGATGGAGGTTTTCCCAATGCACATGGCACTGATTTCCCTAAGGTTATTGGCAAAGTACTCGGCAGGATGTTCTTCCCTTTCCTTTATCAGTGGCCATGAACGAAATGATTGTTTGCATTTCTTTTGGTACTCCTCCCAGTCAGCCTTTGCTATGTTCCACCTAGGTGGACGCTCGGTGTCTTTGTTTTTCCGTTCAGTCTGGATAATGATTGGAAAGTGGTCACTACCACAAAGGTCATGATGTACTTTCCAGTCAAAATCAGCAAATACTGAAGCGTCACTCAAAGAGAGGTCAATGGAGGAGAATGTTCCAGAAGCAGGATGATGGTAGGTTGCTTCCTTCCTGTTGAAGAGGCACAATGACTTGCGGTCAATGATTCTCTCAATCATTCTCCCCTTTCCATCAATCTTTGAGTCCCCCCAGACAGTATTGTGAGCGTTAAAGTCACCCATCAATATGAATGGGGATGGGAGTTGGTTAATTATTCCTGTTAGTTCTGTCTGAGAGACACTCTTGTCTGGTGGTAGGTACAGACAACAGAGTGTGACAGGTGTATTTAAGGTTATACGAGCAGCAACAGCCTGCAGTTGGGTGTCTAAATGTATTTCCTGTTGTGGATGTTCACAGGCTATGAATAGACTTACTCCTCCCTTTGGTGTATCACCAGATGATGCATGCTTTGTGGTCTGCATCAGCAATACACTCAAGAGCCATCAGGATGGCTTTGGCTTCAGCAGTGAAGATGGAGCAATGGTCTGGAAGCCGACTGCTCAGTCTGGCTGTACGGCCAAACACAGCAGAAGATACCCTCTTGCCCTCTTTGGAGCCATCAGTGTAAAGAGGGAGTCAAAAGAACTCCAATCCGCCTTTGTGAGTTTCCATTTTGGGTCCCTTTGATTTTGATTTGGGGCATCTATCTTGGAAATGATAGGATAGTGATCGCTCCCATGGAGGTCATCAAGCACCTGCCAGGAGAGGTCTACCAACAGATCGGGAGAAGCGAGCGTCAAGTCAATCGCAGTGGAGGCACCAAGCCCAGGGTGGAGATAGGTCTTGGAGCCATCATTTAAGAGACATAAGGACTGATTTTGAATAAAGCTCTCGATATATGGGTCTCATATTGCACTGTGAATATAGCCAAAATCTGAGCCAAAATGGACTAAAATGTGTTATACCTCTTGATATTCACATTAGCATATTGTCTTTGGTTTTAATTTCAGGGAAGCTGTGCTACAGGATTAAAAGAATACGGACTTCCGTGGAACAACTGGGTTAATTTTCTACTGTATATTCGTTCTTATTATTGCTTATTGTCATTATACTATCTCATACGCTTCACTCTTATGTCTATTGGCTTTCACGGTAAAACATGTTATTTAAAGTACTAAATATTATTTGAATGAAAGAGACAACTAGAGCAAATGGGATTTGATTATTATTATATTATTCTTTCCATTAACCGAGGGACAGTGACTTGAATGCTTGAATATGTTTCATCAAGTTACAATATTGATCGTCATAATGAATAAAAATTAACATTTGACCCAGGCTTGTATACCCCAATTGTATATATTTATGTATAATTCTTATGAGAAATGGGATTTCATCTTGTCTCATGAAAACAAGAAATAAAATTGACCTTGACCTTTTTGTAGTTGAATTACTAAGTGTGTTTGAGCAGGTTTATCATTTTTTTCAATAGAATAAAGCAACTAAATGTGTATTCGAGGACCTCATTCCATGATTGTCCCAGCTAAAATACCAAGATGAGATAATTGTCTGAGTAAACTCCCCATTAACCCATTGGGGACAGGATGCTGCCTCGAGGCAGCATTATTAAAATGGTGTCATGGACGGGATGCTGCCCCGAGGCAGCATGTCGTAATTGACGTCGTGGACGGGAAGTTGCCTCTAGGCAGCATTGCATCGGTAATCACAAAACATGTTATAGCTCCGCTAGAAATCAAAATATTTTAATGAGATTTCGGATATATATAGGAAAATATATGATATAAAAATTAGTTGACATGTTTCCATGGTAGATACGGTAATTTTGTCATTATTTACATGTAAACGTCATGAAACGCTGGAAATATTCAGACGGATTAAAATGGCGACCGCCGATCTGTCGGAGGAAGACTGGTCCGCCCAGTGGTCTGATTCTCTCCCATCAGACTGGGAGGATGACTTGCCAATCATCCCAAGAAAGAAGACAAAAGTTGTGAGCTCATCGTCATCCAGTTCTTTCGAGGATGAGGACGATCAGCCCTTATTGAATTACACAAAAGAAATGACCCCCGAGAACAGAGAGTGGATTCAAGAATCCTGGGACAAGCCTCGACCAACAGTGATGAGGGATTTTGAGGAAGAAACCAGGCCACAAACGACTAGTACTGCGATAATGGACCTTAATCTTTTTTTGAACATGGAAATAATGACAACCATCTTAACGAATACCAACAGCTATGCAGAATGAAAGGGGAAAGAATGGAAGAACTCAAGAAAGTGGATCCCTCTGGACCTGCCCCACCTCCGAGCGTTTTTCGGACTAACCTACTTGATGGGAATTTTGAGGAAACCTCGCCTTAAACTCTACTGGTCGTCCAAATCAAGCATAAAAACGGAATATATCGCTTAGGTCATGACTCGAGATCACTTTCTACAAATATTGAGGTAAATACATGAAAATAATATTTATTTCCTCTAGCATTAGTGGCGGCCAAATATCTCCGATAAATATTTCCGAGCGCCAAAGGCGCGGCTCGATCAGATTTAGCCAGAAAGCAGCAGAAATCAAAGTCAAAATGAACATAAATCATACGATTACATAAACTATGAAATATTCATATTTATTTATTAAAGTACTCATAATCATTAATTCGCTACGGCCTTAGTAACTTAGTATTGATGTTAAAATATGTATTTCGTATAGTACAGAACCTCTTCACATTGATCACTAATTTTTCATCCTCCCTTCGGAGGCTAATTGTTGCCTCCTCTAAATTGGATGGTGCAGCTTGTTTGCTCCAAGCATGTGTTTGGATTTAAATTTAAATTTGGATTTAAATTTGGATTTAAATTTTATTGTTTTTTCGACTACTACCTGCTACTCGCAGCTATTAGCTTTGTAACTGTTGAAACCTACGGGCTACCCAAAAACACTGTTAAACTTGTTAATGGAATTCATACATAGGCATTCATCGGAAGAAATGATATTATGTATCATCATTGATCGAACAACCTAATTTGTAATTATCAACATCCTTGCAAATAAAAAATTCTTGAATTTGAATTTAAATTTGAATTTATGTATTTAAATTTATTTCAGACATCTCTCAGAACAACACTACCCGATCAATATCCATAAATTGGGGATCTTCGAGCTGATCCGGAAAATGTTAGCTGCTTGTCATAAGGAACTCAAGGGAGAAGGGTTAGGCAACAGACCGAACAGGGCCGACACAATCACTGAAGATTTAACAGAAAAGCTTTGGGACATTGGCCAGCTAGGTGGGAACACTCCTGTTCAACTGCAAAATACAATTTTTTAAATTTTTACTTCTGCTTTGGGCCTTCGTGGGTGTATTGAGCCACGATCAATGTACGTGTTGGGGGGACATTTCTGTAAAAACGACCGATGAAGGGACAATATATATTGAATTTACAGAAAGATTAACAAAACATGGGACTATTTCTTGTTGCGTTATACATTCCACTGCATCACTCTCCTTGCTTAAGCGTGCATTGATATATTCCCCACTCAACCCGAAGGAAACAAGGAAGCCTGACCGCATCGTAGCTGTCAGCTCGTGAGGCTACAGTACGAGGCTTTTTCTAGTGTTTTTATTTAGTTAATCGGTTAAATTCTTTTTTAAATATATTTTCATTGAGGTATAATAAATACAAAATAGACTCCTGGGTGTGTTGGAGGGGGTTATCTCCCTTGGGCTACGCAATATTGTTGGGGTGCTATGCACCCCTTACAATATTGTTCGGTCGGTGACAGCTGAAATTCAGGAATCTGGAATGACCCCACCCACCTACACACACCCATAGAAGAACTAGCTAAAGTATTACATTATATAAGTTAATTCATGTCAGAGAATGTAAATTATTTATCGTCCTACATAACATGAACAACATTTATAAGCTTACATCGAAATTCGTTATCTGCTTGGATATTCAATTCAATTCAAAACATTTATTTGTGTCTGTATTTGGAATAACAGAAACAGAGTAGTCAACCTCTAATCTGGGGTAGGCGGTCCACATATTACATTTTAAAAAAGTATTCAATATATATGGGGAAGGGACACTATGTAATATTACCCAACATTAACTAAGCATGTTAGGCCATGTTAGGCCTCATTATTCTTCAGTTCTATTAACTGGTAGTGTTTTCTGTAACAACTCTTTGATACTAGAATAACATATTGCCTAGTATTCCCTGGTAGGCTCACTGCTGTCAGAAACTATAATTGTCATGATATCTATGATTATTGATAATAAGAGCAAAAAATAATGATGAATTAAGTACCGGCCTTGGATGTGAGGACCCCGACCTTGGACTTAATATTAGGGCCATGATGTTTACTCATACTTTAATTTGGATTAAAATGTTTCCTATAGAACTGTCAACGCAGAAACAAGATAAGTAGTGATACACACTGTCTCTTTTTCTCTGTCTGTCTCTCCCTTCTTCTCTCTCTGTCTGTCTCTCCCTTCTTATTGTAATAACGCTTCTGAAGAATCTATAAAGAAAAATCCATACAACCGCTTTTGTACCACTTTTGTGGGAATTGACCATATATTCTGGTAGATCTTGAATGGATGAATATGAATATATGATCATATCTAATATTCCTTTGTGCTGAACAGAAATACAAGACTTGGAAACAGACCCCACATCCACCCAACCCCTAAGTTGCAATGTAACACTTTTAAAAATACTGACCCGCCAACACATCTCTAAATTTTTACTCTAAGGCCACTCTAGGTTTAGTGAGACCACTTTAAGCTTATTCTTCGGACCCAGATTCTGATTCAGATAATGTAATTATTAGTTCCACCTAGACTACTTTTGCTGTGTAAAAAAATAAAACAGAAAATATGCAGATTTTTTCTGAGGTAGGAATTAGAATATAATGTTATCTACCCTTAAACTGGACGCAGGATTCAACCCCCTCTATTAAGCTGGATGCAGGATGCAGGGAGAGAGGGGGGTGGGGGTGCACACCCACATAGATTCAGTATACTTTATATTAGTAGGTAGGACTCTTTAAATTAATTCTTTATATAATTTACAGATAACAGATGCCACCCGTGTATGTTCTGCACATTTCAAGGCCACTGATTTTGACTGAAAGTTGTCAGGAATTAGGAGACGAAAAGCTGGAGCTATACTTTCCATATTTGCATGGACAAAAGAAGAATAAAAAAGAAGAGTCCCCTAAAAAGATCCTCAAAGTGAGTGACTACTACTGTGTTCATAGTATCTGTGTGTATCATAGTTTACTATTATTCTATTGCGATGAACATTGGCAAGAGGTTACTAAACATATCAGCGCATGCACACATTGTCACTATTTCACTAGTAACTTTCAATTGGTCTACACGTCTTGGCTTGTATCTCAAAAACTATCCAAGAATTTTTAAAAAATAAAATGTAATAAATAACTGCATATATCTGCTCAAATCTGTGAAGCGTTCATTATCATATATTTAATTCTTCTACCTTTTTTCTTGATCGTTTTTTGGCCTGTCTCATTCATCTATACTCCTTTATTTTTACAGAGGTGAAA
Organism: Sthenelais limicola; assembly: GCA_942159475.1. Taxonomy (NCBI): domain Eukaryota; kingdom Metazoa; phylum Annelida; class Polychaeta; order Phyllodocida; family Sigalionidae; genus Sthenelais; species Sthenelais limicola. The sequence goes on from OW804098.1 coordinate 14,371,876, forward strand.
GTGAAAATTCGCAGGAACCAAAACCTGGGCCTTCTGGCAATGCAGCAGAGGCAATCCACACTCCTTCAGTATCAAACGACCATGATTATGTTCTATAACCAACATCTGATGCAGAGAAATTGGAAAGTGCACAGTTTGAGATTGAGAGAACATGAAACACTCAAAGCGAAGTTTCTTTGTTAGAGAACTTTTCCACTGACCCTGTTCTTATTAGTTCTTATACTGGGTTCAAGGATTATTCAACATTACGGAGTGTTTTTTTAGCTCTTAAACCAACAGCCAAATCCATGACATGATGGACCCAAAGCAGCGGCATAATTCCAATATCAGCAATATCAAGGTGAATGCCTTCCATGATCAATCTTTGCTACTCAGTGATCAATTTGTTTTGTTTTTATGTTGTGTAAGGCAGTTTTGTGAAATGGATTTGGTTGTTAGGTTTAGTATTTCTCAGGCCACTCAATGTTGTTATATGGAGTCTACCATGATCAACAATTGATAATTGACAAGTGCATAAAAGACGAATGTTGACTTAAATTAGTGTTGTGTAGTATCAGTTTCACTGGATTCTGTTGAAGACCCCCATTTGGACGATCCTGCAAAATAGTAAAATGATATATTCTAGAGATGCCTGCAAATATTTTTATCAAACAGTATAATTTAATAATATGAGTCATTACTAGTTCAATGTCTCTACAATGATATGGCAGTTAGTGTGTACAACTTGATTATTTAAAGACATTTTTCTAAGAATGATCATTGAAAATAAAGAATAGTGGAGTTTATGCAAGCTCACACCTCTAAGGCTGAAAATACATTTTAGGGTTTATGGTCACTAAATAATATAGTTATGTAAGATTTATAATGAAACACAAGACATATATAAATATACCACATATCCTAATTTTTGCTATAAATGCCTTTGATATGCTTGGAACAAGATGAATGAGTTGTACAAGGTTGAATGTGAACAGGGAACATACAAAAATATTCTGTAACTGGAATGGACCATTGAATCCATTCCATATGAATTTTTAATGTTGGATGAAATGTGTAAAGGTTGGCTGGTGCATGTGATCCAAATATGTCAATTAAAGAAAGAAAAAGAATCATTTAAATATTGAATTTTGAGTAAACCCTGAAACAATGTGGCAAAACAACCTTTTGGGAAATAATCAATAACAACCACCCCTGTAACTCCGGGCACAATATTATACATAGATGGCTTTAGCCATGCAAGTTTCCTATGTCATGGTTCCGGAATACGGCAGAGTTTGAAATGTACATACTTACACAACAGCATTTCTAATAATTATGTAAATTGGTAGGTACTCGAGGGAGGGCAGAAGGTGTGTCTGTGTCCAGAAGTCTTTAACAACTATTAAGAGTATGCTTATGCATATAGTTTCCTTGTCAAAAAAGTGACATAATAATTGAACATAATATTAAACAGTTCTAAAATTAGCGAGGAAAAGGGGACAGGAAACACGAGGGGCAATGTGTATTTTTGAGCATCGATCTGTTACACATGTATCAATAACCTTTGGTTTTAAGCAGATTTCTTCACCTTAGCTCTTCTATTTGATGCCTTTGAGTGGCTATAAGACAGTTACAAATAAGGTTTAAAAACTTAGACTGCTATAAATCCCTAACCATCCACTGCTATGAAACACCCATGCATTTAAGTTCACTCATCATTAGCCACCTTCCCATTTTATGGATTTTCCCTGAGGCCTGGGGGCCTCTCAATAGATCCTGAGGTCAGCTAAAACTTGCGGGGATGGTATTCTGAGTCCTAGACACTACTCTCATTACATTCTATCTTAGCATCCTGTATGTTTGGATAATTTTGTCACAATTATAATATAAATGAGCTTTTTCGATCCAAATTTAATAAATAAGAAACTCCTTGATCTGAACCCATAGACGGCGACCAGACATAGACCACGGAAAGAAATCAGGAAACCACATAAGGAGTGCCCAAACTTATCATTTTGCTGGTTTGCAAATATGCTGTGCAATGTTTTGTTTTCTTCATGGCAATGTTCATTCCCAACTTCAGGCCCTATGTTCTCATGTTGACTGAAACCAGGATAGTGTCCAAGCCTGCAGGCACGGTAATGCAGCTAAACTTCCCCACAATGCCACTGATTTTAAGGAGATTGAGGCAGTCAAATCTTTCATATTAAATATTGGGAGGGTTCAGGGGATGCTACTTCCTGGTCGTGTACCTGGGATTCGGGATACCAAGGCATACTACTTGGCTGCTGACCAAACAATGCAGGATGTCCACTGCAAGTATGAGGTTGCATCCAAGGCTGACAACAGAAACCCAGTTAGCTACAAAACATTTTGTAAATTTTGGCATGAGCTAGTACCAGAAAAACTGATACTACACAACACTAATTTAAGTCAACATTCGTCTTTTATGCACTTGTCAATTATCAATTTTTGATCATGGTAGACTCCATATAACAACATTGATGCCTGAGAAAGATTTCCATAGTAAACAATCAAAACATTTCTAAAAAATGTAATATGTTATATATAGGTAAAAATTAGATATGTATGGTACATACAAGAATGATATTTCTTATTATTAAAATGTTCACTCTAATTCAATGTCTTCATTCATTTTCTGTCACCAAATTAAGTTTTCAATTTCATCTTCCATCGATACAGAATGGTTCCATGTTTTGTGATAACGCTTGTGACCATGGTACTTTAAACAGGCTGTAATTGTGTCAGTAATGGCCAAATAACAATTTCTAAACAATTTTAGAAATCTGAGATCGTGGTTTTTATGAAAATGTAAACAAAAATCGAATCACTCTGACACCAAATAATCGTGGTACAATACTACGTACAAAATATTGTTGTTTTATAAAGGTTTCCATGGTAACCACTCATAATATTTCCTAGAATAGACCCCAACACACAAATTAACCCAGAACACTAACATATATAACTGATAAGATACTTGTACATACAAGCACTTTTTATGAATAAAATGTATTGTCCCTCTAATTCATTAGCTTCAGTGTCAGTTTCTTTGACCAAGGATTTAAATTACATCTTCCATTGATGAAGAACGGCTTCCATGTTTTGTGAAACAGCTAGGCATCAACTGCTTGTTACCATGGTACTTTAAAAAGGCTGTAATTGTGTCCATAATGGCCAGATAACAATTTTGTAAACAGCTTTAGAAATCTGAGACCGTGGTCTTTACAGAAATGTAAAATGAATCAAATCAATCTTTCACCAAGTATTTGTAGTACAAAACTACATACAAAATAGTGTTGTTTTATAAGCTAGGTTTCCAGTTTCCATGGTAACCACTCGAAATATTTCCTAAAATATGAGATATCATTCATTCTCTTCTCAGCCACAGAGCTGACCACTACTCTAAAATTTTTCTTCGTTGTTTGTTTGAATAAAAGGGGGATCAAAGCAACTTGTTCTCTCACAGCCCATACACTCTTTTGTTATATATATTCATTGTCTTATGCCAGCTTAACGGAATTACATAACTGAAACGATACATGTACAAACAGGCATGATAGTTTTTATAAATAAAATGTATTTTCACTCTAATTCATTAGCTTTAGTGTCAGTTTCTTTGACCAAGGATTTCAACTATATCTACCATTGATAAAGAACAGCTTCCATGTTTTGTGATAAAGCTAGGCGTTGACTGCGTATTACCATGGTACTTCAAAGAAGCTCTAACTTTGTGAATAATGGTCATATAAGAATTTTCAAAATCGATAATTTGACCCATAAGATTTTGCAGGCCCTGTCACATATACTCTATGCCCCCAGGGCATCATACATACCAGCTGACTGTCTACACTGTCCAGCAGGCAATCAAAAATAAAGTCTTAGTGCATGCTTTTGCACCGCATTTCATTAGATCATGACACTTGATGCACAAAAGGGGAGGTTATGTCTTTAATCTTTAAATGAACAAAAGATTTTACAAATATTTCAGATGGTAAACTGTACAACAATAAGTATGGGAAAAAGTTACGGGTTATACAAGAACCTAAAGAGTGGGAGAAGATCTTGTGGGAGACCCATACTTCAAAATGGGCTGGCCACTCCGGATAAACTGCACCCGGGACAAAATTACAAAGCGGTTTTTGTAGAAGGGTGTTAAAGAGGATATGAAAAGATGTGTAAACTTGTATCTTTACTCATTCCAATAGGCTAGTATTTCATCATGAAATTGTTGAGTATAAATTGATTGATAAAAATACTGTAAAGTGTTCCAACCTATCAAAAATAAAGTTTTAGTGTATGCTTTTGAGCCGCATTTCATTAGATCATGACACTTGATGTACAAAAGTGGAGGTTATGTTTTTAATCTTTGAATGAACAAAAGATTTTACAAATATTTCAGATGGTAAACTGTACTACAATAAGTATGGGAAAAAGTTATGGTTTATACAAGAACCTAAAGAGCGGGAGAAGATCTTGTGGGAGACCTATACTTCAAAATGGGCTGGCCACTCCGGGGTAAACCACACCTGGGACAAAATTACAGAGCGGTTTTTGTGGAAGGGTGTTAAAGAGGATGTGAAAAGATGTGTAAGTATCTTTACTCATTCCAATAGGCTAGTATTTCATCATGAAATTGTTGAGTATAAATTGATTGATAAAAACACTGTCAAGTGTTCCAACCTATATTATGGTAATTGGTTTCTCATTGCAGATATCAGAATGTGATCAATGCCAATGACATGAAAAAATTAAAACCCAAGCTCCAGAGATGACTGTCTCATCTACCCAGATTGTTAACTTTTGTCATCTACCATTTCATAATTATCACATTATAACACTTTCTCTTGTTATGTACCTATAATTTATTTTCATGATCATGTTGAAACTTTATGTAAAGACCAATCAAGAACGCTGGCACTCGGCGGAAGAACTTCTTAGACTCTTGTCTATCAAGACAGTCGAACTACCATATTGTAATTAAGAACAAATGCAATAAAGAATTCTTGAATTGAATTGAATTGAATTGAAGATGAAGCCAATCAAGGTGAAATACCCACTACAGCTAGTTGGTATGGACCTTATTGGAGTGAGTGAGTAATGGTTGCTTAATGCCATGACGACATCCATGTGGAATCATATTCATGGCAATGAGAGTTAGTGAGATGGAATGAGACCTTATTGGAAAACTAACAACAACGGACACCGGGTATGAATACGTGCTGACTATGACCGACTATTTCACCAAGTTTGTTGATTTTTTCCCATTAAAAGACAAGACTGCAGCTGGAGTTTGTGAGGCCATCCAGACATTTGTTTACAGGTGCATAACAAAGTAATATACCATAAATACATGATACAATAGAATTGTTTACATCTTAACTGTAATGTATATCAAGAAAGGAAGAATATTGGATCAATAAAATGACACTTTCGAAAAGATGACGACTTGAGTGATATATCTCCTACAAAATCTAAATGATACATTATTAAAAAAAATGAAACAGAAAACTTTATATTGTTTAATTCAATTGTGATTAAAAAATTTAAATTCCTAGGCGGTTTGGTTTGGTTTGGTTTGGTTTGGTTAGTTTCACCTCCGCTAATAGTAATTAAAAGTTAGCAGATATACTGTGGTTTTATTATTTTATTCTGTGAAATTCCCTATTTCATGAAACAGGGTTTGGCCTGACGAAGTCAGGCTTCATTTAGGTTACCTAAATTTTATCGTACAATTTGGTTTCCCGTAGGAAATCAAGAATATTTTTGTTCCCAGATTCCCGGAAAATACTCTGCAGTGTCCTGCGATTTTGCAGGAATTTTATTCTGTTTCTCTTGGTTGCCTGACAATGTATTAAGAGATGCTCTACACTCAGTTGAGTGTTGCATGTCTGACATACAGGAGCCACTTCACCTTTTAGAAGGTGCCTGTGAGTCAGTTTGGTGTGACCGGTACGAAGACGGGTCAGTATCACCTGTTCGGGTCTTGTCAGGTTATCATCTTTGAATTTTGGTGTGATTGATGGTGTGATTGCTCGCAGCTTGTTACTGTTAACATCATTCCATGTGCGCTGCCAGCTACGTTTGACATGTGCCTGCGCCACAGGTACAATGTCTGTGTATGGCATTTGGTCAGCCCCAACAGGGCGCCTCAATGCATTTTTGGCTGCAATGTCTGCTGCCTCATTTCCTTCTATTCCAATGTGGCTTGGCACCCAGCACAACACCACTTCTTTGTCCAGTCTTTTGTTTTCAGTGTATGTCTCTTGAATTGCTTGTATGATTGGGTTCTTAGGATAAAGGTTGGTCACAGCTTCTAGACATGGGTGCGAGTGTGAGAATATGATGAATTTCTTCATCCGTGAGACCTGTACCCATTCAAGTGCCTTAAGCAGTGCTTTTCCTTCAGCAGTGTAGATGCTGCTTTCCTTGTGGAGAGCCTTCTTCAAGTTTCCAAATGGTGTATGCACGGCAAATCCAACACGACTACCATCTTTGGAACCATCGGTGAAAATGGCTGTATGGCTTTCAAACTGTGTCCTGATTTCACTGTATTGTTTTTCAAATACATGCACAGGAGTCTCAGTTTTCTTGTTTGTGTCAAGGTCCAGGATAACCAGGGGTAATTTTTGTTCCCATGGTGGAGTCTCTGGTGGTTTTTCAGTCATTACTCTTTTCATTGGTACACTAGCTTCTCGGAATAAAGACCTTGCTGTCACTGCCATTGGCTTGATGGCATTTGGCTTCTCCCGATACACAGTGTTCTTGTTGTCAAATATGAGTTTGTGGGCTGGATTTTTGGGGTTAGCTCTGACACGTATAGTGTATTGCAGTGTGAGCTTTTCCCGGCGAAACTCCAGAGGTGGTATACCAGCTTCAATATGAAGGCTTGGTGCAGGAGTTGTACGTAAGGCTCCAAGACAAAGTCTCAGTCCCTGGTTCTGAATGGGCTTAAGTCTGTCCAGGTAAGACCTTGGAGCAGAGGCATACACCATAGATCCATAGTCTAACCTTGATTGGATATACATTTTGTACAATGTCAGCAAGGTCTCTTTGTTACAACCCCAGTTGGGGTGACTGAGGACCTTCAGCAGGTTCATTGCCTTCTGGCATTTCCTCCGGAGGTATTCAATGTGTGGTTTGAAGGAAAGAATCCTGTCAAATACCACGCCAAGGAATTTTACCTCCTCCTGGACTACCAGATTTTTTCCTTGGAGATATAGTGTTGGCTCCTCTTTGCACCCTCGCCTTCGGCAGAAATGCACAACACAAGTTTTCTCTGCTGAGAATTTGAAGCCATTGTTGGTGCTCCACTCAGCTAGTCTTGTCAGAGTCTGCTGTAGTATGCGTTCAATTGTTCGCATGTGGGTGCCCTTGTAGCAGATGACAAAATCATCCACATACAAGCAGCATTCAACACTAGGTTGAAGTTGTTTAGTGATGCTGTTGATCTTAACACTGAAGAGGGTCACTGAGAGGATACAGCCTTGGGGTACACCCATTTCCTGCTCTTCACTTTCGGAGAGGACTGACCCTAGGCGGACTTGGAAAGATCTATCAGTCAGGAAGTTTCCAATAAATCTAGTCAGTCTTCCTCTCAAACCCAGCTTGTGAATGTCTCTCATGATCCCATACCTCCAGGTGGTATCATATGCCTTTTCCAGGTCAAAGAAGACACTGACCACATGTTCTTTGTTAGCAAACCCATCTCGGATCCAGCTCTCCAGGCTCACTAGGTGATCTGTTGTGCTTCGTCCTCGACGAAATCCGGATTGGTGAACTGAAAGGTGCCCTTTCGATTCAAGAAAGTAGACTAGCCTGTTGTTCACCAATCTTTCCATTGTTTTGGCCATACAACTGGTCATGGCTATTGGACGGTAGCTAGAGGCCAACGTTGGGTTTTTTCCTGGTTTAGGAATTGGCACAACTATTGCCTCTGACCACGATGGTGGATAATTTCCGGTGACCCAGATGTCGTTGTACACCTCCAGAAGAAGGTGCATGGTTTCCTCTGGTAAGTGTTTCAACATCTGGTAATGGATGTCATCTGGTCCAGGGCAGGAGTCTTTTGCCTGTGAGAGCGCATGCTGCAACTCATCCTTGGTGAAAGGCTTGTTGTAGCTTTCCTCATTACGGGATTCAAAGTTGAGCTTCTGTCTCTCACATTTAGTTTTATGACTCAGGAACTGGTCTGAGCAGTTGTCACTAGATGACACCTTCCTGAATTGCTCAGCCATGGTGTCTGCAATTTCCTTAGGGGTCTCCACCTTTACAGGTCCATCCTGAAGATGACGTACTGTAGGTGGAGGGTCCCCGTTAAGCTTCCGAATCTGTTGGAATACTTTTCGCATAGGAGTGGATTTGGAGAGTGAACCCACATAGGTGTGGAATGATTCTCTCCTCTCCTGCTTGAAAGTCGGCTTTGTGATGGCTCTAGTGTTGAGGTAACTGTGCATATTTTCAGGTGTGATGGTCTTCCTGAATTTACAGAGGGCCTTTCTTCTTTCCCTCCTGGCCTCCTGGCATCGCTCATTGAACCAGGGGCATTTTTGTCTCTTTTGTGTGATGGAGGTTTTCCCAATGCACATGGCACTGATTTCCCTAAGGTTATTGGCAAAGTACTCGGCAGGATGTTCTTCCCTTTCCTTTATCAGTGGCCATGAACGAAATGATTGTTTGCATTTCTTTTGGTACTCCTCCCAGTCAGCCTTTGCTATGTTCCACCTAGGTGGACGCTCGGTGTCTTTGTTTTTCCGTTCAGTCTGGATAATGATTGGAAAGTGGTCACTACCACAAAGGTCATGATGTACTTTCCAGTCAAAATCAGCAAATACTGAAGCGTCACTCAAAGAGAGGTCAATGGAGGAGAATGTTCCAGAAGCAGGATGATGGTAGGTTGCTTCCTTCCTGTTGAAGAGGCACAATGACTTGCGGTCAATGATTCTCTCAATCATTCTCCCCTTTCCATCAATCTTTGAGTCCCCCCAGACAGTATTGTGAGCGTTAAAGTCACCCATCAATATGAATGGGGATGGGAGTTGGTTAATTATTCCTGTTAGTTCTGTCTGAGAGACACTCTTGTCTGGTGGTAGGTACAGACAACAGAGTGTGACAGGTGTATTTAAGGTTATACGAGCAGCAACAGCCTGCAGTTGGGTGTCTAAATGTATTTCCTGTTGTGGATGTTCACAGGCTATGAATAGACTTACTCCTCCCTTTGGTGTATCACCATCAGGGAGTTTCAGGTATACTTCATAGCCTCTTAGTTTTATATGTTGTGGCTTTATTGTCTTTATTTCTTGCAGGGCTAGTGCCACTGGGTTGAAGTCTTTGCAAAGAAGTTGCAATGACTCCAGGTTGGCTCTAAAACCTCTGCAATTTGGATGGAATCTTTGATTCCGAGGCATTGGGTGCTGCCCCCTAGCCGCTGACTCTGGTATACCCACAATCCCTCTCCACCTTCTTCCTTCTTCTTCCACCACCAAAATCAAACACTCATTCATATACTTTGGAAATTTTTTACGAGAAATTCTACGGAGAGGAATGAGCAGGCAGACTAGGAATTCAAGAGACGAAATATCAAAATCTCTGGAACCCAGTCAACCAAAAGAAAAAACCCACAAAAAAGGAGGAAAGAAGTGCATTACAGGGCCGACACAAAGAAGCCCAGCGATCGAACAGAGTCCCAACGGCGGCCATTGCATAACACCGTCGCACAACACAAGCAAAATGGGGGACACAGAGCTCGCAGACAGAGTGGAAAAGATTGAAGGCTCGGTAAAAGCCATTGCAGATAGTATGGAAGAGACTATAACTGCAGCAATAGCTAAGGCAATGGCAAATCTGTCCACGAAGGTTAATAATGAGGAGCCACCAAAACCGACTACTGAAAAAGCAGCGTCCCACGACTTGCCCACCTACCCGGGCGCAGAGCCACCACCACAAGCCGGGGCACACACACCGACGTTCCCACACCCAAGGACCATAATAGCCGATCACATGGCTAAGATGTACTACGATGGCCAAATGGAGTTAGGAAACCCGATGTTTCACCAATCCACCACCAAAGGTAACATTAACTTTGATCCACGCATCAGACATCACATCGCACGCCCGTTCATGTATCTAGAAAGGGAAGGGGTGGTGACCCCAAAAGACAAAATGGAGGCAAAAGAAAATATGTCCATGCTCGAGTACATGCAGGCCATGACCTCACAAATGTTGGATGTTAAAATGACCCCACAGGATAGTGTTAAACACATGATAGTTCATCTAAACCAGATCTGTCAGGACGCACGCGAGAGACCATGGAGAAACGTGCTTAAGTGGTCTAACCATGTCTTTGACGCAATGGAACGCGGGGAACTGAAATGGGAAGACAACGAGCAAATACAATATGCACATATGCGCTTTGCTTTAGCTCCAACCACCATTGCAACGATCGAGGGGGCCAGCGTGCCATGCCCCATTTACAACAACAAGGGCAGTTGCAAAGAAAAGGACGGCCACTCCATGGACTCGCCGATATTTAATCATATCTGCGCATATTGCTTCTCTCTCAACAGCACTAACAGGCTCAATCATCCACTTGCCGAGTGCATGAAGAAGCAGAAGGCCAGGCATCCACAAAGTAGAGATTCGAGCCCGGTACACATGCCGTTCATGTATCCCCCACCACCGCCTCAGACTACACAGCAGACGGCGAACCAGTATGTGCCACGCCCACACAGTAGCCACCAAGCATACTACACGCACCAACCAAAAAACTAGTGGGCCCCGCGACAGTCAGCTCGCGGGAGAACAACAACGACACCGACCCCGCTGTGAGTACCATGATCGTAAAAAATACTGATTGTTTTAACGAAGACGACATTGAAAATGACCCTGATCTTATCTATGATGAACTGTACGCCTCCCACGTGGAGGCTTGTTTATGTTTATGCGAGGACACCGGATGTGAACAACACTTCCGCAAACACAGTAGTCCAATCAGACAACTCAAGCCCGAAGCCATCGGCCGGGAGCCAATCAGTGACCCCGACACAGAATCAAAGATGGCAGCCCCCACAAAGGAAAGTAAGCACGCCAACGAGCGAGCAGTGGAAGGTACAAATACACCTGAATTAAGCCAAAAACAAACAATAGGAGCTGGCACAGGTGTTGAATATGTGTATAATGTTGATCTGAACTATGATTTTAAACCGATCCGTGATATATGTGCAACAAAGCCCGGGAGAGTACCCGACGACATGTCTCCATCACCGCTCGACATGGCCTGGTATCGAGCGTATACGTGGCCAACTGTAAATAGAAAGGTAGTCGACAAACAACTGGCAGACATATACGAGGATGTGATAAGAACTGGTCTACCAAACATGATTGGAGCAAGAAGGTTGGTCCCAACAGGCCTAAATGTCCCAGCATGGGAGATGTATCTTACAAGTGTAGTGCAAGAACAGGAGCTGCTGGACGCCGTAAGATACGGTTTCCCATTGGGTTATATAGGCCCCACCAGCGACACACTCGACACAAATAATCACACATCAGCGGAACTATACCCAGAACAGATCGTCAACTACATAAACGTTGAGATTAATAACGGGGCAGTCTATGGACCATACGACCAACAAACCTTCACCGACTGGATGCATACCAACCCACTTATGTCGAGACCCAAGGCTACACCTGACAAGAGGCGAATCATTTTGGACCTCTCATATCCCGATGACAGGTCAATAAACGCTTTCATAAAGCAAAATTACGTCCTAGGCACCACGAGAGAGCACTCATTACCCACTGTTGATATGTTGGTAAACGAAATACTGAACTCTGAAACGACTACGTACCTGTATACACTAGATATACAGAGGGCGTACAAAAACTTTAGAGCCTGTCCTGGGGATTGGCCCTTACTAAATTTCAGATGGAACAACCAGTATTATCTCGACATAAGTATGCCTTTCGGCGCAAGACAGAGCAGCGCCCATATGCAAAGGGTGGCCAGAGCAATAACAGCGATACTTGGAAAAAGGGGATACCGAGCCTATATGTATCTGGATGATATAATAGGCTGGGCCGACAACTGGGACACAGCTAAAAACAGCTACAACGAGGCCACTAAAATACTGGAGGACCTGGGACTGCCCATAGCTACGGACAAGACGCAGACACCAACTACATGTGCTAAATGGCTAGGCGTGATTATTGACACCAGTAAAATGACACTAACCATGCCAAAAGAGAAACTGGAACAACTAAGAACAGAGGCGAGGAGTATGAGCAGACAAGAAACAACTTCACTCAAAAAACTCCAGTCGATCATCGGCCGCACACTACACATATCGAAGTGTGTTCCCCCAGCTAGGGTTTTGGTACGCCGCTTGTTGGAAGCACTGAGAAATGATGGACGCACGCGTATACACATAACAACAGAGATGAAAAAGGATCTAGCATGGATCAACACGTGCGCCCATATGTGGAATGGAGTCAGCCTTATACCTACACGTCAGGTCTCCTCAAGTATATACATACAAGAGAAAGATGAAGCCATTACAGCTGCAACAGGGGAAAAATGGACAGTAAAACAGAAGACAGACAGAAAAAAGGGCAGAGACTGGGTAGTAACAGCAGCTCCCAGCTTCCTGAACACCTTAAAATCAGAAAAGGACACGGCACGAACAGTATGCATAATTGTTGAAAGTTGTGCAACCGCGGAAACACTCCGACATGGGTCTAGAAATGAAGAAAACATGAACGGCGCGCGTGCTATGTGGCTATTGCAGGCATTTAACTACCTCAAAATAGTATACAAAACTGATCAGGAAGATAAAATAGAACAATCTATACTAGCAGCCAAGGTGTTTGTCCCATTAGTCGATGCACCAGAGATTAATCTCTAACATCTAAGTCTCACTATTTACAGATCCGGAGCTCAGCGAACTACTACGACAAGCAGAGCAGGCGCAGTTCCAGGCTAGGGCACCAGGTACCCTATCCAACCAAAGGACGGCACTTAAATCCTTCTTAGCATTCACCTATAGATACAGTATAGTCCCAGATGAAATAACCATACCTCAAGCATGTGCGTACATACAGTACCTACGCACGTTCCTTGCTAGTCCGAAATCAGTTACCAACTATCTGTCGGCGGTGAGGGATTACTTCAAGAAGAAAGGCTCAACTAACCAAGCATTGTACTCCTACCGGGTATCACTGGCAATAGATGCTGCCAAAAGGGACAAGTCCCACGAAGTAAAGCAAATGGCTCCTTTAGAGCCACAACAGATACGGGAAATAATAAAGATGTCTGAATATTTCCCAGCACCGCATCAATACCGCCTTGCAATAATTACCCTATACGGGTTAGGTTTCCGCCAATCGGAAGTAGCCCCAAGGACAATACAGGAGTACGATAGAACACGTCATACAAGGAGGGAGGATGTATACATAAAGAACGACAACTTGGTAGTGACACAAAAATGGGCGAAAAACCTACAACTGTATAACCAACGTCGCACAGTCTTCCTACCCTCCACGCAAGATAAAATAATATGCCCAGTGGAAGCATACAAACAGGCTATCATGGAAGCCCCGACAAGGTATGCAGACCAACCACTACTAGTATTCCCCAAGACCTACAGACCTATCACGACCGCTGATATAACGAAACATTTCAAATGGTCAATAGGAAAGATGGGCCTGGATAGAGAAGAATACTCACTCCACTCGCTGAGACGGTCAGCTGCAACGCACGCAGCCCAGATGGGATCATCTGACGCAGAAATCCAAAGGTTTGGATCGTGGGCGTCAGAAGCATTCAAGCAGTATGTGACGGTCAAGTCGGCAACAAAAGTCTCAAAATTACTAGTTAATAATATCTCGCAGAAGTGAAACTACATAACTGACATAGATGGCTCAAGAAAACCAACCACACAACCCTAAAACGCGGTGGCACGCCCCACCAGAAGATACCACAAGGAACGCCATGACACCTCGTGTCGCAAAATAAATGATAAACAGCATGCACCGCATCGCTATGAACACCACTCTACTCTACACCTCGTGTAATACAAACAACAGAGACTGTGATAATACTATCACCAACGTTTCAAATCTCTCATATACATAATAAAACATAAATTACAGACTGTGACACCTCGTGTCGCCAACAATAAGGACTGTGATACACATCACCAACGATCATAGACTGTGATTACGATCACCAATGTTATTCATAACACTAAGAGGCCACCAAACCTCACATAATATAAAACTTAAGGCCGTCGGCCAAATCTATTTTAAACTGCGATCACTTCAATAACCTTGTGACGCATCCCTACTACATTACAATTTCACAGGCAAGTTTGGGTTTTGGCGACATTTATTACATATCAAAAATTCTATACAATTTAATTCAATTTCAACTATACATTTGTTATTTCTCTCATTTTATATAAATTTCATTTAATAAAATCAATGTCGTCGCCCAAGCTTCGCCTCAACTCCTCTTTTATTTACTTATACTTTTTATCAATATTTCATTCAAATTTAATTTAAATGTAACTTTCAATTTATTAAATGGGGCGGTTCGAATGTGGATGGAATCTTTGATTCCGAGGCATTGGGTGCTGCCCCCTAGCCGCTGACTCTGGTATACCCACAATCCCTCTCCACCTTCTTCCTTCTTCTTCCACCACCAAAATCAAACACTCATTCATATACTTTGGAAATTTTTTCCACCCCCCCACCCTACAAAAAACTCCAAAAACCAAGTCAGCCGCTAAAAAATCAAATTCATTATTAATAATTAATTAAAACTTTTTATCGCCTTAGGCACATTTATTACATATCAAAAATTCTATACAATTTAATTCAATTTCAACTATACATTTGTTATTTCTCTTATTTTATATAAATTTCATTTAATAAAATCAATGTCGTCGCCCAAGCTTCGCCTCAACTCCTCTTTTATTTACTTATACTTTTTATCAATATTCCATTCAAATTTAATTTAAATGTAACTTTCAATTTATTAAATGGGGTGGTTCGAATGCCATTGCAGGATGGTATGTTTATGATCCATTATGGTTAGTGAGGGGTTCAAACCTGTTGGATGTTTTTACAGGTTCTTCCATCTGCTGTTGCTCTATTGTTGTGGTCTGACCATCCAAGGGTTGGCCAGATCTTGTCAGCCTTGGGCTTGTAATAAGGTTTCTTTTTTCAAAATCCCTGTTCAGCCTCCTTTTTTCATACTCTCCCGCTAACTCTCTCACACTTGGGCTCTGGGTAGTAGCCTTTGCACCAGAGGTGGAGGGAGTTGCTGGAGTTTTTGCTGTAGAGGGATCTGTTGGAGGTGGAAGTGGAGGTATGGGAGATGCAGGACAAGGAGGTTCCTTGTCATTGCCTCCATCCTTACTCCTGTTCTCAACCTTTTGTCCTCTATTTTGTTGGTCCTGGTGGGGAGCCTTGGCCACCTCAGAATTAGGCTGCGCGGGGCGTTTGTTCTCTGCAGCCCGCTTAGTCTCCTTTACATTCTTGTGGTTAGCCTTGGCAATCTCGGATGTGGACTTGGTGGGATTCTTGGCCACTGGATTCCGTTTACTCTCCTTTCCTTTCCCTTTTTTTGTCTGATTTTCTGTTTTTTCAGAGGTGCGGGCATAGATAACTTTAATGCCCTTGCCCACATCCTCTGCTTTGCATGTCTGTACCTGCACAGACTGCTTCTGTTTTAAAGCGTCGGCATAGGTCCTCTTTGCTGAGGCTTCTTGGTACATTTTCCGTGCCTTAGTGATAGGGATCCTTTCCCTGGCACGTATTTTCTGTATTTCCTGCTCAGCAACATACATAGGGCACTTCCGCGAAAAGGCAGGATGTTGGCCCTTGCAGTTGGAGCAGGAGGGTTTTCCTTGGCATTTGTGGTCTTGCCCCTTGACCTTACTACACTTACCACAGATGGCCTTGCTTCGGCAGACTTTGCCAGTATGACCAAATCTATGGCAGTTGTAGCACCTTAGGGGAGAGGGAATGTACTTCTCAACCCTGACTCTGATATACCCACACCGCAGGGTTTCAGGTGGGGTGGGTCTGTCAAATGACAAGATGTATGTTGATGTCTCCACCAGAGTCTTTTCTTTTTTGAACTTAATTTGGAAGACGTCAGTGACGCCTTCCGTCTTAAGTCTCTTGTAATTTAGACAATATTTCTGATAAGTAGGCCAGTGGTAAAATCTGGTCTGTTAAGAATCCCCTTTCCAGCTGAATGCGCTGGCGATAAAATAATTCGTTTTGACGGTGGTAATTTTCCACCGCCCTACTCACTCGCTGCAATAGAATATCCACTTCCCTTTTCATATGAATCCTGTGAATATCTTTACTGAAACCATTTAACTGTGTTAGAATGTCTGCCACTTGGCGGGAGATGTTACTTGCTGCAGCTTGGAGCTGCGCGATGTCCAAGCGGTTCTCTGTCATGTAGAGCCTTGTCTGATTCAACACCGACACCATCTCTTCCTGACAATGGGCCAATGCGCTCTCGCTAGCCTGAGCTTCTTGTACTGCAGATCTTAATTCGTTCACCTGTCCTACAGTAGCAGTGCCAAACAAGGCACGGCTTAGCGAGCCCACAAAATTGAATAGGCCTCTCTTCCTTCGGGTGTCTTGTTGGACTGGTGTTGGAATCTCTGCCTGGAGGAAACCCATGTGCTCCTCCCAGGCACTGACATCTCTGTCTCCCACAACCTCCGCCTGTCTGAGTTCTCCAATTCGCCTTCTTAGGACGGAGACCCAAGCACTGACAGGAGGGGGCGTGGGGGGGTGTAGAACGATCACTGTTGTCCAAGTCGCGGTCAGGGCTCTGACCTCCCCCTCCTCATACACCAGCACCCCTTCCTCCTCAAACAAATCGCCATTAGCCATCATAGCCAGGGCGATTATGAGGAGGGACTGGAAGGTGTAGGTTGAGAGAAGTCCGTCACTGGTGGTGCCCCTGGGTCGAACTCCCATGGTTGGGGCTGTGGTGGGGGTGACGGTGGGGGTGGGGGTGTAGGTGGTGGTGATGGTGGTGGCGATGGTGGGGGTATACAGGGCAGCTTCCTCGGCCTCTGCACGGGTGAAGTGGGCGTGGCTGGGTTTGGTGAGGAGTCAGGCCTTTCCCTCTTAGTAGAGCCTAGAGGGTGGAACACTTTGATCCTCTTTTCAGTGCATTCAGAGGTGGTGGTCAAAGCCTTGGGTTTAGGGCACTTGGTTGGGGTCTCTATCCTCCCTCTTTTTGCCCTTGACCTTGTAACAGGACCTGGTGGTGGTGTGCGCGGGGGAGCAGTCTCCACAGCAACGGCTGGTGGCAGGGGTCGGCGCAATGTAACTGGCTTAGGTGAAGCTAGTACTAGCACCTTCTCCCTCGGCGGTCGCTGCTGGGGTGGGCGTGGCACTTGTTGTGGTTGAGGTGGGCGTGGCACTTGGTCCTCGTCCTCCACATGCATGTGCTCGTCCTCTGGTTGCTCTGCTCTCGCTTGGTCTTCCTGTTCTATCTGAATTGGAGGAGGCATGTTTGGTATGGGTAAATAAACAGTGTCGGGCACTGCCCTAGGCTGGGGTGGGGGAGGTGGTGGAACATGAACTTGTTGAGCTTTTTGGGCTTGTCTCCGAGCCTTATTTCTCTTTCCTTGACCCGCCCTCGGTTGCCTAGTTCTCAGTACATCCCATTCTATTTTCCCAGATACCATTTTTACCCTATCCCTATTTATACGCCTGCGTTCACCCTGGGGTCCCCTCATAGTTAGGGTGGTACCCCTTATCCCCGTTATTACATAACCATGATCCCACTTGGGATCCAATGGAGCGGTGGTGCCTGATAGCACCACCACATGATCCCCTATTTTTAGATCCTTTGCATTTGCTCTGGCCCTTAATCTCTCATAATTAGCCACCCTACTGGCCTCAGTGCGCTCAGCAGCTTCTCTGAACGCATCTGTTAAGGCCTGTAGGCGCTCACTGAGTACGGCATCTTCTGTTCCCTCGGGAGTGGGGAATATTTTGGAAAAGGGATATCTTGGATTGGTGCCGAAAGTTAAAAAATATGGTGTAAAACCAGTTACACAAGAAGTGGAGACTATGTGCCCAGAGGGTTGGACCTAAATGGCTCTCCCACTCTGCTGGTCTTGCATTGATGAATTTTCTTAGTATATTTTTAAAAGTTTTGTTAAATCTTTCAATTTTACCATTTGTCTGGGGGTGAAAAGCTGTAGAATGCCTTACTTCAGTGCCTATGGATTTAAGGTACCCTTCCACTTGCTGGTTCATAAATTCGAGTCCCCGGTCGGTGATGAGCACCTCTGGGGGGCCATACCTAGGGACATATTCATTAGCCAGATAATCAGCAATGTTTTTAGCTGCTTTGGAGGGTATGGGTTTGACTTCTACCCAGCCAGTTGCGTGATCTATTACAGTCAAGATGTATCTATTACCTTTATCAGAGATTGGGAAGGGACCACAGAGATCCATTCCCAGTATCTGACCAGGATATTTTGCTATTGGCATCGCAGTAGGAGGTACACGCGCCCTACCCACTCTGTTTACAGCACACCTAGCACATCGGATTAAGACGCATTATAGGTATCTCTTCTCATGGTGGGCCATTTATAAGCCTCTTGGATCCTATCTAAGGTCTTCCTCATGCCCTGGTGGCCTACTTCAGTGTGGTTTGGTTTGGTTTGGTTTGGTTTGGTTAGTTTCACCTCCGCTTTGGTTTGGTTTGCTCCGCTAATAGTAATTAAAAGTTAGCAGATATACTGTGGTTTTATTATTTTATTCTGTGAAATTCCCTATTTCATGAAAGAGGGTTTGGCCTGACAAAGTCAGGCTTCATTTAGGTTACCTAAATTTTGTCGTACAATTTGGTTTCCCGTAGGAAATCAAGAATATTTTTGTTCCC
Organism: Sthenelais limicola; assembly: GCA_942159475.1. Taxonomy (NCBI): domain Eukaryota; kingdom Metazoa; phylum Annelida; class Polychaeta; order Phyllodocida; family Sigalionidae; genus Sthenelais; species Sthenelais limicola. Next base: position 14,390,804 of record OW804098.1, read on the forward strand.
AGATTCCCGGAAAATACTCTGCAGCGTCCTGCGATTTTGCAGGAATTTTATTCTGTTTCTCTTGGTTGCCTGACAATGTATTAAGAGATGCTCTACACTCAGTTGAGTGTTGCATGTCTGACATACAGGAGCCACTTCACCTTTTAGAAGGTGCCTGTGAGTCAGTTTGGTGTGACCGGTACGAAGACGGGTCAGTATCACCTGTTCGGGTCTTGTCAGGTTATCATCTTTGAATTTTGGTGTGATTGATGGTGTGATTGCTCGCAGCTTGTTACTGTTAACACCATTCCATGTGCGCTGCCAGCTACGTTTGACATGTGCCTGCGCCACAGGTACAATGTCTGTGTATGGCATTTGGTCAGCCCCAACAGGGCGCCTTAATGCATTTTTGGCTGCAATGTCTGCTGCCTCATTTCCTTCTATTCCAATGTGGCTTGGCACCCAGCACAACACCACTTCTTTGTCCAGTCTTTTGTTTTCAGTGTATGTCTCTTGAATTGCTTGTATGATTGGGTTCTTAGGATAAAGGTTGGTCACAGCTTCTAGACATGGGTGCGAGTCTGAGAATATGATGAATTTCTTCATCCGTGAGACCTGTACCCATTCAAGTGCCTTAAGCAGTGCTTTTCCTTCAGCAGTGTAGATGCTGCTTTCCTTGTGGAGAGCCTTCTTCAAGTTCCCAAATGGTGTATGCACGGCAAATCCAACACGACTACCATCTTTGGAACCATCGGTGCTATGCCTAGCTGAGGGTGGCAGGACCAGGCGTGGGTAGGCTGGCTTGCCTGGGGGAGGGGTGAGAGTGAAAAGCACGCCATCAATTATGGTGTAATCCCCCTCATCCTCCATCCCCTGTTGAAATTGTTCCAACTCCCTCTGTTCTAAACGTATTTTGTCTTTCTCGAGTTTATCAAATTCCCAAGGAATTTCATCTATCTCCTCCAAGGCACAGACTTCAAGAGAACTGAGAGTCGGCCCTTCCTTCTTGGGGTTTGTTTTTATTCGAGAAAGCATGTCTGCCCTGATATTGTTTGCCCCTTTTCTATATTCAATGGGAGCCCCAAACTCTGCTATTAATACCGCCCATCTTTGAATTTTGGTGTTTTTAACTTCTCCCACAAACAGAGACTTTAAAGGCTTGTGGTCAGTGTAAATTTTGAATTCGCTACCCTGTAGATAAGGTCTGAGCTTATTTAAGGCATACACGATTGCATAAGCTTCCTTTTCAATCGTAGCCCAATTGAGTTGTGGCCCAGAGAGTTGTTTAGAGATATACTGAACTGGCCTCTCTATGCCTTCACTATCAGACTGGACCAATATGGCCCCAATTGCGTAATCACACGCATCGCTATAGAGACGATAAGGCTTATCCAACTGAGGGTGCGCCATTACTCTATCTGAAGTTAGTAATTCCTTCAGAGTTTCAAATGAGCTTTGCTGCTCTTCCAACCATTCGAACCTGGCATACTTTTTGGTAAGTTTGACCAAAGGATGAGCTACCTTAGCATAATCTGGGATACATTGACGGTAATACCCAGTCATTCCTAGGAAGGAGCGAATTCCGCTCACATCCTCTGGAGGTAGCATATCCCTGATAGCACTACATTTATCTGGGTGGGAATTAATTCCATCTTTTGAAACTTGGTAGCCGAGGAGATCTACCTTCTCTTGTTTGAAAATACATTTACTCTTTTTGACTGTAATTCCGTATTCTTCTAATTTATCAAACACCAGAGCCAAATGGTGATCATGCTCCTCTTCAGATTTGGAATAGATTACAATATCATCTATGAAAGTCATGCAAAACTTGCCAATAAATTCCGAAAACATTTTGTTCATGGCCCGTTGAAAGACGGCTGGTGCGTTAGTGAGTCCAAAAGGCATCCTACGGAATTGAAATAGGCCCCTATGGCACACAAACGCTGTCTTTTCCATGCTATCCGGGTCCATCTCTACTTGCCAGTAGCCGCTTTTTAGGTTGATGGTGGAAAAGACAGTTGATCCTGCTAAACTGTCAAAAATATCTTGAATATTTGGAAGTGGATGAGCATCCTTTTTGCTTACGGAGTTTAGTTTTCTGAAGTCGACACAAGGTCTATTGCTCCCATCTTTCTTTGGGACCAACAATATCGGGCTTCCCCATGCTGAGCTGCTGGGTTCTATTACTCCCAGCTCCAGCATTTCATCTAATTCTTTATCTACAAGTTTTCTCTTGGCCAGGGGCAAACGATAGGGGCGTTGATTAATTGGGCGCGCATTTCCAGTATCTATGTGCATTTTCACATCTTTAAAGGTACCTAATTTTCCCTGTTTTCCTATGCCAAAAACAGCGGGGTATTTTTCTTCCCATGCTTCTGCCTCTGTGTGGATAGAGGCGAATTCTTGATCTGCACTACCCACTTGTTGCCTTCTGTAACTTTTTCCTTCCAAAATTACCTTTCTTTTTCTGAAGCTAATTTGGGCATCTAATATAAATAAGGCATCATCCCCCAGAAGCAGTTCATGGTGAAGTCTTCTTACAATATAAACTGGAAATGAGCTACCCCCCAAGTTAACTATCGCCTGCCCTTCAGTTTTGAGATCATGACCAGAGAGTGATTTAAGAGATTCCCCCTTTGTCAATACGAGAGGCCGATGATGGGTTTTGCAAAAGGCTCTCCATACATCCTCTCGCATTAGACTCCTTGACGCGCCGGTATCAATGAGTGCACGCATCTCCATCCCCGCCACTGAGATGGAGAGACAGAACCTCTCATCCGGCGTTTCTATTCCCCCTGGTTAACATATTTGGCTGGCTTTTGAGTGGTAGAGGCCATCTGCATGGCCGCCACTACTGCAGCCTGTACATGTGCATAGCGGTGGGAACATTCTCTTGCGAAGTGTCCCTCCTCCCCACACTCATAACAGACATTTTTACCCCTAAACCTTTTCCCTCCTCCCTGCTTATTTTTTTCCGGTCCTGGATTATCATTTCCCTTCCCTTTCCCTTTCCCTGGGTGGTTTACTACCTGAGAACTGGCAATCGGGGGTGGGGGATAGGACGTGTTGAAATATGGGGGATACATAGGCAACATGGGTGTCTGAAAGGGGTACTGGGGTGCTGCACCTGATTGGGGAACGATCACTGTGGGGTTGGATGGTTTCCCCGTCTCCATCCTTTCTACTAATTTTGTAAGGTAATTCACCTTTGACTCCAAATCAGCTATCAGCTTCCAATCTGAAGCATCTGTAGGATTTGGCCCAGAGGGGGCCATTCTCTTAGGGAGGATAGCCCCAATTTCCATTGGTTCATCCTTCCTATCCCCTCTGGTAGGTTGCCCTGCCAGAGCGAAGGTGTGAGCAGCAGCTGAGGCTTGTCTTATTGCCTCAGCCAGGGTATCAGGGCGAGCAGCAAATACGTCATGACGCATTTGCTCATCCCTGAGTCCCAACACAAAATTCCTGACCAACGTCTCTTGGACTATCTTGTGGTCAAGGTTATCCACGCTGTAAGCCCTCTGAGACGCTAGCTGGAACTTGCGTCCGTATTGCTTCGCATCCTCATATGGGAGCTGATAGAGGTCGGTGAGCCTTGCTCGCAGCTGCTGTTCCTCCTCTTCATTCATGAAGAGGCGGAAAATCTCAGCCCTCGCCAGATCCCATGTCCTATTGGCCGGTACCTGTAGGAATCCTGCCACGCACCTCGCTAGAGGCCCGCTGGCAAGAGTTCCCAAAAGCTCTAGAGTGAGCGTATCATTCGCTACACAATAGGCCTTTGCCCTGCTTATCCCATCTAGCCACTCTCTCAAAGTGTCCTTATTGGACCCATCATTTACTCCTAGCATGGCGCCATGGCGTTCCATGCGCCTTCTGACCTCTTTGATAGCTGCAAACCTGGCCCTCCTTTGACCCTCGTCAAGCATGGCCAAGTCCGCGGCATTGAGATCCCAATTGATGTCCGCCATGTTTTACACTTTGATGAGAGAGAGAGAGAGAGTAAAGAAAAAAAAGAAAACTAGATGGCACAAGGTACAGAGTTATAACCAACAGAACCCAGAACCTAGCAAAGTTTTTACCCCGAACATTGCTCACCCACTCTCCTTGCATTATGAGTGTTTGAGTGTGATCATTCTCCCAACCCTATACAGTGGCCCAGATCCACCCTCCACACATCCCATAAGTATAATTTATAAGCTCAATCAGAGTTTTTAGAGTTCCACTCACCTACTCTTCCAGCTCATCTTGCCTCTCCTAGGCTATGTCTCACTTCCAGTCAGAAAATTGGGTTGTTGCTCAACTTAGCAACTCAGTCTCTTAGTGGTTCGCCAGTGTAAAGAAGTCTAAGGGTTTTTAGCCCATAGGTTCAGTAAGATGAAGAAGTGAGACAAGAAGTCCGAGGTTGTAGTTCGTCTGGATTCGGCCTAGGCGGTGGTGACTCAGCGAGTACCCAGGTCCGAGTCTTTCACTTTATTTTATACTCCAAAATCATGAATTATTCATATAATCAAACCCAGGAAATATTCCACTGGCTCTTCCCCTTCCCTCTAATTGGCTGAGGGAGAGAGAATCTTCTTTGCCCACACGCCGACCTCTGCTCCCCATGCAGAGACCATAAATGGAGTGCATGCAAGTTGGATCCCTCTCCTCAGCCTTCCCCCTCCCACCCCTTACTCATAGATCCCAAGGCTTGTGCCGGCCCCCCCTCCCTCTTAGCCCTTCCCCCCTCTTGATAAACCCAGAGCAGTGTATACAGTAATTAGGTCGGGCTGGGGGAGGCGGGGTGAGCCCTGAGTGGCTCATCTCCCCCTCCCTCCTGGCCAGGCCATGTGTGGCGTGCATGCCCCGACCATGATCAGGGCTAAATAGGTCGGATCTTGGGTCTAAAGATTTCAGTTCTTTACAATACATTCAGTTTATTATCCAATTTTATCATATATGCATTATTGCTCTGAAAAAACATATGTAGAGGGCGTAACACTGTTATACCTAATTAAGTCACATATATGCGAAGGAATATATAGTTCAGGACTGGGCAAAAAACTTGGAGAAATGCCATAGGTATAACTCCAAATAAATTACCCTCTGGCATATGCCAAACTGACCCGACCCGACCCTCGACTGTATACCATTCCTCGAACGCACCACCACTCGCCCACGACCCAAGCACTCAGCAGAGTGCGTGGACAGGTACCGCGACTATGCACTATGCATATAGCGCTTTCTATCCCTACAGCTATTAGCCGCCCTACGTTCATAGTGTGTTCATATATGATTGGACATACTAAGACCCACCTGCACATATTGCTATTGCTGGCCCATGTACCTCGATCTGAGAAAGGCATTCGACACTGTGAACCACGAAAGGCTAATTACTAAACTAGGAAAAATAGGACTAAAAAACAAAGAATTGCAATGGTTCCAAAATTACTTGGAGGATAGAATTCAGGTGGTAAATGTAAACAAACTAGAATCTGAAAAGAAAAGTGTCACCTGTGGTGTACCACAGGGGACAACACTGGGCCCAGTGTTATTTAGTATCTACATTAATGACCTCCCAAATCTAGTAAAATATTCCAATATACAAATGTTCGCAGATGATACTATAATATATAAAACTGGACCAGATTTGCAACAAGTTACCACTGAACTCCAGGAAGACCTAAAAGCAATGAACTTTTGGTGTAAGAGTAACAAAATATCCATTAATCTAGATAAGACAAAAGTACAAACCTTTTTTCACAGGCCGCTCCTCAGATCGAGGTGGGTAAATCCACCTACTACCCCATTATGTAACGAATACCCATTGACCCTTGACGGTAAAAAACTTGAAGACATAGAGGTATACAAATACCTAGGAGTTGAAATAGACAATTCGCTAAAATTCGGAACAGCAATGAAAAAATTAATGAACAAGTTAAATCACAAAAGTTGGCAAATCCGCCAGCTAAGAGATAAAGTCCCCCAAAATACTCTCCTATTAATATATAAAGTTATGATCCTCCCACTTATTGACCAAACTGATATACTACATGACTCCCATAGTACCACCCAAACTCACAAATTCCAAATTATTCAAAATAAGATTCTTCGAACAATATATAAATTACCGTCTCGGGCCAATGTGGATGACCTACACATACAGAAAAGGCTGTTGCCCCTCAAACATAGACGTAGACTCCACCTCCTACAACTGGGCCACCGTCTGGCACAGGATCCAGGAAATTTAGATCTGCGACAAGTAAACACCAGAAATTTTGCCGAGGGAAGGAAAACCCTGAAACAAATTACCCCAAAATCTGAACAAACCCGTAAGTCAGTGCTAAATAGAACCACCTACTCCTGGAACCGCCTCCGGACGGTGGCCCATAAAATCATAGACCCAAATGTATTTAAAAATCATGTCAGGACCAATGCTATATGGATTGATAATAATTTCATAGATTAATAATGTATATTATCAGCTGAGAACAATATAGAAGATAAATGTACTATGTTAACATCTTGCCTATTGTAAATCACTAATGTAGAAAGAGCAGCGAGCCATCCTTCAGTCAATGACGAAGGTGGCATTGTCCGCTAGCTGAATGAATGTAAGATATTGAAAGGAGGGCGTGCAGACCTGCTAAACCAAGGAGAATTGCCCCCCCGACTCAATAAAAAGTTTATCTATCTATCTATCTATCTATGTATCTTATGTTATTATTATTGCTTAATTTCATTTGCATACGGATTCGACATCTGTGGGGCCTAATGTGCTATGCTTGTGTTTATTCACTGATTGTGCCATGCTATCGTTGTACCTACTTTCTTTATACATATCAACATGTGAATGTGAGTACTGTGGCCCATTTGTTTTTGTTTCTGTTCATGTTATTGTTGCTGCTGTCCCACATATTCCCACTGTCACTGATATTATTGCCCCAACGATTGTTATACGCTTGAATAGTTGAATGACTCTGTCTATATGGCCTAAAGTGTTATACTTGTGTTTATCTACCGATTGCGCCATGCTATCGCTGTCCCGCACTTGCTTTTCTCCCTTCTTATCACACATATCAATGTGCGAATGTACGTACTGTGGCCCAATTGTTCCTGTTCATGTTATTGTTGCTGCTGTCCTATACATTCCCACTATAATTGATCCTACTGCCCCAAAGATTATTATTTGCTTAAACAGTAGAACGAAGTGTTGTTGTACTACAGATGCGGGAAGATACTGTGGTCTATTTATTTACCCTGTCATTATCAAGGATTCCGTCCTACACAACGCCATTACTGGGGATGTATACTTGACTGTTGCTGTTACTATTACTACTGTATTATTTTCGATGTTTTGTTTAACCTTGCTCCGACTTATACTTACATTTCGTATATTGCCAATGTCTGGACTGGTAATTATTGCTAAAATAATATTGGACTTGACCCATTACTACGAAGTGTGACCTGAAGCTATCATTGCTATCATGCAATGACCTAAAAGGCCGCAAGTATTTTCACCTCAATGTTAGATCATTAAACAATAAATGGCATATGCTAAAAATTGATTTATTGGATCTAGCTTTCGATGTTTTTCTTCTCAGCGAAACGTGGCTGAAAAAGAATATACTCGATACTAACTTCACTCTACCGGGCTACTCCCTGGAGAGACTGGACAGAACTAGTACTATAGGGGGGGGGCCTATGTGCCTTCATTAAAAATACGTTAGAATATGAGGTCCTAGACAATTTGAACTTCCAAAGTACCAACCTGGAAGCTCAATGTCTTCATATCAAATATACTAATGCGAAGAACCTAATCCTAATTAATACATATAGGCCCCCGGCGGGGAGGGTTCAAATATTCCTCGAGGAAATAACTGCAATTGTTGATCAGTCTAGAGACGCCTTTCCAGCTTCCGAATTAGCAATCATGGGAGATATTAACATTGACACTCTCCCCAACACAAATTATAATCATAACCATAAGAATGAATTATTAAAAATGGCAGACAATCTAAAGACAATCTAATGGCTGACAGGTATCTAAAATCAATTATAACCATCCCTACAAGACTAGGTCTTAGTGGTAATGCAACTGCAATCGACCATATAATTACCGACGCCACACATATTAAAGATGCTGGAGTTATACAATACAACCTCAGTGACCACAATATTATCGTCTTCAACAAAAAGAAATCTAAAGAAAAATACGAAAGATGCAACTTTCAAGCTAGGTCATATACTAACTTGAATCAGGCCAATATAATTACTGAAATTAATAAAATACAGAACTGGGATCAATACTTTAACTGCAATGACCCCAACAAAGCCTGGAATCTCCTATATACAGCCCTACTAGGAATAGTTAACAGACTTTGCCCAAAGCGCAAGTATAAGGCCAAGAAAATCAAACCCCCTTGGTACACTAATAACCTATTAAATCTAGCGCACAACAGGGATTTTAACTTTAGGAAATACAGGCTAACAAAAAAGGAGGAATTCCGAACGAGAGCAGTATATTTCAGAAACCTGGCAAATCTTGAAACCAGGAGGGCCAGAAGTAATTACTTTCTAGAACAGCTAGATAGGCATAAATATGATTACAAGAAATTTTGGCAAATACTTAATGACTACCTCCCGTTTAGAGACAAATCCAAAACCATATCAAAAATCCTTAACCCAGATACAAACACCATGGCATATGCCAAGGATGTCCCTGATATCATAAATAAATTTTTTGCCAATGTTGGTTCCAATACTGCATCACTCCTGGCTGATAGTATTAAAAATCACGAACTTGGCCAAAGGCAACAAAAGGATCAAATTATGGAGCTTTAAACACTGTATCTTTAACCACAATTATTAATAACCTATCTCCAGCCAAATCATCAGGCTGCGATGAAATCCCTATGAAGGCGTACATAATGTTGTTTTTAGCCACTAAACCGCAAATAATATACTTAATAAACCTGACTGTTATTAGAGGTATAATGCCAAACCGATGGAAGCAGGCTACCGTTGTACCAATCCCCAAAAAGGGAAATGTCAGCCAAGTCACCAATCTTAGACCCATATCTTTAACCCATGTGATTAGTAAAATTTTAGAAAAGCATATTAACAACCAACTCCAAGTATTTGTAGAAAGAAACAGAATACTATCGCCATTTCAAGGGGGCTTCAGGCAAAATGCCTCGACAACTGAGACTACCTATTTGTTACTATATAGATTACTTAACAATCGCAATGCCAAACATACTAGTACACTAGTATTTTTTGACTATCAAAAAGCCTTTGATAGTATAAATCATAAAATTCTGTTGTCCAAACTCGATTACTACTGTATGCCAATTTGGTTCAGACTATGGGTCAAAAATTACTTAACCGGCAGACAACAAAAGGTTAAGGTTAACAATTATCACTCAAAATATCTCCCAATTAAATGTGGAGTCCCACAAGGCTCGATTTTGGGCCCACTACTGTTTAATTTATACATCAACGACATATGTAATCTACCAATTAAAGGCCAAATGCTATTGTTTGCAGAATAAAGATGAGGTTCTGGCCGACTGCCAAAGTGATGTAGACGCAATTGCAGACTGGAGCCTAGCCAACAAGCTCTCGATCAGCTTACCCAAAACCAAGGCAATGATAATACCACCAAACAACCTACAGTATTATAACCCACCCAAATTACAAATAGCCAACACAAACCTGGATTGGGTTGACTCATTTGTTTACCTGGGGTTAACAATTGATCCTAGGCTGAAATTCGAGGTGATGGCCAAAACTATAGTCAATAAGGCAAATGCCAGACTTTACAGTCTTTATATTAATAGACACACTTTAGATGTTAGAACGAGGCTCCTCTTGGTTAAATCGATGATTCTTACATATTTGGATTACAGTAATGTGTGCTATTTAAATTGTAACAGGGCAACTCAGGACCAACTACAGGTGTTTCAGAATAAGGCCCTCCGATTTGCCTTAAAAAAACCGAGAAGCTACAATATTGAACAACTGCATGTGGATGCTAAAACCATGACTGTCAAACAACGTATATATTTCAATAATGTAAAATTCTTCCAAAAGCAGTTGCATACTTGTAGACTAGATTGGATTGTACGAAGGCCACTTGAGGCAAACTATGGCTTGAGGGAGAATAGATTATTGAATTTTGAACTAACCCACCCTACATGTAATTCTACACAGACGAAGCAGCATCACTACAGAGCAACTCCATAATAATAATAACTCTAATATTCGACAATGGCTTTCTCATACTTTAATCGATCCCTAGACAGTACAAATGACAGCGACAACAGTATATTCATACTAGCTTACTCAATTTTAGTCTTTCATAGAATATATGTTACCCCTATGGCAGCCTACAGACAAATGGCCAGGGGCGGGCTTCTCCTTGCTCACACCCCTTCAACAAACTTGATAGTTAACCTGTATACATATAATTTTATTATTTCAACAATGCTGTGAATTCCCACTATTAACTTGTCACATGTCAAAGCAGGTCTTTTGCTTATACTTATTGCTGCCGACATAATTTCTAGGATTGTCGATGTGGATTCATCGCAGAGAGTCCAGCTATAGACAGAGGAAGGGCAACTTCTTAAGGAGAAGTATCCATATGCACAAATCAAGCCCTACAAAAACCGTATCAATATGACAACCACAACCACAGCCTACACCAACACCAACACCAACAACGACAACACCGATGACAGTGACATAGACGTTCAACCTGCACCTAAAGTACCACGGATGTCTGAGGTTGAAATTTTGAAGACCACCTGGCCCCCAAAACAAGACCGATTAAGAAATCCGGTCAAGAAGGTTTCAATCCCCATCAAAAGGCAAGAAGTGATCCAAAACATGATGAAGAAGGTCACCGAGGGGGACTGGCTTTCAGATGTAGAAATAAACCATGCACAGGCTATGCTGCATGCCCAGTTCCACTACAAGCTCACACTGATCACCCCTATGGCCCTATCGGTAATCTTACAAAAACGAAAATTGTTTTCTGTGAGACTTTCAGATGTAGAAATAAATGCATGCCCAGTTCCACTACAGGCTCACACTGATCACCCCTATGGCCCTATCGGTAATCTTACAAAAACGAAAATTGTTTTCTGTGAGGCTTTCAGATGTAGAAATAAACCATGCACAGGCTATGCTGCATGCCCAGTTCCACTACAGGCTCACACTGATCACCCCTATGGCCCTATCGGTAATCTTACAAAAACGAAAATTGTTTTCTGTGAGACTTGTTAAGATTTGAATAATTATGTTAAACCAGTAGATACCTATTTTAATTACAATAATACATGGTTAATTTGCTGTATCTACTAGCCGAGCACGCTAGCTGCCAGCATACTAAAGAAAGGAAACCTTCAGCACGGGTTAACTTCTGGCACGACTATACGTGGCCTGAAAGTTCCCGCAATATCCGGAAGTCGGAATGCTTATGCATGCATACTATCGGCTCGGGTCCACCCTGAGACCGTGACACGAGCATCAGGCCTATGGCTATAGATTTGTTTACATGCTTTGCGGAGATCGATATATCAACAAATCTGACTTCTGTGGTACCAGCCAAAAATTACTCCTGTGGTGAGTGAGTGAGTGAGATTGGTTGCTTTACGTACCGGCCAAAACCTACCAAGTAATTTCCAGCGACAGCAACATATGCTCATCTTGCAAGCAGAGTGAGGAGCACCTAAAGGCTACAAATAAGTAGTCAGCAAAGGACATCCACCCCAAGAGGCCATTGTCAGCCTAGCAGAACCATCAACCTTATAACTGGCTACTGTGTACATGTGAATAGGGTCGAAGAGCAGCCTATACAAAATAAATACACAACACTGAGATCTAGACTTATGCACCAAGTTGAGCAGTGAGACTTGTATCTTATAAGATTAATTTAATGCATGGGCATATTATTTAATTGCGGGGGAAAGTAGTCCTTTTATAATTCCATGTTATCCGTGGAACCCTTCAGCAAGAGCCAGCATGTAAAGTTGTTTACATTCTGGTGGGCATAAAAATAGTGAATGCACATGCGTGAAAGAAAGACACTGCAAGAAACGATGGCTCAGCCACAGTGGGTGGATTTTATTCGGGAAAGGTTTGGGCTTAATTTAAAGGAAAAACAGAGGCAAATTATCCAATTTTTGCTGTCAGGAGAAAACATCTTTGCTATTCTACCCACGGGTTATGGCAAAAGTCTCTGCTATAGATTTTTCCCAAGCATTTCTGCAGAAGTAAGTAAGCTCATTATTTTAACAGTGTATATCGTAACACTAATTTGGACTTAGCATAGCTGGACATTTTCATTGTGAGTATGACTTCTACTAATTTAGTTTTCAAGTTTAAACATATATATAGGTAGGGAATCTCTAGGGTACAAAGTCATGGAAATTTGGTGTCAACAGAGTTATTTATATAGTTCTGTAAGTAAAAGTAATTATGAGAAAAAACAGAGTGCCAGTGGGACTGAAACCTGCACCTGTGTAACCTAGGCCTCTTGTACCAATGCCCTAACCTCCGGCGCCACATCTGGTCATGGTGGTGATATTTTGGTTTGGTTTGGTTTGGTTTGGTTAGTTTCACCTCCGCTAATAGTAATTAAAAGTTAGCAGATATACTGTGGTTTTATTATTTTATTCTGTGAAATTCCCTATTTCATGAAACAGGGTTTGGCCTGACGAAGTCAGGCTTCATTTAGGAGTGAGTGAGTAATGGTTGCTTAATGCCATGACGACATCCATGCGGAGTCATATTCATGGCAATGAAAGTTAGTGAGATGGAATGAGATGAGAAAAGTGATTTAGTTTACAGTCCAGCTGTAAATAATACAAACAAATAAAACAAAGAATAAAATGGATATAGCTATAACGAAAGTTTGGTTTTGTATGAAAGAGACTATAACAAAGAGAACAGACCAGCAGTTCTTAGATAATTGATGACATTGTCACCATTGACCGTTTTAAAAAGCGTTTTGAGATCAGGAGCGTTGAAATATTTTATACGGGCATCATGCAAGTCTGCACATTCCAGTAGGATATGCTTGACAGTGAGTGGGGTTTGACAAGCAATGCATTCAGGCTGTGGTTCTCGCTTCACCAGGTGGACATGGGTCAGTCTGGTGTGTCCGATAAGACAACGAGAGAACACAACTTGTTCTCGCCTAAATTTTATCATACAATTTGGTTTCCCGTAGGAAATCAAGAATATTTTTGTTCCCAGATTCCCGGAAAATACTCTGCAGTGTCCTGCGATTTTGCAGGAATTTTATTCTGTGTCTCTTGGTTGCCTGACAATGTATTAAGAGATGCTCTACACTCAGTTGAGTGTTGCATGTCTGACATACAGGAGCCACTTCACCTTTTAGAAGGTGCCTGTGAGTCAGTTTGGTGTGACCGGTACGAAGACGGGTCAGTATCACCTGTTCGGGTCTTGTCAGGTTATCATCTTTGAATTTTGGTGTGATTGATGGTGTGATTGCTCGCAGCTTGTTACTGTTAACACCATTCCATGTGCGCTGCCAGCTTGGTGGTGATAAAGTTGGTTTTATTGATGAATGGCAGTTGATGAATCACCAAAATCGATCACGGACACTACTTTAATAAAGGTAAGATAAATAACTTCCATATCATTTTCCCTACACTATCATAGCATCTCATTGAATTCAGAGACATTAAATGTGGTTTTGCTACCAGATAGTGAGTGAGTGAGTGAGATTGGTGGCTTTACGCCCTTATCAACACTTTGAAGTGTTATATCAAGGGCGGGAGAGCTGAGAGGGAGGCAGTTTATGATCATACCGAGGAAACAGAGATAGAGAAGAAGGGAGAGAGAGAGACAGAGAAAAGAGACAGAAAGGCACTTTAAGGTCCCACCCTGGACCAGGCACTTTAGTATTTGGATACTTTTAATTAGTCTGTATAGGCCTTATGAATTAACTTTGATGGGGCACTTGACAATATGCTTTAAGATTTCCAGTATTTGATGATTTACCTTTATTTTCAGCCTTTGCTGTACAGAAACGGAAACTAGATCTAAATTATTATAATATACTGAGAAAAAAATCCTGAGTAGAAGTCAATCATTTTATTTTCATGTATTTTTTTGTTTCTAATTTCTACATTCTATGTTGATCTTGAAATTTCATGGTTTCATTTCATTAACACTGCAGCATACCATGTAATTCTTTTGTAAACCCAGAAGGAAAAAAATTATGACAAAGATTCATAACCAAAGCACTAATAAGAACATGATCAAAATGATTTAGAGATGTAAAACTAAGAGAATTGAACCCTAGAGAAGAACCATACTTAGAAGAATACTTCTGTAAACCAGTAAACTTTGAGTCAATATTTATAAGGATATAGAAAGGTCCACACTCTTCGAATTTGAAATTATTTTGGACTGTTGTTATGCCCTATAAAGTATAAAATATAATTACAAAAGTTAAATCTTGTTTCCAGCCACGGTTTTCTTTACATGGCCGATGTATATGACATTTTCATATATGAAAAAAATTATCATAGATAATTCACCCTATTCATGCATGAAAATGTTTTAGCTGTGAGTAAACTATTTTTGAAAGACATGAGTGAGTGAGTGAGATTGGTTGCTTTACGCCCTTATCAACAATTTGAAGTGTTATATCAAGGGCAGGACAGCTGAGAGGGAGGCAGTTTATGATCAGATTTTAAGAAATGGGCATAAACTTATTAGGCAGTTTATTATCATACCCAGGAAATAGAGATAGAGAAGAAGGGAGAGAGAGACAGAGAAATAACAGGTCAAGCATATGTATAGTAATGCCCTACTAGGAAGCCAAAGTCCAAAAAGCTTGGAAATGCAGCTATAGGTACTTCAATACCACTACAACATAACTGGATGGATAGAATTTCTCAGAGTTTAGTATTGTGTGTGTAATATAACCTCAACGTTGGGAATCATGGAAATCAGAAGCAATTGTACATTTCTAGGCAACCTGACCCATATATAACATTTGTATCGTGCAAACTAAATACATTTTCCATGGTAACCACTCAAAATGTTCAAACATTAACGCAATATAGTTAAAATTAACAAAATTCATGTAATACCTTTGTCTGAATAAAATGCACTTACTCTAACTTGATGTTTCTTGGACCTACATTTCAATCACTTGTTATAAGAAACAGCCTCCATGTTTGACAACAATAATGTATGTCAACCGCGTTACCATAGTGAAAGAATACCCATAACTTAGTCAATAATTGTCAGAAAAAGATTTCGACAACAGTTTTAGAAATCTTAGAGTATGTTTCCAGAATGTGAAAAAATCAAAATCGAAAATTCGGCCCATAAGACTGGATTTCGCAGGCCCTGTCACATTCATGGAATTGTTCTGGGCAGAACAAAAAAAGTCCCTAGAAAGGTACCCTAAGGGGTTTTTGGTTTGGTTTGGTTTGGTTAGTTTCACCTCCGCTAATAGTAATTAAAAGTTAGCAGATATACTGTGGTTTTATTATTTTATTCTGTGAAATTCCCTATTTCATGAAACAGGGTTTGGCCTGACGAAGTCAGGCTTCATTTAGGTTACCTAAATTTTGTCGTACAATTTGGTTTCCCGTAGCAAATCAAGAATATTTTTGTTCCCAGATTCCCGGAAAATACTCTGCAGTGTCCTGCGATTTTGCAGCAATTTCATTCTGTTTCTCTTGGTTGCCTGACAATGTATTAAGAGATGCTCTACACTCAGTTGAGTGTTGCATGTCTGACATACAGGAGCCACTTCACCTTTTAGAAGGTGCCTGTGAGTCAGTTTGGTGTGACCGGTACGAAGACGGGTCAGTATCACCTGTTCGGGTCTTGTCAGGTTATCATCTTTGAATTTTGGTGTGATTGATGGTGTGATTGCTCGCAGCTTGTTACTGTTAACACCATTCCATGTGCGCTGCCAGCTACGTTTGACATGTGCCTGCGCCACAGGTACAATGTCTGTGTATGGCATTTGGTCAGCCCCAACAGGGCGCCTCAATGCATTTTTGGCTGCAATGTCTGCTGCCTCATTTCCTTCTATTCCAATGTGGCTTGGCACCCAGCATAACACCACTTCTTTGTCCAGTCTTTTGTTTTCAGTGTATGTCTCTTGAATTGCTTGTATGATTGGGTTCTTAGGATAAAGGTTGGTCACAGCTTCTAGACATGGGTGCGAGTCTGAGAATATGATGAATTTCTTCATCCGTGAGACCTGTACCCATTCAAGTGCCTTAAGCAGTGCTTTTCCTTCAGCAGTGTAGATGCTGCTTTCCTTGTGGAGAGCCTTCTTCAAGTTCCCAAATGGTGTATGCACGGCAAATCCAACACGACTACCATCTTTGGAACCATCGGTGAAAATGGCTGTATGGCTTTCAAACTGTGTCCTGATTTCACTGTATTGTTTTTCAAATACATGCACAGGAGTCTCAGTTTTCTTGTTTGTGTCAAGGTCCAGGATAACCAGGGGTAATTTTTGTTCCCATGGTGGAGTCTCTGGTGGTTTTTCAGTCATTACTCTTTTCATTGGTACACCAGCTTCTCGGAATAAAGACCTTGCTGTCACTGCCATTGGCTTGATGGCATTTGGCTTCTCCCGATACACAGTGTTCTTGTTGTCAAATATGAGTTTGTGGGCTGGATTTTTGGGGTTAGCTCTGACACGTATAGTGTATTGCAGTGTGAGCTTTTCCCGGCGAAACTCCAGAGGTGGTATACCAGCTTCAATATGAAGGCTTGGTGCAGGAGTTGTACGTAAGGCTCCAAGACAAAGTCTCAGTCCCTGGTTCTGAATGGGCTTAAGTCTGTCCAGGTAAGACCTTGGAGCAGAGGCATACACCATAGATCCATAGTCTAACCTTGATTGGATATACATTTTGTACAATGTCAGCAAGGTCTCTTTGTTACAACCCCAGTTGGGGTGACTGAGGACCTTCAGCAGGTTCATTGCCTTCTGGCATTTCCTCCGGAGGTATTCAATGTGTGGTTTGAAGGAAAGAATCCTGTCAAATACCACGCCAAGGAATTTTACCTCCTCCTGGACTACCAGATTTTTTCCTTGGAGATATAGTGTTGGCTCCTCTTTGCACCCTCGCCTTCGGCAGAAATGCGCAACACAAGTTTTCTCTGCTGAGAATTTGAAGCCATTGTTGGTGCTCCACTCAGCTAGTCTTGTCAGAGTCTGCTGTAGTATGCGTTCAATTGTTCGCATGTGGGTGCCCTTGTAGCAGATGACAAAATCATCCACATACAAGCAGCATTCAACACTAGGTTGAAGTTGTTTAGTGATGCTGTTGATCTTAACACTGAAGAGGGTCACTGAGAGGATACAGCCTTGGGGTACACCCATTTCCTGCTCTTCACTTTCGGAGAGGACTGACCCTAGGCGGACTTGGAAAGATCTATCCGTCAGGAAGTTTCCAATAAATCCAGTCAGTCTTCCTCTCAAACCCAGCTTGTGAATGTCTCTCATGATCCCATACCTCCAGGTGGTATCATATGCCTTCTCCAGGTCAAAGAAGACACTGACCACATGTTCTTTGTTAGCAAACCCATCTCGGATCCAGCTCTCCAGGTGGCATCCCATGATGATAAGATTTGGTAAGTGCAATCTTATTGTTTATCTTACTCTTTCTTCTCTGGTAATCTTATAACTTGTTTAAAATTATTTGTCAACTGCGATGTTCATTCTATATGTGTCATAAATGTGTGTGATAAACAATAGCAGTAGAGGAATACATTAACCAATAATAAACATCAATACAAGTATAATATATGCATATCCAATAGGATCTCTGTGTACTAAGGTCACATGGAACAGAGAAGGTGAAGAGCAGGTGGTCATGTGACCAGCCTGTTAATTAATACAATTACTGGACCTGTTTTGTAATAGGTAGACTGCTTGGCTACAGTTGGGGGTCTCGCCAACTGTGATAACTTTAATTTTAATCTGTTATGATAAAATATGCAGACACCCCTGGTAACATGTGAAACATTGATGATTACAATGTCTGGTACTTATACATTCAAACGGTTATTTCTCGGAGGAAATACATTCAATGTTTAATACATAAATATTCATAAAATGTTTTATATAATAAATTCACATTTAAAAATTGATTATCTCATGTTGCATAATCTTTTATAATCATATTTAGAACATTTAACCATGGAATTATGAGTATGACAGTAATACAAAATTCCACTATTTTTAACTACATTCTAACCTAAGCTGATCCCAAAATTGTGATAGCATGAAATTGACCAGATTGACATAACATCTGTGTTATTTCTGTTGAGCGATCTACCTACACTGCAAAAACCTGTTAGCATACTGTGCCCTCTGGGAGATGAACATCCTAAAACTACCAGGAGAAACCTCCCTGAGGAACTATACAATTATGTATTCCCAACCACTGAGGGAATACATGACCACATATTAACAGATACGAAGGAGAGGATGGACAGTGTGCCATCAAAAGAGGGGTGTGTTGTGCTTTTGCATAACAAGATATGATGAGATATGCATAAGGCAAGATCTAGTCTACGACCAAAGGACCGGTAACATTGTGGGATTTGTGAACCCTGATAGTTTGCATTTTGAAAAGGTACATAATACTGCATGTGCATTTTGTTGTTTTGTTAATTCACATGTTAAGACACATTCAGTCACTCTCTAAAGACAGTGCAAAAGTGAACAAGCCGGTTCAGATGAAATCATAAAATGGTGAGTTAGCAGCAGAAAGTCAAGTTCCAAACACAATGAATGAGTACTTTGCCAACATAGGGCAAAAACTAGTGCAGGGAATAAAACCTCTGAATAAAGAGGAAATAGATGAAGAAACTGAGTGAGTGAGTGAGATTGGTTGCTTTACGCCCTTATCAACACTTTGAAGTGTTATATCAAGGGCGGGAGAGCTGAGAGGGAGGCAGTTTATGATCATACCCAGGAAATAGAGATAGAGAAGAAGGGAGAGAGACAGAGAAAAGAGACAGAAAGGCACTAAAGCTCAAACGTCAGATATTGTAAACCAAATAAAAAGAAAAAAGATGACCGAAGGTGATGAGAATATCAAGAAGTTCTCGTTAGTGCCAATAGAACTAAAAGAAATATTAGATTATGTAAAGAGAACGAGTAAATACAAAGCATCAGGGATACCATATATGCCCACGAAAATTCTAAAACCAATACTAATTAAGCTTAGTATGCAACTAATGTATCTATTCAACCTATCTATTGATACTGGACAGGTACCTAGGGATTTCAAAAGTGCACAAATTACTCCCTTACACAAGGATGGTAGCAAAACAGAACCAGGAAATTTTAGGCCAATTTCTGTAATAACTCTACCCGCCAAAATCCTGGAAAAATGTATTCAGAAACAATTTTATAATTACCTAGAGGAAGAAAACCTTCTGTATGAACACCAGTATGGGTTCAGACAAGGGATATCCTTAAATGATGCTCATTATAAATTATTCCTGAGATATACCAAAACTTAAATAAGAAAAATGTATCAGTATTGGCGTATTTAGACTTGAAAGCCTTTGATACGGTAGACCATAAAAGGCTGATACAGAAACTTGGTATAATAGGGGTCGATGAAAAGGCACTAGAGTGGTTTACTGATTACTTATGTGATCGGAAACAATTAGTTGTAGTGAATAAAATAACATCTGGTAAGGAAGTGGTACGATGTGGAGTTCCTCAAGGGACATCTTTGGGGCCATTACTGTTCCAGGTGTACATAAATGATCTTAACAAATGGATCAAATATTTGAAGATAATCTTATTCGTGGATGATACCGTGATATATAACTCAAACAAGGAGAAACAGTAATAGAGGATGAAATGAAATTTGACCTAGAGCGAGTAAATCTGTGGTGTAGAGAAAATAAGATATCTCTAAATATCAAAAAGAGCAAAATAATGGAAATTAGTAGGAAGAAAAAAGTACCGAATGTGAAGGAAACGAGATTTCAAATAGGTGAAGATGAAATAGAAAGAACCAAATCATATAAGTACCGTGGGGTAACCATCGATGATAAATAAACATTCAAACAACATCTCTCAATGCAAATATGTGCAGCCAGAAATAAGGTACATAAGCTAGCGGAACTGAGACATTTGGCAGGGGATAACACCCTTCTGATCCCCCATACAGAAGATATAATGCTTAATTTTTCCAACCTGAACCTTAATAATGGGAATCAGTCTGAAGAAATCATGGTCGACCTACAACCAGCACCCAGTCCCATCCCAAATACCATTGATAACGCCACCAGCCCCAAACCTGAGTCCGACCAAGAACCTGATATCCAACCTCCATACCCAACTGACCAATCACCCAACCCTACAACCCTAAAACCCTCCACCCCCACAAAGGAAACCGTCCCCAACCTATTCATCACCGTGGAGAATGACACATCTACCAACTCCCCTCACAGCATACCATTCACCCCAGCCGCTGGAAGGAACCAAGGGGGCCTCTCTATCAGCCACCGTGAGTTAAATCAGCTGCTATACCACCTGCACCAAATTGTAAGGATATTAAACCGACGGGCAGCATGAATCCTGGGCCACTACTTAAACAACTCGGGCTACCTTGACTTGGATTAAAATTATTAACCTCTTAAAATTAACTTAACTACACAGTTGAACTTAAAACTATAGATTCGACTTTTTAACCTTTATTCTACACATTATTCCCAAACAGAAGTTAATCTCTAACAACATCGGACTTAAATCTATACATCCGATTCTTAATAACTATATTTCATATACAAACAAATTTTTATATATCAAAGACAAGACCTCTTTATTGAACCATCAATTAAAATTCATCGATTCCATCTATCATCTTATTCTCACTTGTTACACATTAACAACACATTATGTGTTGCATCCTACACATTATGTGTTGTGGTTCTACACATTTTCTCTATATATAGTCACGGGTGGGACACTGATCCCCGTAACACACGTTACCTCATCACATATGGCGAGTGCAATTAAAAGTGGTCATTGTTTACATTTGAGTTTAGGTATTTATAAAGTTCAGACATGTATGTGAACCATCATTAAAGATGGCATTCGATCTTTGATAATGGAAATTGTTTTATCATGGTCATCACAACAGTAGTTTTTCTATAATATGTGTGAATAATTATAATGGTGATGAGGTAACGCCAACCAGTATTGATTGTGGTGATGCCCGTGAAGCAACTGGTTGATGCCTGTGAAGTGGATTTCTTAAATATATAAATTCCTAACTTTTATTCAATTTTCTCTGTGAATAATGGGAATTAATGGCTCAAAATACCACAGCAAAAGAATCTCTTAAATAAACCAACTAACTCCTTTTTTTACTATTTGAAAACATATAGAGGTGGGTCCTGACCTTGTTGTTTCACCCATTCTTCCCGTTCCCCCTTCCACTCTCACCACCAGCTCCCTCTCTCTATATATATTAATAATAATATTATATATATGATCGATTCCAGCGAAATGGGGGGCCATTATGTGTTTTTTTTATCATTTTATCCAATCGTTATCATTTTATGTCATTGAAGGATGGTCAAAGGATGAAAACCCCAAATCCTTTTCCTTTGATATCGTATTGATATCTGTCATTTGTAATCTATCCTGAGGCTATAGAAACTCTGGGATTAATAATAAGAAATGTAATCAAGGTTAGGTTCTATCCTGGTGGTGAGAAGCCATGAAAAGTGTCATACGAATCAGGTATTTATTTTTATTGTAGTACTTTAACATAGACCTATATGTGATCCGTTTTAGGAAAATGAGTCATAAGTCGCAAAAAATGGATTTTGAGATATCACTATGTTTGAAAAGAGGAGATCAAGCTGATTCCAATGATAATAAACACTAGGACACTTAATATGTATTTCTGTATTTTAACTTTGATGTTCTTATTTTTGAAAAAAAATGTTTGCAATGTGTCTAGATGGGTAATTACCAGTAAAGTAACTAAATATACTCCATACAAAGACCTTCAAAATCTAAGGATATGTTTAATACAATGTCCTGAAATTTGTTACACGGATTGATCTGACTATAAGTGCTAAACCCCCTAACTATCAGAACATTTCAATAAAGAGAACTCGTGATGAAAACACTTTGAAAAATATCAATTTTGCGACTTGTGACTCATTCTCCCAAAACACATCACATATACGATAATAATATACTAGACTATACATGGAAATTGGAAGGTTATAATAGTGCTTTTAAAGACAGTTCATGAGAAATTAGTCACATCATACTAAGAACAAAATACCAGTTTACAGCAATCACTCCTCACATAATTACGCTTTACAGGCATCTTTTACAAACTGTGTTTTTGCTTTACAGGCATCACCAATTTACGTTACGGGGATCACCTATGAAAATAAAAACACCTTTTACACATTTTCTACTTATATATAGCTTAAGTTAAAGTAAAGGCGGTGTTTCTCGTTGTATTGTGCCTGAGACAGCATATGAAATAATAACTTATATGAATGGTAAAGGTCTAAAACTTAGCCAACAGTTTTGAATAGGCACTTCAAAATCGCCATATGTGATGAGGTAACGTGCGTTACGGGGATCAGTGTCCCACCCGTGATAGTGGAGCGGCAGTATTCTTATTTTATCCCTGACGAACCCCCCCCAATGGGCAAAATATTGGAATAAAAAGAAAACTTCTAAGTGGTCGACTTGAGTGATTCTTACCATCTTCAAAATAATTTTAGAAATTTTAACATTATTTCAATCAGTTTACCAACGTTGTAAGAAGGGAAAGTATTATGATCTGTATCAAGCCGTACAAGGAATTTGATATCCTAGTAACAGTAAATAATTGAGCGAAGTACTTTATACTCATGAAAATGCATCATCCGTTGTATATTTAAAAGGGTAACAAGCTCGAAGTTATTGTTATTCATGATTCATATTTATTGTTATACTCTGCATGCCAAAATAGCATGCCTTTGCAAATTCTATTACTTTATATAGTAATACTGTTTGTCAATTGTTAGGTCAAGTTGCTGCATAGGTCATCTAACTTTGTGCTATGTACTTATGCTCAAATCAAAATAAAAGATGTAATAAATGAGATGTAAAACATCTGATATAGGGACTTCTGCTTTTTTTATATGCAACTGATGGTTCTATAATTTGGCTTAATATTGCACACATTTCTTCTTGGGAGTGCATGCTGCAAACCAAGGGAATAATTAATACATATATGACTATAGATGTGTCCTATAAGTTAGGGACTTTGATTTATTGTCCATTACCTCTCCACTCCCCCAACCTTTCTCCCCCTCTGTCCGTCTCCTTCCCTCCTCTACCTCTCCCCCT
The DNA here is from genome assembly GCA_942159475.1 of Sthenelais limicola. NCBI lineage: Eukaryota > Metazoa > Annelida > Polychaeta > Phyllodocida > Sigalionidae > Sthenelais > Sthenelais limicola. Next base: position 14,414,175 of record OW804098.1, read on the forward strand.
TGCTCCCCCACCTCTCCCATTCAATGCATACAATGCTGAAGGCCCAATAGTTAGTCTCCCCCAACCTGATCAGTCGCATTGAATCTTTTTTCCAAATTGTCTATTCATATGTATTGTTTATTTCTTCATGTACTTATGCATGTGCTATATCAATGTTCATGTGTTATGGAGGAATAAACCTAGGGTTTATTAGCCCAAATCCCCAGACCAGAGTCTGTATTTGTGCTGGTGGGATAGTGGACATAATGGGATGATGCAAATAACAGGTGTATACATATGCTATAACTTGATCAACACATTAACTATATTTGCAGCAATTTATTCTCTAGCATTCAATAATTATCCTTTATTCAGGTGTTACTCAGTGAAGTTACAAGTAATCATAATCATTATCACAATCATAATCATATAGAACCGGCACTTATTTAGTTCATAATTTTTATACTTCTAAATGACCTGGTTTTTCGAGACTTGGCTTTCAATTGGGACCCAGCATTTTTTCAGTGAAATACGGTATACATACTGGGAAATAGGTCCTGCCTCCACCTAGCAATATAAAGCTATAAGAGGGACTTGTCTCCAGGAATAAAGGACTGAGATCTAGACTTGAAACTATGACTTCTCATGTCTTGTGATATCCAAGGCCTTGCCTAATGCTTGAATATACTACATTATATCTCACATTCTCAGTTATTACGACAAAACAAATCTGACAAAACTCATATTGAGTCATATTAAGACTTATCAGACTGCATTTATCAATATTCTGCTGCTGGTATATGCAAGATTTTGAAGTCTAATCACTGATAAAAAAAGTCATTGTATGAAAGGATTCTGGCAGGTCCTACAAATACAAATGAGGACGTTTTAGAAGCCCTGTAGCAAAATCAGTTGAAAATCCGCCGAAATAGTGGTCATAGTACAGGGGCTGGGGGTGATTCCGTGTGCAAGTCTGAATGCACTAACTTTCTCTCCAGAATCATTTAGAGGGTACCCTGGGATGAAATAAAATCGAGGGTGACAGTTCTGAATCATGGGCATAAGTTGGGAAATTGCGATTGAAGTTTGATAGCCTTGGATTAGCCCCAATTATTTGGATCAAGTATTTGAAAATGAAAGATTGAATCTATTCCAATGAAACTTTGTGAGATTATAGTCTATAGGGATGTTGATTTTTTCAAATAAAATTTTTTTGCAGAACCATCATGAACAACCACCAGGGGGCGTTTTTGTGTGTTTTTTTCTATATTTTTTTAATACACTTAAGTTCACTTACAGTTTGAATCTAGCTTTATCCATTTAATTACAAGGGATTGATATGGTCTTAAACTGCTTGAACTGGGCTTCAATTTGATATATAAAACATGTCTCTATGTTAATAATAAAAGAAGTTATGATTTTTCAAAAAATAAATTCGGCCAGTGGTGTAGGTTGCGGCCGCGTGCCTGCCGAGGCAAGATTTTCACTTTTTTACAAGATTGGCTCATCTGACAGCTTAGACTTCATTAACTTTTTTGTTCAACTCATAGAGCTCTTCAATTCTAAACCTTGTGTTGTATTTTCTTATCAATTATCTGCCACCAGGGGGCACTTTTGTCCCAAATTGCACCTGTTTACACTTACTCTTTAGTTTTAGGTTGCAAGGAATCCATTTTCCTCAGCCATTATTCTGTTCCAACTTGTGTTGTATTCTGTTATCAATTACCAGCCACCAGGGGGCAGTTTTGTCCTTAACTGCTCATTTTCACTTACTCATTAGTTCTCTATTTCACATAGTAATTTTGCACAAGAACCCATAATAAATTAGGTTTGAGCTAACATTATACAAAATGTTTAACATAATGGCATCTGTACCATGCACAATGCTGTCATTTGGGGTTATATGGATTCTTGCAGCCTGATTCCTCCAGATGTTTGCATTTACAAAATTTGCAACAGGCTAGCCTTTGTTTTCTACATCCACATCTTGATGTTGCACACTTTTGACAAGTGCAGGCCTCTGGAAAGTCTTTAGGAAGAATATGTATGTATTTTGAAGGGAGCACCAGTCCGTCAGATGATTCAAAGCCAAATGAAGAGGGTTCCAATGACAACTTATCCAAACAATTGACAATTTCATATGTAGCATGGAATGCCTGCAAAATATGTCCTCTTGTGGAATAACTTGTTGGTGGAAGTTGGTCCAATGTTATGGATTTACTCTGCAGGTACAATGAATACCGAAGCTCATCCATGTTTTTTGGACTCAGTTGTTCGTTTTAGCACATGTACCAGGTAATATTCAGCCTTGGTAAATTCCTCCTCCAATTTGTGATGGAAGGTATTTATACCAAATCCCTGAAGGTATTCTAGAGGACCTGCTTTTAGTGCTGCACCTTTAGTACCAAACATGCTTGTAATGTCACATCCTGTTAGACAATGCACAGCTGGAAGGACTTGACAGAGTGGTCCAATGGTATGTGCTAGAGAATGAAGAGGGAGATACCTGGTTGTATTTCCTACACCAGCTCTCATCCACAGCTCTTGAAGGCCATGGCAATTGAAGGATTTCCAGTAGTACAGGCAAAGGACCATTACGTCTGTGTCTGCTGATAAGATGATTATCGTTTTCTTCCCCCTCTTTATTTCCTCCATTGCATGTGGTATAATGCGGTAATCAGCTTCTTCTGTATCAGAATCAAGCTCAGGAACCTTTTCCTGCACAGAATGCTTTATCCTAATACATTGCTTGTAGACTGACTTGTAGTCAAGCATCCCACCAATAACTATTTCTTCATTGGGAAACTTCCCTGCATTTCTGGTGAGCCAGTCAGCTAGCAGCATCTGCAGCTTTGCCTTGTTTGTGATGGATGCCCAAAATGCTTCCATATTGATAGGGAGAGGTGTGTCCACAGCAATAGAACTGAGCTCAATACTGTACTTTACATATTAACAGTAGCGCCATACCAAGAGCGGCGGAAATTGGCTGAACTATGAGCTAGGCGGGCAAGTCACAGAAGCCTTATGTATTAACCATAGGCTTCTAACTTTCTGCTTTTTCTCCCAGAATTTGAGTTATTGTATGATACTGTGAGCTATCCAATATTATCAAATGACATGTTAAGATTGGTCATGCTTAACAAGAGGACATTTTATCCGCTAGATTTTAGCATATAGCAACTTTCGTAACAGTGTATCAACAAAAACAAGCAAGCATAGGTGTACGGGCTGCAGGGGGTCAGCGGCCGTGTGCTCCTACGCACACACACACCCCTGCACGTCCAGCGGTAGCCCGGGTGCGGTTCGGCCTGCATAGCTAGGTGAGTCAACTGGACTGCGCATGCGCAGAATGACAGAAGTTCATCCCGCAGTTACTGGTACGCACTGGAGACAGAATTCGTAAAGGGGGCTATTGCCTTTGATTTTGCTCTTCTCTGTCTCTCTGAATCCTTGACTGAGCCAGTTATATATGAATCAAAAACAAAGTCAATGCATGATGCATTCTTACATATCCCTTGAATCATTTGTCCAAAGCTCTCACACATTTGACCAAATGTTTTGAGTGTGGAAAATCTTATTCTCCGCAAATATGCCATGACATCCACAATACAAGTACTTTGACTTAGTGGAGGAGGCAAAGGATTGACCTCTTTTGGAATTAATTTTTCCAGTTCATGCATGAGGTCACTTTTGGTTGGCTTTGTCATGAGTCCATCCTCATCAAATAAGGTGCTACGTGATACCAACTCATATTTGAAAAGTTCCTTGGTATCATATCCTCTGACATGTGCAATATCAAGGAGTTTATGTGACCGACCCAGCTCTTTGGTCTGTTCTTTCTTCTGTCCACGACTTGGACAGATTTCTGTTTGGAATGGAGGCTTTGAAACGTCTTGAGGTTTGTCCTGTGTATTGTATCTGAAATCTTTCTAGTTCTGTCAACAAAAACTTCATGGCGGAATTTGGCATACTTTTCGGCCCCAATATTCTTGACATTCAACATCTGCTCACAGATTTCTTCACTCATGATTTCCTGAGTTAGAATTTGGTTTGGTTTGGTTTGGTTAGTTTCACCTCCGCTAATAGTAATTAAAAGTTAGCAGATATACTGTGGTTTTATTATTTTATTCTGTGAAATTCCCTATTTCATGAAACAGGGTTTGGCCTGACGAAGTCAGGCTTCATTTAGGTTACCTAAATTTTGTCGTACAATTTGGTTTCCCGTAGGAAATCAAGAATATTTTTGTTCCCAGATTCCCGGAAAATACTCTGCAGTGTCCTGCGATTTTGCAGGAATTTTATTCTGTTTCTCTTGGTTGCCTGACAATGTATTAAGAGATACTCTACACTCAGTTGAGTGTTGCATGTCTGACATACAGGAGCCACTTCACCTTTTAGAAGGTGCCTGTGAGTCAGTTTGGTGTGACCGGTACGAAGACGGGTCAGTATCACCTGTTCGGGTCTTGTCAGGTTATCATCTTTGAATTTTGGTGTGATTGATGGTGTGATTGCTCGCAGCTTGTTACTGTTAACACCATTCCATGTGCGCTGCCAGCTACGTTTGACATGTGCCTGCGCCACAGGTACAATGTCTGTGTATGGCATTTGGTCAGCCCCAACAGGGCGCCTCAATGCATTTTTGGCTGCAATGTCTGCTGCCTCATTTCCTTCTATTCCAATGTGGCTTGGCACCCAGCACAACACCACTTCTTTGTCCAGTCTTTTGTTTTCAGTGTATGTCTCTTGAATTGCTTGTATGATTGGGTTCTTAGGATAAAGGTTGGTCACAGCTTCTAGACATGGGTGCGAGTCTGAGAATATGATGAATTTCTTCATCCGTGAGACCTGTACCCATTCAAGTGCCTTAAGCAGTGCTTTTCCTTCAGCAGTGTAGATGCTGCTTTCCTTGTGGAGAGCCTTCTTCAAGTTTCCAAATGGTGTATGCACGGCAAATCCAACACGACTACCATCTTTGGAACCATCGGTGAAAATGGCTGTATGGCTTTCAAACTGTGTCCTGATTTCACTGTATTGTTTTTCAAATACATGCACAGGAGTCTCAGTTTTCTTGTTTGTGTCAAGGTCCAGGATAACCAGGGGTAATTTTTGTTCCCATGGTGGAGTCTCTGGTGGTTTTTCAGTCATTACTCTTTTCATTGGTACACCAGCTTCTCGGAATAAAGACCTTGCTGTCACTGCCATTGGCTTGATGGCATTTGGCTTCTCCCGATACACAGTGTTCTTGTTGTCAAATATGAGTTTGTGGGCTGGATTCTTGGGGTTAGCTCTGACACGTATAGTGTATTGCAGTGTGAGCTTTTCCCGGCGAAACTCCAGAGGTGGTATACCAGCTTCAATATGAAGGCTTGGTGCAGGAGTTGTACGTAAGGCTCCAAGACAAAGTCTCAGTCCCTGGTTCTGAATGGGCTTAAGTCTGTCCAGGTAAGACCTTGGAGCAGAGGCATACACCATAGATCCATAGTCTAACCTTGATTGGATATACATTTTGTACAATGTCAGCAAGGTCTCTTTGTTACAACCCCAGTTGGGGTGACTGAGGACCTTCAGCAGGTTCATTGCCTTCTGGCATTTCCTCCGGAGGTATTCAATGTGTGGTTTGAAGGAAAGAATCCTGTCAAATACCACGCCAAGGAATTTTACCTCCTCCTGGACTACCAGATTTTTTCCTTGGAGATATAGTGTTGGCTCCTCTTTGCACCCTCGCCTTCGGCAGAAATGCACAACACAAGTTTTCTCTGCTGAGAATTTGAAGCCATTGTTGGTGCTCCACTCAGCTAGTCTTGTCAGAGTCTGCTGTAGTATGCGTTCAATTGTTCGCATGTGGGTGCCCTTGTAGCAGATGACAAAATCATCCACATACAAGCAGCATTCAACACTAGGTTGAAGTTGTTTAGTGATGCTGTTGATCTTAACACTGAAGAGGGTCACTGAGAGGATACAGCCTTGGGGTACACCCATTTCCTGCTCTTCACTTCTTGGAAAGATAGAATGTTATGCAGAGCATGTTCAGTGTTAGACGTGATGTTGAATGGATTTTCATGATATTCAACATAGGACATCATGTTTCCTACATGAGCTTCATATGTAGCAGTGAGGGATTTCCGAAACTCATGATTGACCTCATAATGGTTTGGTTGGATACAACTCAACTCTCGCTGATGGTTGCTCACTGCCAACATTTCATGGTAGATGATTTCCCATTGAGCCACAAAACTTTTCCTCTTAGAAGAACCAATGATTCCAGAACTACTCTTTTGGGACCGATTGATTGTTTGCTCAAGGCACATATCTGCCCCAACTGCATTGAATATGCCTGGACTTCGTTTCACAACAAACTTTCCTTCAAGAAATGCTGTATGAATGTCAGGAGCTTTTAGTGGGAGCCCTCTCATATCTTCAAGATAAACTGAACACCAACGTAAATAGTTGACACGGTCGAAAGCAGCAAACAATGGAAGGATACTTTGTACCGTGTGCAGATGGAGGCTCCAGTCTCCTTCTCGATCAGCCCGGACAAGGTCTTTAAGAAGACCAACCATTTCAATAAAATTGCACCAATATGCAAAGGTCTCACTTTTAGATCTTTGAGCCTGCTTGAAGGCCTGAAAATCCTGGAAAAGGCTGCTTGATGAATCAATGAAGGCCTGAACACTAGCTCTGCTCTCCTGTCTACACTTGTCAGCCACATTTTGTTTCAGCTTCTGCAGGGATTGAAGCACATGTCTATACTCTATTACTTCTTTTGACTGAAAAAACTGGCCCCATAACAATCTCTCCATTGCTTCAGAAAGAAGTAGCATTCCCTTTAATGCTCGGCTGTAGTTCTTACCACTTAAAACCCATTCCACAACATTGATTCCAAACACTTTCTGCTCCACTTCCAGCGAGATATTTCCCAATGCAACCAATTAGGACCTTGATCATATGAAAAGATCCAATGCAGATGACAATGTCATTGAATTCAGCAGGTCTGAGCAACATAATTTCCCTTGCAATGTGATACACTCCTTCATCACATGTTAGTGCTAGATGTGTTTGATCAAGCTGGGACAAAATACTTTGGAAATTTTTTAATGCTGTATACACTATAGCATACTCAGTCACAAGGTATGGGATGACAGGGATGAATCCTACATTCATTTCTTGTAACTCTCTTTCTGATACAACTGAATTGAAGGACGCCCAGGATGGCATCATTTGAGTAGAGGATGTAGCGTGAAGTTTTCCATCCTTCGACTGATCAAATTTAGCCAAACACCAGGCCATATCTTTGAGTTTTATGGTCTCGTGTTGAGCACCATCCATTTCATAAAGATCTAGAGGAACACTATAACACATAATAGCCCTTATGGAGGGGCTTGAAAAAAAAATATGGGAAATACAGAAGTACACCAGCACAACGTCTGAACACTGACACTGGTAAAAACAACTAATACCAAAATGTAGTGATAATATATTATTAGTGAAGTGCACCAGTACAAGCGGTAGCAATGTACCTGTTATAAATACCTATGTAGGCCTAAATAATTGATGATATAAGAGTTGATGGACTTATTGAGGCTATATGGTGGCCTGGTTCAAGATACAACCTGGTGCTAATTGCAACCATACAAATACATGTGTTTGACAGCCCTAAGAAAACAAACTAAGTCTAATAAATGGTGGGATGAAGTACTTATATATACTATATATATATATACATATAATGTATACTGTATAGATATAATGTACTGGAGTATAAAGGTAAAACAGGGGCAATACTGGTTTGTGTAGCACCTATAATAGTCTTCAGTCAGAGATAGAAAGTTCTCTTTCCCCAACCATGGAGTACTAGAGAGTGGACAGGTGGTGGTGGGGCAGGCTATTTATAGGTGAGTGGCCTTGTCACCCCGACCTCAGAGAGAGCACCCTGGGGTTTTCAATTGGCCTTCAAATTTGTGCTTTCTCAATACCACTAATTTAATTGTCATACAGTCTAAAATGGTCCCAAACAAAAAATTTGATAATTATGTGCTTAAAGCTCAGGATTTTCTCTCTCCAATGATGTCATTTGTGGATAGATAACGGAAAATACATAGTGCACAGACAAGGATATGTCCATTATTTCAGCCAAGTTTAAGCGTTTTTGTATACATTTTGTTAATTGCTGAGGTTATTTTTGAAAGAATGCATATTTTTTTAATAGAAACCTATAATGCAGCATGTCTCTTAACTATTTCAAGTGTCATTTTTGTATATTGATCCTTATATTGGGGCTGAGACTGAAAAAGGTAAAAAAAAGAAACACAGACTTCATTATGTACTACACCATATAGATGTGATGCAAACAGGACCTGAGATATTAGATTTGTTGTACTCTGTAGTGGCCATATTGGATTGTGACCTTACAAATACAGTTGGAATAGAATAATGACTAAGGAAAATGGATTCCTTGCAACCTAGACCCACTCCCTTTTTCGGTGTCAAAATTTGATATGTTATTGAAAAGTGTAAGCTTCCGAAAATAAAAACATATACATACATACATACAACCTAAAACTAAAGAGTAAATGGAAACAAGTGAAATTTGGGACAAAAGTGCCCCCTGGTGGCTGATAATTGATAAGAGAATACAACACAAGGTTTAGAATTGAAGAGCTCTATAAGTTGAACAAAAAAGTTAATGAAGTCTAAGCTGTCAGATGAGCCAATCTTGTAAAAAAGTGAAAATCTTGCCTCGGCAGGCACGCGGCCGCAACCTACACCACTGGCCGAATTTATATTTTGAAAAATCATAACTTCTTTTATTATTAACATAGAGACATGTTTTATATATCAAATTGAAGCCCAGTTCAAGCAGTTTAAGACCATATCAATCCCTTGTAATTAAATGGATAAAGCTAGATTCAAACTGTAAGTGAACTTAAGTGTATTAAAAAATACAGAAAAAAACACACAAAAAACGCCCCCTGGTGGTTGTTCATGATGGTTCTGCAAAAAAATTTTATTTAAAAAGATCAACATTCCTATAGACTATAATCTCACAAAGTTTCATTGGAATAGATTCAATCTTTCATTTTCAAATACTTGATCCAAATAATCGGGGCTAATCCAAGGCTATCAAACTTCAATCGCAATTTCCCAACTTATGCCCATGATTCAGAACTGTCACCCTCGATTTTATTTCATCCCAGGGTACCCTCTAAATGATTCTGGAGAGAAAGTTAGTGCATTCAGACTTGCACACGGAATCACCCCCAGACAATGGACTATCAATTGACTTTTAGATGAGTTGGGAAAAAAATGGAAAAAAAAGTCAAAGTTTTTGACGAACGTTAGCTGAGAATGCACCTTTACGACCCAAAAAACCACTCAGAGAAAGCTTAGAACCAATCTATTCATTCAATAAATAGCCAATAATTGAATAAATTAAACGGCCCATAGTTAAATCAATAAGTTATACACAAACATCTACATATGCTTGAAGTCACCAATCCTCTCAAAAACCTCAAATTTAAAACGAGAATGAAATACAAAATATACCTCAACGTAACCGAACAAATTTGTGATGTGTCACTTCAAAATGAGTCACCAGTGTTAAAATATTGATTTTGAGATATCATCATATTATGTAAAAAGATGAGCCGATTCCAATGGTTGTCAATATCATAGAACATCCAATGAATATTATATCTATACTTTTTATACTTGAAAAAAAAGTTTGTGGTATGTTTATGGTCAATTACTAGTAAAGTAGTTAAATATAAACTCTTTGGAACAAGTATGGATATATTCAATACACAATCTTCAGTTGTACTAGCAGTGCTAAACACCCAACAAATGAAAACAAGGGCGTTAGGGATCCTGTGAATAAATCACTTTGAAAAAATATCAATTTTGTAACTTGTGACTCATTTGCATGTAACACATCACATACGTTTGTTCATCAAACGATACCAAAAATACTCAGATACTATATACCTAGTATTTATCAACTGTAGGGCTGTGGGGATTTACTAGAATCTATTCAGTCTGTAAAGTTGCCCCTTATAAATCTTCCGACGACCTGGCCCATATATTTGTTTAAATCCTGATTTGGGTTATACAAACACATGTTTCACCCTCTGAACAAACACAAACACAAAGGACAGCACCCTACAGGTACACAGGACCTAGATAGTACCACTTCTCTCGGTACAACACAACTTCTCAACACCAGAAATGAACATTTGAGCGTTGACACTCTGAGACATGGATCCTAATTAACTGCCTGCATGTATCATCAGTAAGTTATATTCATTATATCATTCTTGATTTGGCATAAATGTGTCACAAAATAGTCTTAGGTCGTAAACAAAATGAATTCATGTTTTATCAAATACGATTCAAATGATGTTAACCTTTGGGAAATCTAATAAGTACTTCTATTTCTTTTCTATGTTCAAACAAAAGTATTTATCCTAGAACAATTGCTGGTTGTTTCTAATGAACTGTCTGCTTTGGGTTTTCAAAGCTATAACTTTGTTAATCTGCAATAACCCTTGGATTTGTTTGAGGTGTAAGTAGGTATACTTGATAGACAATTTTGATTATGGAAAATAATTAATACTTAATTAACAAAAAAAACAAAAAACTCAAAGAGATAAACCACTGTCATATGCACTGCTGCAGGCGGGAGTTCAAGGAACTAATGCATGAAAAATAAGGAGTGACAATAATTTTTTCAAATTTCGTCTTGAGAAAGAAGGTGGTTGGGGGATAACAAAAAGCAAAAAAAAATGGATCTCAGCTTATTTTTTTTTCATTCTAGAGACCACCAAAGATAAGTATTGAAGTATGTGGGGAAAATAGATATTTTCTCAGTTTTTCAAAGATTTCAGACAGACAAATAACATTTTTCAGTTGGAATGTCTTCTAAACATAGCCACTATACAGGTTTACCCTCATGCATGAAAGAACAGGGTATCAATATAATTTTGAAAGATATTATTTACCATTGAAAATCTTCAATATTCCTGTTTTTAACTGATCGAGATGCAGATTCAGTTGAATAACTTTTTTAAAAAGTCGGTGACCCCAATTTTTTATTGCTTGAAAGGGTAAAGCAATATGTTAGCTATGTCTATAGAGATTTTTAGTAAAAATTCTAAATGTGATGTGCATGACCAATTTTGTAATCTTAACCTTGCAAAATAAAGAATTTATCATTATTATTATCAACATAAATTTTTCCTGTCACTATTTCAGACTATTTGAATGTTGTGAATGAACAGCTGGATTAATACAGAGGCAGCCCCAAATAACACAGCCTCCATCTGAATCAGCACATCCATCAACTTTTCCCCAACCATGTATCGTGCCACATCCAAAGTTGCCACTGTAAGCACAGCTGCTATTCTTCTCATTGTGCTTCTAATTCATCATTCAAGGACTTACAGACTAAAGGATGATGTAAAAGCACCACCTATGGATGAGGTGAAACATATGTTAAAGAAAGCTCGTTGTCTAGCCGTTGACAAGGGTGTCACGGAAAGTCAACGCATATTACTGAAAAACCTTAGAGACACTTTACAGCTGACTGCAGATAACTGGCATAATGATAAAGTCAATTCATCTCCATCAAGCCTGATAAAAAAGACAGAAAATATAGCAACTAAGTCGCTATCTGCAACAGGAAACGATCACCCAGAATTAATATTCTGTCCATTTAGATGGCCAAACTGGCAGATTTCCTATGTTCCAATTAAGAATTGCAAACTTAACGTCACAAAGGTAGATGATGTCACAACAATATTGCTTAACTTAATGACCTACCCAAATCCCCAGACAGTAGAATCGGTTATAAATGATTTAAAGGCTGTGCATCCCAGTATCAGTGTCCTAGCTGCATGGCCAAAGACTCACACTCTACCATCTGCAAAAATGTCCAAATTAACATATATGACATTTGATGAAACAAAACCGGCCATGGCAATTTGGGGAGATTTAGTGGCAAATGTTAACACAACATATACACTTGTTGCCAGGGATGTTAACTTCATGGATTCAGACATTCAACTTGAACGTATGCTAAGGGTACTGGCCAAACGTTCTGAGGATACAATCATTGGAGGTGCATCCCGGACACCAAATGGACGTTGGAGGATGGGATGTGAGCAAATGAGCCTGCGCAATTATACACTTGCTTTCAAAAGTGGTTACCATCGGTCTACTCATGATGGCTGCCTTCATTGTGATTACCCAAGCGGGCCCTTTATTGGTAAAACAAAATTTCTTAACTTCACACAAGTACCTCTGAGGAGTGATATAGCAGTGTTTGTCAATTTCTTTGTTCAAAAGAGAAAAGCCAAAGTTGGAGTTTATGTGTGTCCTGATGCAATGTTCCATGTAAATGACAATAAGGCAAAAGAGCAGACTGTTGAGTACTGGCGGGAAACGGGTGATGTGTTACTTGTTGAGTTTGTGAAGGTAAATGAGGACAAAATAAGGCTACCATGTAAAGAATACACCTGTCGCCCATATAATGCAAAGTCAGTGGGAAATCCTCCATGTTGTCTGAAAAGGTTGAGTGCAGAGGTGGCCATACTTTATGATTGGTGTCAGAAGAAGAAGATCTGGTGCCAACTCAGGTCAGGCAATCTCATTGGTGCAGTGAAAATGAGCAGTACTTTGCCTTGGGAACTAGATGCAGATTCCTATGTCCTTTCAAACAATTACTCAACCTATACCACTATTCCTTTCAGGGTGAAAGGATCACCCTGGAAACTTGAAGTGTTTAAACGGCCTGAGAGTATAATGGAAGTGGAGCATTACCACGCCAGGGGCATGAATGTAACCCTTGTTAATCTAGATGGGTATTGGATTCCAACATATAGGAATCCAGGAAGACAAATCATGAGAGAATATGAGATGAGTGTTTACAAACATTCAGAGCATAATCACATGTATAGGAGAACACCACTAGCAAGATATTTTGAACGAAAATTTATAAAATGCACCAGACCCGGGTTTCATGCCTGCCTTGATTTGTATAAATCTGATGGCAATATTCAGTTTAATCAAGATTGGTTTGATACATTCTAAAGAACATCACCTGTTGGTGTGTGTAATATCTTTAAGATCGTCTTTTGAACACTCAATACAGCTTCTGCTGGGGTATTTATACCTAGGTTTATTTAAGTTTAGTGGTGAGGACTAGGTCTTAGGACCATTTAAAATATGTAACGAATTGTATTGGCATGCAAATAACATGATGAAGATAGCACATAATGAGAAAGAAATAATGTTTTGTATTCTCTTATCTTTATTGTACATGTGCATTCCAAATATTTTTATCATATGTGTATAATAAAAATTCACATTGGGTTTACATTTAGCTTTTAAGGCCCTTGCCCACATAGCCGATGCTCGACTTGCATGAGAATCGTCTTAGCGGACTAGGGCTTTTAGATACTTTTTGATGATTCAAAACCAAAAACAAAGGTTTATATATCAATATTTGTCTATATGCTAGGGGCATCTAATGAATAATAAATTAATATTTTGCGAATAAAAAGCCAAATTTATGGGCTCAAATGACTGATTGCAACTGTATTGTATTTTTAGCCTGAAATTTGTGCAAAATCTGTGTAGGTGACCGTCACCGTATATGATGGCACGGTAGCTAGGTAACGCTACTTGGGAACCACGCCCCCCGCGACACCTGTATTATATTACCCAATCATCTCACGCCATGTCACAATGCCCTTCTACCTTCCATAAGGTAAACACTCCACTCCTCAACTCCCCGTCGATTCACCCACACATGTATTTAAATTTTTTTCTTTTATTGCTTATTCATGTATGTTATTATGGTGAAATAAATGGTGGTTCAAGGCCATCCCTTCTTTGTCTACTCCTTTACACAGCTTCTATTCCAGCGGACAAGCCACATATATATTTGGGTTTAGGGCTGGACTGGAATTTGCATAAAATCATATTATTCTATATTGCATATATTATGCAACTATGCTGTACTATTTCTTACGTAAGGCGGCGCCACACTAGCCTAGATAAGCCTCACAATGGGCTTCGCAACATACCTTCGCAATAGAAATGACAAAATTCTATCTTGCAGTCTATAGCAGATATGTGTGCCTCTTTGCAATGCGTCCCACAATAAAAAAATGTGTTGCAGTCTATTGCAGAAAGATTAGACATGTTTAATATTTGTGGTTTTAGACACTCTTCAGATGCGGAGGTGTCAATGGGATGCTTGGGACATGTCCTTGAACATGCACTTGAGTGAAGATGCAGCAGGGGAAACAAGTATCAAAAGTCTCTTAAAAGAGTGAATCAAGAAGGCAAAAGAAAATAATTACCCAAAACTTTAATGAAGTCGGCGAGAGTATTCCAGAAACAACAGATGGGGAAGGTTGTGAGAAATCCATTGAAACCTGTGCCGACGGAAGTATTAGAGTCAGTGTTGTAGCAGGAATCCATGCTCCTTATGAAGAACAACAAGATAGTGAGGAAGAAGGTGTTGGCCTGGTTACTGAAAATATGATGGTGGGAGGTGTGTCAAACGCAAGCATGTTCAAGAACCTGTTCTCCTAAACAGAAAAAGAGGGAGGGAGTAGAGAGGTTTCTTTGGCCTGACAAGATGATAGATGAGTTAATTGACTGACTTTCAATCAAATTTTTTAACTGACTTTTGGAGATGTTTACCGCTTTATTAACGATACAATTGATAACACCTATACCAGATCCTGGAATCAATAAGCACAATAGGTGTCCTATCTAGCGACTAGAGAAAATAAGCATCTATCCTGCCTCAATTTTACAATTCATTCTAATTCATAACGAGTGAAAGTAGAATTAAAACTTTAGTCTTTTACTATGTACTACTTCTATTGACTTTATTCTTGTAAGTATTGCTTTGTTATGTCATGTCTCATTTTACAGCAACAAACATTACAGCACTTTTTTGGATTCTCTCACCGGAGCAAGCCACTAATGTTTTACCCATCAATGCTGCAGAAGATCATATCAAGGGAGAAGGGTATGTTAGTCTGATACAAATGCAAGTGCCAAAACTAAATGAAATCTTATCAATCAACTAGATTTGCAAAATCAAAAAAAAGGGAAATAGAAAAATGTATTCAATTTGTTTCATTCTGAATGAACTGTGAACCCGTGAGGAAAAAACTGGGGATTCTCACTGTAATAAAATATTGCTTTATATATCAAAAATAATTTAGTTAGATGGAGTGAGTGCTGCCCAATGGGGTGAGTGAGTGAGTGATGGTTGCTTAATGCCATGACGACATTGAGTGAGTGAGTGATGGTTGCTTAATGCCATGCCCAATGCGGGTGGACCATGAGGATAATGCTGTGGCCCTATATGAATCACTTGGTGCAAAGATAAAACAAACTGGTAAATACATACATGTGTTTCCAGTCATGTAAATACATGGATTTCCACAGTCCCGTGACAATTATCCAATAAGACTTATATATAAAAAAGTCACCAGATATGCTAATCCATAGTCTTTGGTTTGGTTTGGTTTGGTTTGGTTAGTTTCACCTCCGCTAATAGTAATTAAAAGTTAGCAGATATACTGTGGTTTTATTATTTTATTCTGTGAAATTCCCTATTTCATGAAACAGGGTTTGGCCTGACGAAGTCAGGCTTCATTTAGGTTACCTAAATTTTGTCGTACAATTTGGTTTCCCGTAGGAAATCAAGAATATTTTTGTTCCCAGATTCCCGGAAAATACTCTGCAGTGTCCTGCGATTTTGCAGAAATTTTATTCTGTTTCTCTTGGTTGCCTGACAATGTATTAAGAGATGCTCTACACTCAGTTGAGTGTTGCATGTCTGACATACAGGAGCCACTTCACCTTTTAGAAGGTGCCTGTGAGTCAGTTTGGTGTGACCGGTACGAAGACGGGTCAGTGTCACCTGTTCGGGTCTTGTCAGGTTATCATCTTTGAATTTTAGTGTGATTGATGGTGTGATTGCTCGCAGCTTGTTACTGTTAACACCATTCCATGTGCGCTGCCAGCTACGTTTGACATGTGCCTGCGCCACAGGTACAATGTCTGTGTATGGCATTTGGTCAGCCCCAACAGGGCGCCTCAATGCATTTTTGGCTGCAATGTCTGCTGCCTCATTTTCTTCTATTCCAATGTGGCTTGGCACCCAGCACAACACCACTTCTTTGTCCAGTCTTTTGTTTTCAGTGTATGTCTCTTGAATTGCTTGTATGATTGGGTTCTTAGGATAAAGGTTGGTCACAGCTTCTAGACATGGGTGCGAGTCTGAGAATATGATGAATTTCTTCATCCGTGAGACCTGTACCCATTCAAGTGCCTTAAGCAGTGCTTTTCCTTCAGCAGTGTAGATGCTGCTTTCCTTGTGGAGAGCCTTCTTCAAGTTCCCAAATGGTGTATGCACGGCAAATCCAACACGACTAGCATCTTTGGAACCATCGGTGAAAATGGCTGTATGGCTTTCAAACTGTGTCCTGATTTCACTGTATTGTTTTTCAAATACATGCACAGGAGTCTCAGTTTTCTTGTTTGTGTCAAGGTCCAGGATAACCAGGGGTAATTTTTGTTCCCATGGTGGAGTCTCTGGTGGTTTTTCAGTCATTACTCTTTTCATTGGTACACCAGCTTCTCGGAATAAAGACCTTGCTGTCACTGCCATTGGCTTGATGGCATTTGGCTTCTCCCGATACACAGTGTTCTTGTTGTCAAATATGAGTTTGTGGGCTGGATTTTTGGGGTTAGCTCTGACACGTATAGTGTATTGCAGTGTGAGCTTTTCCCGGCAAAACTCCAGAGGTGGTTTACCAGCTTCAATATGAAGGCTTGGTGCAGGAGTTGTACGTAAGGCTCCAAGACAAAGTCTCAGTCCCTGGTTCTGAATGGGCTTAAGTCTGTCCAGGTAAGACCTTGGAGCAGAGGCATACACCATAGATCCATAGTCTAACCTTGATTGGATATACATTTTGTACAATGTCAGCAAGGTCTCTTTGTTACAACCCCAGTTGGGGTGACTGAGGACCTTCAGCAGGTTCATTGCCTTCTGGCATTTCCTCCGGAGGTATTCAATGTGTGGTTTGAAGGAAAGAATCCTGTCAAATACCACGCCAAGGAATTTTACCTCCTCCTGGACTACCAGATTTTTTCCTTGGAGATATAGTGTTGGCTCCTCTTTGCACCCTCGCCTTCGGCAGAAATGCACAACACAAGTTTTCTCTGCTGAGAATTTGAAGCCATTGTTGGTGCTCCACTCATCTAGTCTTGTCAGAGTCTGCTGTAGTATGCGTTCAATTGTTCGCATGTGGGTGCCCTTGTAGCAGATGACAAAATCATCCACATACAAGCAGCATTCAACACTAGGTTGAAGTTGTTTAGTGATGCTGTTGATCTTAACACTGAAGAGGGTCACTGAGAGGATACAGCCTTGGGGTACACCCATTTCCTGCTCTTCACTTTCGGAGAGGACTGACCCTAGGCGGACTTGGAATCCATAGTCACAGAATAACAATAATATAGATATTTTCATTTTACAGGATTATGGTAAAAAAATCAAAAGATCTCTTATACGCAGAGGTCCACTACTTTGGAAAATCAAAGAACTAATTCCTGGCATTTCAGTAGTAGATATAGTGACTCAGCCCCTCTAGCCGATATAAGAATTGATACATTTGCAACCTTGTCTCCTAAATTGTTTTCTCTCCAGGCTTCTTGGTCATGGCTGGAAGCTGGTCATGGCAAAGGGCCATGTGATGGAGTTGGTGGGGGCATTGAAAAAAAGGCAGACAATCTGGTAAAAGCAAATTCCATCATATCTCCTCTTCAGAAGAATTATTTGGTCATGTAGGCAACTACACTGTTGTAGAATTACTACTATTACTACTTCATATGACTAAGTATTCGTAGATGAAGCACAATGTCTACATGGGAATAAAATCCAGAAACTTTGGATTCTCTTATGCCAGAAAATGATATTTTACTCACATGTGTATGATACAATGTCTCTTTGCGATGTCGTGAAGGACTCTTTAGTTAATTGTTAAGTCATGACAACTGAATCGCTTACCTTTCTGTGAAATTGCACAGGCGGCAGAATCAATATTATGGTATCGATTGCGAATTCCATGCACAGGATAATTACAAGTGACTTTAAGATGAATCTCTAGGATTGAGAGAGCGCGATAGACGTCTAGGCTATAGGCTATAGTGTATTTTGCAAATGGCAGTTCTGAGTAGTAAAGTTGACGGTTCAATCCATCTGATACTGTGGCACTATAGGTTATTCTGAATTAATTTGTTTCTGCACATGAATAACTAAATGTTCCCCCAACTCTCTCCCTCAATGACGTAGTGCCGGCTGATGGGTTTATATATAATCCTATTTGATTGAGAGGAACATTCTGAATGTGCGTGCTTGGAAGAGGTCCACGTGGTGTATGGTATGATACGTAATCCCTGACTTCTGTTTGGTGTAAAAGAAAGTCTTGGTATTTACCTTTGTCACATTAGGTCCCTCTATCTATTTGAGCGTGATTAATCCCAGGTAACACGTTGGTAGTGATATAAGTTTTGTATACAGCTTTGAAAGTTACACACTACAACAAAGTATGTACGTACCGCTGCCGTCGTGCGCAGTGACGTCATTACCGCATTTCCGCTTCCTCCCGCCACGCACATTGTGACGTCTATTTTGGTGGACTCGTGTTATCGGGATTCCGTATGGTACTGGTATACGGTGGTTAGCGCCCCTACAGGCTGAGCATATAGACAGGCTGAACATGTACAAATTAATGTTACCAGTCACTGACTCATGCACATACAATTACCGATGATGGATATTGATATGAGCATCGCATTCATTTTCATTTTAGTCATTCATTGTGGGCCGACACAGCGCTGAGTCTAAGAGAGCTCATCGAAAGAAACAGAAGAAGCAGAAGAAAATAAAGAAGAGAGAGCTGCTCAAAGCTGCAGCTGCAGCAACAGCTGGACCAGCTGGTCCAGTTGTTAAGAACTTTTCTGTGAAAGTGCACGAGCACTCAGCCTCCCTAAGCGAAACTAAGGCACCGAACAGGGAGAAGAAACGTACCCGAACCGCAGACCATGTTTCAGAAAATTCAACATGACCCATTGTATGTTCGAATGCAAGAGTACAGTTTATTTAAAAGAAGGGTAGAGAGCATCGCAAATAAAATTACTTGAAATTAATAGGAGATTGTTAACTATTTTTTCTTGATCATGATTGTTCGTCTTGTAATTAATATGTAAAAACTCGGATGGTCATCTGCATAAGACAGTAGAACAGAAAAAGACCTACAGATGTATTTCTGCCTGCTCAATTAATTATGGTAATTAAAAGTTCAGCAACGAGAAACCTTGCACACTCTATCAATTGTCAGATGTACTTCTGCCTGCCCATGGTAATTAAAAGTTCAGCATATCGAGCGTTCAACCACTGCTCTAAGGGAAACGTGATGACTTATCAAGTCGGAGGGTTTTTCCCCAGGTGGAAAGGTGAAATTTGCTGTTCTAACATTTACTGTGGAAAGGACAAACTACAACGAGAAACCTTGCACACTCTATCAATTGTCAGATGTACTTCTGCCTGCCCATGGTAATTAAAAGTTCAGCATATCAAGCGTTCAACCACTGCTCTAAGGGAAACGTGATGACTTATCAAGTCGGAGGGTTTTTCCCCAGGTGGAAAGGTGAAATTTGCTGTTCTAACATTTACTGTGGAAAGGACAAACTACAATGAGAAACCTTGCACACTCTATCAATTGTCAATATTTACAATAATATTATGATTACAGAGACGGTCCCAGAACTGGAAAAACTACAGTATTATGTAGTATGTATTTATTAAGGAATTAGTATCTTCAGAACTTAAAGTGGCTAAGATAGTTAAAATGAGTAGTCATGGAGTCGTTTGAAACTTCGTCAGTTTAATCATGTATGATAGAGCTTGATAGGTACAGCAATATCTGAAGTATTGAATATCAGCATTGCGTTTTCATTCAATGATTGGTGAATATGTGTAATGAATGGTTCAGAACCTAAACCCATGTCAAATCCATGAGGAAATGGCTTTGGACACCAGGAGGTACTGCCAGATTTAGCCGTGGGTGGCAGGAATGAAACTAATGCCCTTGTACTGACCAGAGCCGGCCTGGGTGTTACATAATTCCAGATGTTAACTCAACTGACAGTTTGAATCTGTGCATGGAGTGCAAAAACGATTTTAGCTGATTTTGCTCACTATTTTACCAAATATCTCATATAATTTGAATTTCATAGTTTTTATATTCACAGGACTTAGATAGGTAGGGTAATGTGAACCAAATACTAGAAAATGAAGTGGAAATTCCTTTACTCGATAATCTATCCAGCAACAGTGAGAAGAGAAGTGTCACTTTAAATTGCCCGTATTAGCCTCCTCACATAAATATTTCTGAGAGAGATCAAACTCCTTGACCATTCCGGATTTTATTACATATGTGTGTGATTACAGAGGTGCCATTTGGGCGTGCCATTGACTACCGCGCGGCAAGAAAAAAAAAATTGAGCAGTGAGTGATTAGTTTCACCGCATGGCAACGTCCCATGGCCCCCCCCCCCCCCCCCCTCCAACTTTCTCAATATTTGTTTCAAATGATATATTAAATTTATATTATAATGTTTATCTATGTGTATACTTTCTCTTAACAGGAAAAAAATGGAATCCGCAAACTCTAAGGTATAGCATTTTGAATACTTATGTACATGAGTAAAATTTGAACATATATGTTCTATTCTATGCATTCGGTAAAATTTGAACATGTTCTATGCATTCATTAGATAGAGTCTATCATGAAAACCACCAACCTTAACTTTTATGGTATGCAAGTTTGTTGAAGCAGCGGAAATATTGCACGAGTTGCATAACAAACGGACGTGTTAGTTAGCATATACATGCTTTCAATCATGAAAATAGAAACAAATAGAGTCACAAATTCATGGTCATGAGAAACCCACGTAGAAATAGGTTAATAATTTGAATTTGAATTTCAGACAATTGCTCCGAAAAGCTCCAACTGGGCCGAGGAGGAGAAGGCGGCCATGGTACACGCAATGCGAGAAGGTGACACTTATAGTGTCATCTTCGGAGCCTTTTCCCCCTCGATAACGAGGGAGAGAAAGAATAAAGTGAGTACTTTTCAACTAATTAATTGCGTACCGATTTTATGTACCTTCTGTGTTTGTGCCTATTTTATTTACCTTTACTTCTATATCTTCTATTGAAAAAAATGCCTTTAATTAAATATTTTATTAACTAACTCCGCCTTAATAGCCTTAGCCGAATTCATGAACTCCCGATCTATTCAACAGTTGTGGGAATCTGTCACCAGCCAGGTGAACGCATTTGGCGGTGACCGCACCCTGGAGCAAACGAAAAAGAAGTGGACAACACTTAGCTCCATGACAAGGCAAAAGGTGGGTCACTACAAACACATTGTGTGTCTTCTCTTGTTATTAATACTAACAATTAATATTTATCCTTCCTGAGATAGCATTGAACTGAATTAATAATGTTGGATTGATAATATTGAGAACGTTTTATTTCAGGAGGCGGACATCAGAAGGTATGAAACCACGACGGGGAAAGGACCATGCCCAATACAGCTTGTGCCTTACGAGGTCACAATAATTGAGCTGGTGGGCCGCATCGCCATCGAAGGTACTAACTAATTTTTTTATCATTGAGCTTGTTTCAACTGGGTAATATACTGCCTATGTGAGTGGGATATTCTAGCTTATGCTTTGAAATTCGATAAGCAGAATACAAAGTCAGTAGGTAGGTACAATAGGGAATTGCCATGAAAAAAAAAACTACAACAACAAAGACATATTGTTTTTTTAAACATTAATAAGGGAACAGTGAGGTATCGGTATTGAACTCAATTACACTATGAAATGAACATGTGATTATAAGAGATTGAGATTGACCCTTGCATTGATTGTGTTATGAATTACCTGTTGTAAACACCATTGTATTGAATTGTAGAATGTAAGGTAATTGACTGCTGTTAAATACCCTCTTCATTAATAATTAGGTTGTAGACATACTGAGATTTTATTAGGAGCAATGAGATATTCTATACATTACTAGCAAAGTACCTCCCTCCCAACACTTCCCCCCTCCCTCTTTTTCCGCCACCTCTTCTCTGTCTCTCATACCTGTTTTTCTCTCCCAAACCTAGGCGTCACCGGGGCCTATAAGACAGCCAGCCTGAGGAGGCTGTTGGAAAGATTTGGTGAGAAATTATATATAGTCCATTGCACTTTCTTTACAATAAATGCGGTTTTGTAAAATTGATACATTCTGGGGTCTTTAGCAATAAACATTAATTTTTTCACTGATTCTTATATTTGCAGATGAAGCGCAGACAATGTCGCGTGCAGGAGCCGCAGTGTCGCCAGGAGCCGGACTTGTTGAAATTATTTGTTGAAATAAATAAATATCCATGGGCCGTAAGGTATTGATTAAGTACAATCTCAATCGATACTGTACAATTTTATTGTATAGATATTGTACAATACACAAAAAAGTGAACCTATTTCATACACTACTATGGCGTCCATACCTATAGCTGCCTATAACTCTGATGCCCCAGGGGCATCATACATACCTATAGCTGCCTATAACTCTGATGCCCCCGGGGCATACTAAGATAGAATATAATGAGACTCGTGTCTAGGAGACCGTATACGATGGTCACGAGTTTTTACTGATGTGACGATCTCTCGAGAGGCCGCCTAATTTATTAATTAATTGTAATTGAGTTCAATACTGATACTTCATTGTGCATTATTTTAATAACTCTGATGCCCTCATTATACCCTCCATGTTACTGTATGGCCCTAATTATAGCCTCCTTGTTACTGTATGGCCCCCATTATACCCTCCATTGTACTGTATGGCCCAATTATACCCTCTATGTTATTGCATGATCCTGATTATACCCTCTATGTTACTGAGTGAGTGAGTGAGTGAGATTGGTTGCTTTATGCCCTTATCAACACTTTGAAGTGTTATATCAAGGGCGGGAGAGCAGAGAGGAGGCAGTTTAGGATCATACCCAGGAAATAGAGATAGAGAAGAAGGGAGAGAGAGACAGAGAAAAGAGACAGAAAGGCACTTTAAGGTCCTACCCAGGACCATCCTCTATGTTACTGTATGACCCCATTATGTTTCGGTAGATGATGCAGTTGTGCCTGCGCCTACATTGTTAGGTGAGTTATATTTTAAAGTTTATTCTGCTTTAACTCCTATTTCATTATCGAGTTAAACTAGTCATTTGTACCCTTAACACAATAGAACGTTTCCTACGCCATAATGATAGTTTAGCCACATGCCAGCAACTGATCAAAACTCATTTGCTCATTGAGGGTATGCCTACATCAATGATGTAATAATTTCCATAATGTAATAATATCAATTGTTTATAATGAATTCACTGCCAAAACATCATTTCACCTTCAAATTACTTTCAGTTGGAGCTGAAGCAGAATACGGGAGTGACGAGGAGCCGCCGCCGGCGAAAGTGGCCCGGAAAAAGGCAGCCCCAGAGTCTGAGGTCGCAAGGGTAGGTGTTAATGTCATACTATACAGCATTCCATTGAATTATAACAAAATGGAGATCCATACACCACCTTTTAAATTACTAGGAAAATGTCTGATGTTCGTGAAGATGCATTCTCTGCTAATTTCCGTAAAACAGTTAAATTGTCTATTTAGTGGTCTATTTATTCCAGACCCATTGAGATGATTGTAGAGGAACATAGAAAACCTAGTCGGGCCATGAACTCTCAAAAAGTACCCAACCCACTATGACACACTGTTTAACCCATAATTATATATATTTGGTAGGACCGGAAGACCATGTTAGACGTACAGACGGCCCTGTTGAGTTCCGTCGACAGGATTGGCGAAGCAATCGAACGGCAAACAATTGTCATGGATCGGCATATGCAGCTGCAGAATCAAACCCTCCGAGATACAATCACCATTTTCGAGGGTTTGTTGTCTGTGGCTGCATTTGCGGCCAAAGTAAAGGTCGAGGCTGTGTAAGTGACTTCATTGTGCATTATTTTTTAGAAGATTGACTGCCAGACATTCCTGATTATCACCTGAAGCT
Organism: Sthenelais limicola; assembly: GCA_942159475.1. Lineage (NCBI taxonomy): Eukaryota > Metazoa > Annelida > Polychaeta > Phyllodocida > Sigalionidae > Sthenelais > Sthenelais limicola. The sequence continues at coordinate 14,438,359 of OW804098.1, forward strand.
ATTTGTACTTTCATTACTGCTGGCAAACTAATTAAAATAGTGTGTGAAATAATTTTTTTAATAATTTATATGTGTGAAATAACTTTTTCGATAATTTTATTTTTAGGAATGTAGTGGAGGCGCCAGTCGAAGTGGAGGAGGAGCAAGGTGAGGGAGCGGTCAAAGAAGGGGAGGGATATGTTACCTGTAAATAATAATATAATGTGTACATATATCTTAATAGGTATGTAATAGAGCATATGAATTCTCTATGAATGTAAATTTGTTAATAATCTTCTATACATGTAAATTTGTTAATATATAATTTTGTTAATATGTTAATATTTAGCTGCAAATAACGAAAAAAAGAAAAGAAAAGAGGACTGAATAATAAAATTGAATTCATTCTTGAATTTAAAAATATGGCTAATTGGAGTGTCACCTTTGTAATCAAACATCGTTCATAAACAAGCCCCCATAAACAAAAAAAAACAATGAATTCCCCAAGTCATGAACCTTCAAAGTAATACCCTTGATAATAACTTTGAATTTCATATCATATCGCTGATAGCAAAAATACAGTCATAACCAAGGTGTAAACATTGCCGTAGCCAGGTTTATTGATTAACCTAATGTATGTACACAATATACAGCTTTAAATTATACACAATATATATACAGGCTTCACATATTACAATGGCGTGGTAGGACACACCAACAGAAGTATTTACTCAATAATTTAGTTGTTATTTACAATATATATACAGGCTTCCCATATTACAATGGCGTGGTAGGACACACCAACAGAAGTATTTACTCAATAATTTAGTTGTTATTTACAATATATATATACAGGCTTCACATATTACAATGGCGTGACAGTGCACCGTTGTAGCCTACTAACGATATATGATCACATTTTATGCGCATAATTATAATAAATATAGAATGGGACGAGCCTGCAATAATCGAAAATTTATTGGACTTGATTCGTCCACACCAGCATCATGCATACACCTTAATATAAAAAGGGCAGAGGGAATATAATTTATTGAAACCATCAATTTCAGGGGACTAAATAAATAATACAAATAATACAAAACATGAAACATCACATTTGTTTCGGGCAACTGCCTATGACGTACTAGGCGGATCGTGATGTAATAACAGCGCTATTAATTTTCATGGAGACACTCCAATCTCCCTTGCCTGGTAGCCGTTTGGCATAGCAGGCTGTGTAACAGCTCGCCATGTACAATATATATCACCTAGGCTAATGATCAAGTTGTCGTGGTTTCTTCATCATTTCTACCTAGGCTAATGGTGCTCATTTCTATTTTTATCTTCAGATGTCTGCACAAGACAGGCGGGGTGGTTTTCAGGACACCAGTGAAGGCCAGCCGTGTAGTTCTGGCCTGTTGCATCCTGCATAATATTTGCAGGAGGCGACGGCTGGAACTACAACCCCAGAACAATTCGTCCGCAGTTGCCAGGTCCTACGCCAAGGTGTCATCTAGCATCTCTGCAAACACCGGTTCAGAGGATAACAAGGTCCAAGTCCTCTAACCAGGATTTTCAGGGGGGTGGGAGCTCTTCCTATGCAACATCCAGAAGTATCAAACCACCCATAATATGTTTTTTCCTGTGATAAATGAGGTGCTTGTGACTGACGTTTACAGATTGTTGAATGATCCCGCCCCCCCCTCCCCCTGCCCCGTCCCACCTAGTGTCTCCCCGCACACACCACCGTGTGTGCGGGGAGCACGCTCTATTGCATCATGCTAGGGTGCCCTTAGGGCTCCAACGTGGTGGCACAAATGGCGGTTGGCACTTCCCAACGCTTCCCCATAGGAATAGTATAGGAATATCGAAAATCTATTTTACAGCGTAGATTGATTATTTCTTCGGACAAAACTTGCAGAGGACATCCTATCGTTGCGATTTCTGGGTAAGGATGTCGGCTATCGGTATGTTTACTAGGAAAACGACGCGGCCAGGTTGAGATGTGCAAGGTATTGAGCCATGTGAAGGCCCGGGGCGACAGAAGGATTCGAAATATGCCTGCTGCGCACTGCCTTTCTCAAGGCGTTTTTTGGTCGCCTCTCGTCCAGCAATTATGGACGCACTTCTCAGTAGAGATGTCCTCGGGGGGGGGGGGGGGGGGGGGGGGGGGTCTGATCCCAAAAAGATGCAGGGGGGGTAAATTTACCCTGATTAAATCAGTGATTGGCACCTATCTGGTCAATTCAGATATTTCGGGGATTTCATCACTCGAAATGAAATTCTATGACTTCCTGAGTAAACCTGGCGTAAGTCTAAAACCTCTACCACTCAACGGCACACTGCCGGGTCCCCACACGTTCTCAGATTTACCCGACATTTTGAAATAGAAAGTACGGACCATGCAAGTAGCACGAAATTAATCCATCCATAACACAAGGAAAGTAAAACTGCTGTCACTAATTGACCAACCATGCAACAATTAATTAAATTAAATTATGATCATCAGCCTAATTAAATATGATGTTCAAAACCGAAGAAGTTCAAACATAGCCATCTCGGCCGGCATGTGTTGTTGGATGACGTGAGACCATCACAGAATTGAAAAACATTTCCTGAGTTTGAATTGATTTCATGAAAGAACCAGCGGCCAGATCGACTGATGACTGCAAAACAGGTTGGCTGTTAGACTAAAGGCGATTTGCACTCAAAGAATGGACAAAAAAAAGGGGAAATCTAGGACAGACGTCAAAAGTAGGCCTACTCACCGCGTCGTGGCCGATAGGAAGTTCACTGCGCATACTGACAGACGACACGACGTCATGCTATTGCCCTGTTCTGCCGCCGATGGCAGCACCGTTCGTGTAATTTTTCCCGCCCTCAAAAGTTGGCTCTTCTTGTATGTATTCAGTCCACAAGAGCTTTCGGCTGAGCTCCTCCATCAGAAAAACAGATCTCATTAAAAAAAAGATCGGAAGAACAGAGATCAGAGGATTGAATTAATTAAAAGCCCATTTTTTTGTATTACACGTAAAGTATAATAGGGTTTGAAATATTTTATTTTTAAAGGGAGTACCACCATCCAGGAAGTGAACAAAATCTATTTTCTGTCTATTTCATAACAGTAGTTGTTTTAAACATAAGAAATGTACATTTTATTGATAATTATAGTTGTTTGATTGTGTGTACTGTACTCTACGTACTGTAGTGTAGTATTTCGTTGCGTGTGTTACTAATTAAACCAAACATAGACCACTCTCTCCCAGTACAGCCTAGATCACACGGCGTGTGCATAAAAAAGGTCATGAATCGGAAGTAGAGTATTAGAGTGGATCAAGCGGAGCCTCAGTTAGTTAATGAAGGGGGCGAGGATAGAGGGCGGGGCGAGGGGGGGGGGGGCGCTGATCCACTGTGACAGAAAAATGAATCTAAATTCAGCTAGTACAAACTAGTCGCAACATTTATATGTTTCAAAAGGTTGTTTTCACAAGAACTCTTTCTGGAAATATCCACATTTTCGGGGGTTTTATTTTTATTTCATTTTGTGGCAATAGACATATCTAAATACAGTTATAAAGAAAAAAGGCAGTATCCCTCAGGGATGTTTTCATGCGGTTCCCTATAACGCCCTCCTAATCATATCCATGTATGTGCCAAATGTTAGGACTGACTATTATAAGGTCATCCTTTCTATTTAGCTTGAAGGCTACTTGATAGTCACTGTCCACCCACATATCGCTAAAAAAAAATCCAACACAAACAGATAGAAATTATTTATTAGATTTCCTAACGGTTAACAACTTTAGAAATTAGTTTAATCTCATGGGTTTTTTTAAAAAAAATATGCTATCTTTTTTTTTTTTACTTAAGTTTCAACTCAAGTATTTCTGTTGTTATACCTCGGTAATTGTGTCATAGCTATAATTTTCATTTACATGGGTCAGATTTTCAGAAAATGTACAATTGGCAGATCAACAGATTTAGGAAATTCTGCTAAATTTGGCTGAAAAATGATGAATACCGTGTATATCTGAGTGTATTTGGTATCGCATTGATTTAAAATATCAGTTCTGTTATGTTAAACTGCATTTTGAAGTTCATTTCTGTCTTAAATGTGGGTTATTTGAAAGGATTGGTGAAGGCCAATTGTACATTTTATGAAAATCTGACCCACATATAGCTAGCTCCTACCTTTATTACATCCATTATAACAATGATAGGCGCTGCATTTTTATATTTCGTTTTTTTCGTTTTCATTATCAGTTGATCTAGAATATAATGTTATACGGTTCATTAATTACAATGAGGACATATGTATTTATCAGTTCCAAAATAAGTACATTTATTGCCACAGACTGAGGCTCTTTTCAAGTATAGCAAAACTAAAATATCCTTGGAACTCAGTAGGCCTACCGGTATCATGAATTCTCTGGGCCTGAACGTGTATGGCTGGACTGATCTGGACTGAAACTTCTAAAACTTACAGTGGATGTAAAGTGCCAACAAAGTGGACATGGGTCAGATTTTTAGAAAATGCACAATCTATAGTTCTACGCATCTCTCAAATTCTGCTAAGTTCGAGTGAAAAATGATAAATACTGGTTATATCTGAGTGTATTCTGTATTGTATTCATTCAATAAATCTGTCTGGTTATGTTGAACTGTATTTTGAACCTGATTTTCGTCCTAAATCTGGGTTATTTGAGGGGATTGGTGAAGCCCAATTGTACATTTTCTGAAAACTTCACCCACATGTTGAGCGACCAAAAGTCCCCCAGGAGAGCTTCCCGTGATCGCCACCCAGGGCAGCACCTGCTGGAGTATCCAGACAGAAATGTAAGGTCTGATAATAATGATATCGGCCTGGAAGGCATTTGTTTAACGACGCTGGCACACCACTATTACGTGGATATAGGCCTGTCTGTGGCCTTTACCATTACAGCTTCACGTCGGGAACCATGAATTTGGAATTTCGAAGATGTTGTGAATGCCTTTCAAGTGAGATAACATTGAGAATAACGAATACCTGCAACAACAGAAACTGGCAGAGAAAAAAGATCTCGTTTAGGAAGAATCCAAGAAAACCCTCCCAGGCAACGAATCCCAAGAGAACTGTACACACTAAAGTCTCTAACTTTTAATATTGAAAAGCTCTTGGCTTTCCCCGGCATAAAAATCAGGAGATATTACAGAGTAGGTAGACAGTTGTTGTTGGATTCAGGTTAGGCTGGCCAATTTAAATCAGGCAGCCTCTGACGCAGAAGAAGCTAGAAGAAGGGCCTAACAAGCCCACTTTGTTAATTGGATAAAATAAGTGTTGTTCGGTTATTCATGCAATTACTGTTACAGCTATTCTCATCAAATTACTTCTATAGAGTGTTGTAAATCAGAAAACCGAATCAGAAAATGGATAAATGCTCAGAACGACGGATTTAAGGCTTATAAAATAGAATATTCATTCTTGATTTCAACTCATGATAGGTCCCATGAAGGAAATTTCTCCGTAATAAAACAATTGCCTGTGGTCTCAATTGATGTAATTATGGTATATTTCTTTTTTTTATTTGGCCTTGAAAAAAATGGAAAAATGTTCTCTCAGCTTAAGTCTTTTAGGTCTGAAACCATCCACTTTCGGTTCACATGAGGTCTGGCCACTTCTCTGGTAACAGGAAAATAACTCGCAAAATATGGATTTTGAGACACCTTTATATTTGAAAAGAGATCAAGCCGATTCCGATGTAAACATTAAGGACATTAAATAAGTATTTCTATATTTTAAGTTTGATATTTTTATTTCTGAAAAAAAAGTTTTCAATATTTTTGGGTGAACAATTTGAGTTTACCACTCATTACCACCAATAGAACTCATGAATATATAGGAATTTATTACTTATATCATGATGTTTACCACCATTGGAATCCCCTTGATTTCATCTTTTCAAATATGATGATATTTCAAAATTCTTTTTTTTTGCGACTTGTGACTCATTTTCCTGTCATTATTAGATTAATGCAGCTAATGTATGGGTCAAATTTTTTTAGAATGTACAATTGCGAAATTTGCAACCTTTGCACATTATACTGAATGGGTATTGCAGACAAATGAATTAATCGTTATGATCCTGGTATCATTAGAACGGAGACATCCTAAGCTTTACGAAAATGTGCACATTAGTATACATATTCGTTAGTTTTTATGCAATAAATCACTCTAAATGTTGATTTTCTTGTAAAAACACCTCAGAATTCACTACTTTTTCACACTATACCCCCATTTTGAAAGAAAGTTACTGTTCTATGTATTAAGTTTCACCTGGTTTAATTCCTTATACATATTAATGACAAGTTGGTAAAGTTTTAGTTTTCTATTAGGCCTCATCACTGTATGTTAGTTGTATACTCAATTGTCCATTTTTTTCTGGTCACTAGGGGATGCCCGGTATCAAACATAGGTTGTAGTATACTGGCTTAATATTCATCTGTGACATATGATTTAAAATATCCAAAATACACTTTAACATATTATTAATGCAATCTTGGTTCAATTCGGCCAGTAATGCAGATATTAGCAGGGCCATACTTCAATGTGTACAAGACCAGAGATTTTATACAATTTGGTACCGGGCATGCCCTGCAACACATCATAATGTAGACCGAGTTTAACTTCAACTGGGGTACTAAAATTCTGTATAATGTGATCCCAGTATCTATCCTAATATGGACACCAAAATACAACCTTCCTACTTATTTTATTGTGGAGATATCAATGCAAATGACATGAGGGGTATACCCGGTATATTGAGGGATACCCGGTATGGCAGGAAAGGAACAATTAGGAAACACATTCAAACTGGTTTCACATGACCAAGCCTCTGTTTTTAAGTCTGGAAACCAAGTCAGCCACCATATGTTGTGATTGGATGGGTAATCCTGAGATTTCAAGTACATTGTCAACCAGAATGTGAGTGACAGAGGATTATACATGCCCTTGCATGATGTGGAAATATTGTTAAGATGATCAGGAATCAGCAATCCGTGTGATATTCAGCTGTCTAATCATTGTTTATATGTTTAAAAAGTTGTTTTCCACCATGCTAAATGAAACTTGTTCCTGCTAAATGTTAAAGATAGGAATAATACAGCCTTACTGTGGACAAGAATCCAAAAGGGTATGCCCGGTACCATCACGTTTGAACTTGATTTCTAGGCAAATTTCATCATTGTTTCCCAATAGGGGGCATGTTAAATTAGTTTGTATTTATTAGAAGTGTCATATGCATAATTCAACAAACATTTAGGGCTGTGGGGGCAGGGGTATTGAGACAAATGTATGTTTAATTGATACCGGGCATCCCCCACAAATCTTTTTTTGTTGATAAATGATAGAAAAATAGCATTACTACTGTAGATAGGGTCCTCATATGATGTCTTGATGTTCCTCGCAATGTTTTATTGAAAGTACAACTGACAAATTGGTTTATTAACACAATAAATACTTTGTTTAATCATATTAGAAGGGTGGATGATACCGGGCATCCCCTGATACTGGGCATCCCCACTTCAACCCTAGTGCCCTTGACTAAGTCCATTTCAAACCTACAAATCACCATAGAACTTACCATTTCAACATATCATATCTTACTGTACATATGTGTGTGGCTTTATGCCTCGTTTCCATGCAATTTAATTCAACTTCAATCAAAATCATGATACCGGGCATCCCTTGGCATCCCCTGAAAGATAGAATTTCTGTCATACCTTCTACCCATGTGACTTTATCTTCTTTATTTTTTGCAGTAACATGGCCTGTTCCTTCCCATAACATGTGGGGACATTAAAAATGAGATATGGGAACTTTAATTTTTTTAATGTTTTCAACCCCTATATATTCTGATTTAGAAATTTGGTCATCCATCATATTGAGTGTTTATCATTGATTTGAGAGCCTGTATCAATTACCACACATGTTTTCTATGTTATAACTGAGTTTCATGTGGCTGGGTCCATATGAGTAGCCATGGTGGGATGTGAGATAAAAAGTACCTTACTGGGGGATGCTCGGTATATGTCAAGGGATGCCCGGTATATTAATGAGGGTGTGGGTCTCAAACCCTGTGTGGTGTTATTTAGTCAAGGAGTGACTTGGAACTTGATTAACTGTGTACCAAATATATTTCTGCTTTCATGTAAATCCTATCTAGCATTGATATTCACACTTTCTGATCTATTTGAGATGTCAAAAGTCAGAGGAGTAGTATAGAGGGATACCCGGTATATTTGAATGGGTATTAGATTGAGACGCAGTAAGGTGTTATTCAGTCAAGGAATGACTTGGAATCTGATTGTTTCTGTGCTAAATATGATCCTTTTCTAATGTAAATCATTTCCTATTATGGATATTGCCACTTTCTGATTTATTTGGGATCAGAAAGTTGGTGGAGAAAGGATTTTTTCCTAATTATCATAATCCCAATATCCAAATATAACTCCAAATGCATGGAACTGCAGTAATTTGGCCCAGCATGTGTTACTACACATGGTGCCCATGTACCTACTTGGTTTCATTTGATTGCGACCATTTTTGTTGCCACAGTGAGATGTCAGATAAAAGTTATTCTACTGGGGAATGCCCGGTATACTAGAGAAAGGGATGCCCGATATCAAAGATGGCTTTCTATTACACATATCCTCAGTGATTCTGAACATGATAAATGGGTTATAAGTAGTTATATTTGTGGAATAGATGTATATATTACCAGAAAACAGGTTTCCACCCTGTTTATGGCAAGAACTACAGCATTATTGAAATTATAGTTACACCATATTTTACTGATCAAAACACTCCTATTATTTTTGAAATGTGATCCATTTGTTTTTATGTCTCACATAATAACCTTTGATGATACATAGTTATGGATTGGTATACTTGTAAAGGAACATGTAATCCTGATGATGAATTATTTTTTATTTGGAAATTGAATCATCATGTCCTGAGTTATTGAGGATTTAAGGAGTTGTTACTTCATTGATACCGGGCATGCCCTAAAAAAATGACCACCTTGTTTCAAGTACAATAAAAACTGATATATTGAAATCAAGTGAGTATAATTGATGTTTTTAGGTAGTGGGGACATCTATGATAATAGTCAGAAGGAATATGAGTTTATACTTATTATTTTTTTTTTCAATCTTCCTAAACCTCACAAAATCGCAATTGTACATTCTAAAAAAATTTGACCCGTATACTTATGAATTCTATACATATACAAATACACGTTTTCTCCCCAAGCGCCTATTTTATATGATTTCAATACTCTATTATTCATAAGTTGGTACAATAATGGGTATATCAGTATATCACTTGGTCCTTGAGCCAGGTGTGCCTCATTGTTAGCGCCGTCTGTGTCTAGACACGTAGAGTGTGTCACTGGGTCAGATTTTCAGAAAATGCACAATTGGCCTTCACCAATCCCTTCAAATAAACCAAATCTAAGAAGAAATTAGGTTTCAAATGCAGTTCAACATAACCAGACAGAGTTATTGAATGAATACAGTTCAGAATATACTCGATCAGATATGCCTATAATAGTATTCATCATGTATCACTCTAATTTAGCAGAATTTGATAGATATGTAGAACTCTAGATTGTGCATTTTCTGAGAATCTGACCCTACTGTAAACGTATTTATTTTCTTTAATATGTATATATGCTAAGAGACATACCAGGGCCGTTTTCGACTTCTCCACCGCGTGCACTGACCTGGTGAGCAGGAAATAGAATATACGCATGTGTAGTGCACCAGAGCCTGAACATGATTCTAATCCACCCGGTGACCTATATATGGAGTTTACTTCAGTTCATTGGAGGATCAAATTATATTGACCTATTGCGCATGACCACCTAGTCCACCAGCCTAATTAGGTCGGTGGATTGCTGGGCCACCCGGTGACCCACCATACTGCATTCGAGCTATCCACCCGGTGCACCCGGTCCACCGGGTGAAGGAGTCGAAAGCGGCCTACGTGGAGCCACTGAGTCGCTGACCTCTAGGTGACCTGGACCTCTCTATAGGTGACCTGGACTAACCAGAACTTACCTTAATTGCATGACACTTGTACCTTCTGCTGAACTGATCTTTGATAAAGATGTTTTTAATGGGCGGTCAAACTGATGGTCGGATGCCACCTCCAGTGCGTGCTTCTTGTTTATTTGTCCAGACATATTTAAATGTGCATAATTATGACTGATTCATACTTTTTTTAAAACGTTTTATTCAACTTAACCTACCATCGAGGCTGACCAATTTATATAAAGTACCGATTTACTATAAAAAAAATGATATAAAAAATAGGCATGTTTCTATAGAAAGAAAGAGAAAAAAGATTGGTGAAATGCTAATTTAAAGATTTTAAGGTTCAGCGTAATGGCAGGGTAAGCGAGAAAATATTTGCCTTGCCACCAAAACATAACTATTAGATATTAATTAAGCTACCAAACTTCATGTATATAGGATTACTCGTGAGTATTGTGGTAATGTGCAAGCAAAAGTAGATATTCATAATGAATTGTATTTTTTTTGCGGTTTTGCAACAACATTTAATGCATTTGGTGCAACTGCTGGGCCCTTTTCATGAAAATCGCCCATATGTTTTGTCGGTGACATTTTTCATGCTAGCTTAGAAGTGATAAGCTAGGAGAAAAAGATGCTGACAAAGATAAAATAGCTCAACTGTTTAGTTACTTAACTATCAACAAATACTGTAGCTGGGAGACTAACTTAGTTGTCATAGCTAGTATACAGATAAAAATGACCATAGGCAATATATTGTTTATTCATTATTTTATTTCTCATAACATAACCAAACATATATTTTGAATCAACGCAATGTCAATCATACGGGCTAGTATTTATCATTTTTCAGTCCTCATTTAGAAGAATATATAATGGATTTATCAAGATGATAATTACAGCTAGATGTGGTGAGATATATGTGAGAATTGTCTGTTGTTTATTTATTTCTTCAAGTAATTATACCAGCTTAATTCAGCGCTATAAAAAAACTTCATCTGGTGTCTTGGTTTATTGAGGAAGTCTTCCTATCTTCAGAATAATTATACCAGAATTGACTAAAATTGTGTAAAGTCGCCGATGATTGATCTTCTGACGACTTGACAAAGGATTTTAGAACAATGAAGAGGACGCAGTAAGACAAGTCAAAGAATAGTTATCTCTATTGTGGTTAGCTAGCCTGAGGGGGTCGAGATCGGGGCTTTCGCGGGGGGTCGGGTCTATTGAAGATGCCCAGACAACTGTATGCATTGCTACAATAATATGTGATGTATTTCAGGAAAATGAGTCATAAGTCGTAAATAATAGATTTTGAGATATTATTATATTTGAAAAGATGATATCAAGCCGATTCCAATGATAGTAAACAGTCTAATAAAATATTAAGTATTTCTAGAATTTAAGTTTGATATTTTCGTTTTTGAAAAAAAAAGTTTCCAATATTTCTGGGGTTACTAAAACAGTAAAGTAACTAAATGTAGTCCATATGATCACCTTTAAAACCAAAGAATATATTGCATAGATTGTCCTGAAATTTGATACATCGATTGACCGTACTTTAAGTGACAAACCCTCCAAAATATAGAACATTCCAATAATGTGATCTCGTAAAAAAAACACTTTGAAAAATGTCAATTTTGCGACTTATGACTCATTTTCCTGAAACACATCACATATATGTGTTGAAATCTTTACAATTGTACAATTGGTAATGTCAATAATTCAGGGAGTGGTCCTAAAGGTTAAAACCCTGCCCAAACACAGAGCTCTGATTTGGCCCCCGATTGTCCCCCCCCCCCCTTCCCCGCCCCCGATTTTGGTCTTCCGATGAATCCTAGGATTTCATTTCCAATCCTGGTTTATGTTATTTCAAAAACATAAACCAGGATTTGAAATGAAGTCATAGGATTAATTGGGAGACCAAAATCGGGGGGCAATCGGGGAACAAATCGGCTGTGTGTGGGCAGGGTCTAAGGAGCTGTCCAAGCTTTCCTGAGGTTTTACAATTATTTTCAGGGAGTAAACAATATAACATACCGTCAAAGACAAAAAGGTAGCCCCCTTAGGCGTCTATAGTATTTATAACCAGGCACGTTTGCTGAGAACATGGCGCTGACTTTTAACAAAATAGTATCATCCGATGTAAAGGAAATATAAACTGAACTCATATTATATATATATTAAATGTTGATATATTGTTCTTAAAATGTTGTATCAGTGGAAAAGATATCAGTTTAGGGTCACCAGTCCCATAGGTAAGTTTAATAGTGTGAGCATATATAAATATTGATCTAGATAAAAGATAATTACATTTCAGAAATTTGAGAGGCGGTATATAAATGTCTACTCAGTGTGTGTGGCGGTGGGGGCGGGGAATGAATCATAGATTTTGTAAAAAAAAAATAAAAAAAAAATAAAATAAATAAATAAATAAATAAATAAATAAATAAATAAATAAATAAAGTGTTGTTCGTAGAAAATTCGCCCTATTACAACCATGATTCAGTGACTACTTTTATGTGGTATACCCTTGGTTTCTGGGAACCATAGCAGGCCTATCCGGCATGCCCGACCACAATTATTACAATTGAACAAGCACACTGACTCACTTGTTCATGAGAAACAGCTGCCATTAGAAGTGGACTGGCCGGAAACAGAATCCTCTTTTAAATATTTTCTTAAAGTGAAACAAATTATTTTGTTCTGTGTTTTGTTAACGACAGTTCTGAGTTCTGAGTACGCATGTGCAGCCGCGACCTCCGGTTTGGGGGATGGAAGATAGCCAAAATAACATTGGGGCACTTAGGACAATATTGCGGCAGTAATGTGTAGCTTCATTTTATGGTGCAAATGGTGACATAGCCCCGAATTCAGTGTATCGCTAATCATGGATTATAAGGACTATATGTTTAGATATCTTTGACTTCTACTTGCTTTATACAATTTCAAGGTCTACATAAAAAAGTGCCACGTTATTAAATATCGAAATTAAAAGTTGTACATAGGCCCTACAAGCAAAAACAGAAAACTATTTGGTATAATTTTGTCTTGGGTAAGTAAATGGAATCGAAGGAGCTGTTATCACTTGGACTTAACACAATATGATAAAAGGTTCAGTCCCCTATCAGTGTCTGTGGCTGAGTGAGTCTAAACATGATAAAATGAGTGTGTGGGACATGAGCGCTAGGTTTATCTCCCTCCCATCCCGGCATGTAGACTTGTAGAATTAAGTCTAATTTCATGAACAACATTTTGAAAAACATCAAAACTATCAGTATTAGAGTCACTACAGCCTCGAATGAGGAATATCGCCTAAGCAACCTTTGCTGTCTGCAGTCATTGAGTTAGGCTGAGCTTGGAGTATTATCACAGGGCTGAGGGACTTGATGCTATTATAGTCTACCCGGCATGCACCGTACCTCGTACAGGCTTTCCCTGACCTCAGTCTTCGTTATTCATATATGGGTCAGAATTTCAGAAAATGTACAATTCGCCCTCACCAATCCTCTCAAATAATCCATATTTAAGACATAAATGAGCTCAAAATGCTGTTTAACATAACGGAACTGATACTTTAAACCAATGCGATACCAAATATACTCAGATATACCCAAAATGTATCATTAGTTTAGCAGAATTTAGCAGAAATTACTAAATATGTAGAGCTGCGAATTGTACATTTTCGGAAAATCTCACCCATATACATAGAATAGAATCCGGAAGTTGAATGATTGTATGAGCTGGGGAAATTCAAACACTGTACTTTCCTATCGGAAGTCCTAGTGCCAGATATCATGGAAAGCCATTTTATTATTCAGCACGACATTATTATACACTATTTTCAGCCTATAATGTAGAAGTGAAAGGATTTTTATTTCAACACATTTCATATATACACGTTTCATCATAGCATATAATCAAAACCCCTTAAAATGAATGATGTTATATTTATTAGCACCATACTTAGTCATGTTCACTATGTTCAGTATTTAACTTTCGCTGGCGGTTTTTCACTTTTTTTTACGACCAACTTTTTTTTTACAACCAACTTTTTTTTAAAACTTTTTTTACAGCCTTGGCTATTGCGTTGCACACTGTTACCCTCTTCAAGAATCAAAGTACTGTATAACTATAAGTTGACATCAGGCACAAATGATTGTGGCTGAGAAAATCGTTTCCAGTGGAAACGCCAAGTATATGAATTAAGTTGACACTGATTACAAAGTTAAAATGTTAACAGTTGATCAAATCGGTGCATAACTTGATAATTAGTTAACTTAGTACTTGTTTTTACAAAAACATCGATAATTTGCATAAAAGCGCTGTGGCGCAAACGGCATCATCACCCTATAGGGTTAGGTTATATCTCTTTAAGTTTTGGACATTTGTATTTCCATGTCTTTACCGTAGAGCGGTATATGTGTGTGCAACACCGACTTCCTGGAGAAACTACTCTGACACATAAACTTTGCCTCACGTGGGTCGTTCCCATTGGTCAAGTAACATCGGTTATGTTTTTCAATTATTTTTATTTCTTTATTGGCCATACATTTAACAGGATAATAAGAAAATACGCAGAAGCAGCTAATGGGATTGTTGTCATGCCTTGCCATCGTTGAAAATACAAGAGAAGTGTCAATGTCAATACTAATCAAGTTATATAATAGATACCGAGACATACATTCTCATAGACCGAATATAAACCTAGCAAACAGTAGGCGTATCACTCTCAGCTCTCGTACGAATACAAAATATACACGTTTATAAATGGAAACTCGTGAATGGAAAATCAAATCAAAACATAGTCTTTTCAGACGCAAATACACACCATCAAGTTCACAATAGCTATCGCCACCGCAATCAATAAGTAATAGAAACACAGGCATTTAAAATCAGACAATCAATTCCAAACTAACATCTTATATCCGTCATAAACAGGGATTTAACTGTTCTAGTAAAATGATGGCAATCTTTGATAGTCTTTAATTAAGGGGGTAATTCATTCCAAAGCTGAATACCATAATAATAGTAATGATTACTATGTTTAAATCGTTCAGTTCTAGGTCTATCTAAATGCAATTTTGGAATACCTTCGTCACATGAATCATGCTAATGGAGTTACATGCATGTACACATGTGTGCTTACCTATACAAATAGACACACTTAGAGGTGACGTGTCAGTTCTGCTGGTACGGAAATAACATTACCTTACCTCTCCTAAGTTACCATTATAATTAATACATACCTAACACCTATGCTCCATAATTCATAATCATTAATCAAAATTGCTCGTGGGCAAGTTATAATTATCGATCAGGCTATTTATAGGCCTGGGGTATCCATGAGTGGACATGGTATAATTTTTATATCATAAGAGGCTAATTATATATTTAATAACAATAACAAAAAAACGCATTATCCGTCATGGAAGTTTACAAGCGCTGCATAGTATTGATGCTAATCATAAAGACCTTCGAAATAAGATATCAACACTAAATGGCAAATGATTATTACTATGTTATGATTATCTAAGGTAAGCTTACTTAATATGGTACATAATAATATTGAATATGATTAATTTAGTTATTATGAGTAAGCAAATATGTAAGAGGTAGGTGGAAATAGAACATAAACCAATCAATAGGGGAATTGCATGTGCCACTGCGCATGTCTGTTACAGTGCATCATGGGATGGATTCTGTTAAAATCTGCGTACAAATAGTTGGCAACGTTTTTATCGCAAATTGCAAGAATTGATGTTTTCACCAATATCAGAGCTTGTACAAATGATCTGTATATGAAAAGCAAATGCATGATGGGAAAGATGGTGCATTGTGTTATAGAAACATGTATAAGACATGGATATTGACTATAGAGCATTGACATATATTCCTGAAAACGGCACGATAGATAATCCTGAAAACGGCACGTTTTCTACAGATTTTAGACTGTACCATTAATCCCATAATTCCATGTGAATCAAGAGTCCAATTGGCGGCTATGCGAATCCACTATTGATTAAGAAAAGAAAAGAATGAATGGATGAATGAATGAAAGTGCAGAGTCGTGATAAATAACAACTTGGACGTCCGTGTAGCGGTAATGAATTAGCAGCCCTTATACACCCTATCAAATTCCTCATCACAATCAACTAAAAGTTTCTAATTATTTGTCTCTTGCTAATGAAAGGGACACCAGCCGATTTCAATCAGAAATAAAGAACTTTCCCACAAACAACTGCTCTGTCCAAGAGTAAATCGGTCTGTGTTAGATTCGTGACCACGTGACCCCAACATGACCCCAACTGACCTCTGGACCACGTATCCAGTTCCAGCGTTTACTATTCAATAATTTATTGCGTTCCATAATGGAAGCTCAAGCACTGACCGATGGGGTCATATTCACAATGTGCTTTGTTCACTTTTGTATATTTAAGCCGGAACTCAACAGGGTTCACTTGTACTTAATTGGTGAACTCTAGATGCATATGTACATTGTTTGTACCGATTTGTTTTCAACTTTGGATACTGACTTTTGGAATATTTGGTTCTGAATATTATATCGTATAAGGGGGTAATTCATTCAAAAGATGAATACCATAATGATATACTATTCTTAAATAGTATCATGTGTTTATTTCTATGGTCTGATGTCTGATCTTACCTGATGTTAATGGATCATAAGTAAAAATATAATGAGACCATATTTGAAAAGATGATATTGCCATCTTTTAAATCTAAAAAGTATTTCTATACGTTTATATTTGTTTGTTTCTCTTTTTGTTTAACTGTTTTTATATTTGAAAAAACAGTTTGAATTATTTCCGGTTGGACAGTTAGGCCTACTAGTAAAGTAGCTAAAGTAGCTCCATAGAATGACCTTAGAAGTGCAAAGATATATTTCAAACATTGTGTTGGAATTTCTAAGAAATCTTGTGAATGAGAACAACTTGCTGTCATTGGCCGAAGAATCAAAGCGTTTTGATTTCTTCGGCCAATAGATTGTCATTGGCCGTTCATTGGCCACTATTATAGCTGCTAGTTCAATGCCACAGTGGAAGAGCTCATTACAAATTGCGTTACCAAAAGATTTTATATTAGCCTCTACTTGCCGATCATTGGCAATACAACCTATTGGCCACTCTATTTTGGATTTTGCGCAACACCCGGGTCCTTTCAGGGATGATGACTCGATCATGGGCCCTGCAGCGCCAGAAAAAGTATTCCTGGTTGGTAGGGTTTCTCCGTCTAGTGCAATAATCTGTGCGGACTGTGTTGTCATATTCTGAGTGCCGCGATCTTAGTTCTCTAGTACAAATTCGACACAAACAAGCATACCTTTATATTACATCTATGATATATTATAGATGTGAATACTGTATATATCTATTAATTAGTGTTACATTATTAATACAAATAGAATAGTGAGGGGGGCACTATCAAAACCCAATAATAGCCTACATGTCATATTAATATGACATTAGAATTAAACAGAAGAGGATCATCAATGAATATTACATCACTGAAGAACTATAGAGCTATAACTAGGAGAGATAAGGAGCTATAAAGACTGACTACTCTTGAGTCTGAATGGCTCACTGCTAAGCAGTGTGATCTTGGTCTACCCAAAAGAATAACACGTACATGTACTGCACCGGTATACTGATTAAATAGCGTCTGGATGGTTATACCGGGGTGGAAATATGGTTATAGTCGAATACAGTCGAATACATTTTTTCATATCCCTGTTCACAAACCGCCCCGGCAAACCGCCGTCTCCGCCACGTAGTCCTGAGAACGGACTGAACCATTTGTTTCCCCTAAAGCTTGTCTCTGTATTATCAAATTAACGACATGGCAGAGGTAACGACCATTCTTATAGACACAGGTAAGTGTTGTATTATTATATTTTCTGACTGAGTCTGGACAACCAAAGCAAGGCTTACATTTAGGTCTCTCCCTCCTCTTTTGCTCTCTCTCTCTCTCTCTCTCTCTCTCTTTCTCTCTTTCTCTTTCTCTTTTATATCTTCTTGTCTCCTTCCCCCCCCCCCCCTCTCTCTCCCTCTCTCTCTGATTCCCCTCTATCTTGGCTCCTCTGCCCCCTCCCCTCTCTCTCCGACTCCCTCTCTCTCTTTCCTCTCTAGCTCTCTCTCTCCCTCCCTCCCTCTGTTGACCCTAATCTCCAACCCCTTGGCGGACGAATGTCTCTCTCTTCCTGGCAACAGTGCAATCCATACAAAACAATATAATGGCACATAGCCATGTTGAAATACCATTTATTATACGCGCATGCTATATGAGAGGTGCTATAAGTGGGGTGCTATAAAAATAGTCATATATATAGGACGCGTCCTATAAAAATGTAGTTGTCTAAAAATAGCTCTGACTCAGCACTTCCGCTGTCTCCGCGGAGATCCCCGCGGAGATCCCCGCGATCGGTAATCCACCTGTGATTATAAAAATACATAATAAACACCACACCATTAAATAGAGAATTAAATTCTCTATCAAATGATGTAAGGTTTATTATTGTAGCTCAAGAAATGGCTACGATATGAACGTTTTAGTTCAACCAAGTCAGTAAGTAAACACTGCATGATCACACAGTCCTGACAGCTCACTCACACAGTCCTGACAGCTACAACAAGCCTACTGAAGGTGCTCTCAGCGGGGCAGCTGGGGCTCTCTGAGAGTTCTTTAATACTTTTTCAGTGATATCTGATGATGATCAAATTTTATGCACATATAATAAATATAGAATGGAACTCGCCATTATATAACTCGCCATAATTTATAGGACTTGATTCGTCCACATAAGCACTCTGCCTACGGCATCGTGCTTATGTGGACGAATCTCGTCCTATAAATTTTCGATTATTGCCGGCTCGTCCCATTCTCTCTATATATAATATAGTCAGACTGTCAGAGAATGTACAATTGGCAGCTCTACACATTTAGTCAATAATTTTGTAATTAAGGGATCTGTGGATTGGATTGATCTAAGGGTAATTCAAGCTAATTAAAATATCTCATGATTCTACAACATAGCTAAATAAAATATCTCATAATTCTACAATGTCATTGTTGTTTATGTTTAATGGAATTTTCAAACTGATTTCTTTATTAAACTTTTAGTAATTTGTGTGGATAGATGTAGGCGATGTTGCATCCCAGAGTCGTCATCTGAACAATATATGCAATATGACATACTTTTCCTCTTTTTTTTCACATATTACGCATAGCTAAAATATATTACTAAGACACCTTTTCCTATGACAAAACAAATAGATTCATGTCACTGACTATTTCTTCATTACAAAGATCTTTTCACCCATTACAAGGAGTCTTTTCACTATGACGACTCCCCTATTACCCATGACCTGTGTTATCTGCTGCTATGGCACATCGCACAAATCCCATGACAGTGATCGGATCCCATGACAGTGATCGGATCCCATGACAGTGATCGGATCCCATGACAGTGATCGGAGTTCTGGCTTTTCGGCTCTTTTCCTCAACGTCATGGACAGACTAGGAGCACGGTTATACAGTGGTTATACGGTATGTGTCAGCCACACGAATTGTGATTGACCCATGTGGTTTAATGCTAATAAACCAAATTGCAAAACCCTCGTTGAATAATCTACGTTTAAATATGTTTAAAATAGTTTATGCTAACAGAAATTAATCATTTCACATTTGATATCTCGAGCAATTTTTGTAGTTCATCAAATAGATATCGGTTATAGAGATCGATACAAAGATGAATAGATAGGTGTATAATAAACCATAGAATATGTGTACACGTTCAGTGCTCACACCAACAACCTTATATTTTCACAAGCTGTGAAACTGCACCATGAGGGTCATTATTGAGGCGGACATCAAGCTACTCACTATTCAACATTTTTACATACGTACATGTGTATGTATACGTGTACATTTATTTTTACGACCTTTACTTTAGCGCTATGACGTGCCTATAGGTTATAGGCCATAGGGTCATGTATCGGCTGGCGTTCATAAAAGGTTGAATTTGCACAACTGAACAAGTGCTATATTATTTCATCTAGTTTGGTTGTATTATGTAGACGAATTTGTCCATTCATACTGTCGCAGGATTAATATGTGATTAATTTCTCGAGATTTTGTGTCTGAGGCATTTGCTTGAAAATAAACCCCGAGGCCCGGAGGGCCGAGGGGTTTATTTTCAAGCAAAAGCCGAAGACACAAAATCGAGGGAATTAATCACTTTAATAGCCGATTTTTGGATTCAATACTACTGTTTAAACACATATTAACAAATATTAGGCTTAAAAAAAGGTTGTAGATGTACTTACAGCATGAAGAACTCCAATAATTTAACTCCTTAACTCCAATACATAGGTTACTATTTTACATCTGACATGGAAAGGACCGAGTCAAACGCAGCCTTTATAACTTCCAAATCAGGATGTTTTACACATTTCAACCCATCACATTCTAATATTTAGTTTATTTTCCCTCTTTATAACCAATATCACATATGTACACGTAATCATAACTTCAGAATGTCGTTTACGTCAGCCGCACTCTCCGTTCCAGAAACAAACGAAGCTGCCACTTTTTGCATGCAACCAAGCATCATACTTCCGGTTTACGAATGCCGTATCCGTGTGTCTAGGGACTTAAAAAAGAAATAAATAAAAGATTTGAATCGGTAGAAATGTTTTAAATGTTGTTTTAGCTCGATAGCGAAGTTTTCCTCTATGGAAATCAAGTAATAAATGAATGGCGGGTTCAGAAACCATGTGTTTACACGCCCTCAAGTTTGCACGCTTTAGTCGGAATCTGAATGACAACGCGACGGCTGGCCGAATGAACCTCCAGCTACAACAGCCAATCAGAGATGCGTATTTACTTAGGTTTATGTTCAGCGAGCCGGCCTGTTTTTATAAGGATCCGCTGCTTGCTATCCAAAGCATCGGAGACTTCCGGTTCTCGAATGCCGTGTTGCGTGTGTCTAGGGACTTAAAAAAGAAATAAATAAAACATTTGAATCGGTAGAAATGATTTAAATATAGTTTTAGCCCAATAGCGAAGATTTAGTGTACGGGAATCAAGTATTCAATGAATGACGATTTCAGAACCCATACGTGCGACCGGAAGAGATGTGGAGATCCTTCGGCATAGCCACTCATGTGCACGTTGACTTGGCGTTGCATTGTGTACGGTAGTCTATATAGCGCACGGAGGATTTCATTCGAAAGTGACCCACATGTCAACAAACTGAGGCTTGCACGATGTCCGGCACGATGTCTACTGTGGCGGAATTGACAAATGGATTATTTCCTATTTCGTTGCTTACCACCATTCAGCAAGCAGATCATGCTAAGTACAAGGATATTTGGAACATTATCGGTGATTTTGGAGCTATTGGGAGTGATATTTAGGCAGTTGTACAGAGCCTGGCTTGTTTCGTCTGAGTGTCACTGGGAGACAGCCATTGTCACAACATCGCTTGCACGATGTCTATCGTCGTCACGTTATGGCGAACCCTATGCCCTAAATACTTAAAAATGGCTAATATTTCCATCGAAAACAGTGAAGAAAAGACTTTAATGTGACCAGGACTTTATACACGTTCAAAAATGAACGCGGAATCGACGACAAACAACTAGTTGGTGAGGTAAGTGATTGAGCGGAAACGCCGGCTGGGGTTTATTTTAACTACATCCGCAAAATAATTCTACATCTGAAAAATAAACCTCTGAATCCGAAAAATAAACTACTACATCCGTTTTCCGGTTTGACGACTTCCTGTCCAAACAGTAATTTATAAGTATCCAGAACCCCAGCAGAATCCAAAGATCTGCTATTAAAATGAATTAATACATTAACTTAAATCAATGTACATGTTACAATGTACAAAGTTTTTTTTATTAATAATAGGATGTCTGGGCCCGGATTCAAAAAGAAATTAGCATTGATTAAAGACCGTCTTAAGACCCTTCTAGGGTCTTGAAATTAAGACGGTCTTAATTTTGGCATTCAAAAAGCTTCTTGAGACCCTTCAAGGGTCTTAAGACCGTCTTTAATTATAGACCTTCTTGAGTCCTTAAATTTGAGGACTCAAGACGGTCTTTAAGGGTCTCAAGCCTTGTCACTGCAAGGTCAAGGCCATGTAAACATGGCGACATATGATAACGATGGCTTTTATGTCAATTATGACCTTGCTGCTGGATAGAACATTAAACACAGGCTACTAATGAGATCCTACAACATTCCTAATTAACATGATGCAATCTGTTAATTTTCTGACAAAATTGTATAAATTTTTTAACTGGCCGAAAATAGGCCTAACATTTTCCTTTTCTAACCTCCATTACAAAAGATTTCCAAGAAATAAGTTCTCCTGGGTTTCTAACCTCCTTCTCAAAAGATTTCCGAAAAAAACATCCTTTTCTAACCTCCTCCTTAAAAGATTTCCAATAAAACGACGGATTTCAAAGCTAGGAGATGGAAAGGAACCCAGGAGGGTCTTAAGGAGGGTCTTTAGTGAAGACGGTCTCAGGATCGTTGCATATGGCTTCATGAATTGGAAAAATTAAAGACCTTTCCAAAGGGTCTTGGCCTAAGACGGTCTTAAGATATCTAATAGACTTTCGTTTTTGAATCCGGGCCCTGGGCCCGGGCTGCGGTCAGTGCAGACAGCTATAGACCTCTCTAGGTGCTTATAAAAATCCATAGGGGACATGAACATAATTATAATGTCAATAACATAACAATTATTAGAGTAATACAAGTGCCTTCGGTACTTGGATTGTAGAGGCAGTTGTGATGCTACTTCTTATAGGAATCCAACAATTTACTGGACGTTTATTTTAATTTGGAGATATTAATTTAATTGACAAAAATGGCTAAAATCACAGGGGGCCTACGTTGGGGTAGTAGGCCTAAGGTGTAGGAGGGAGAGAGAGAGGGAGGGACAGAGAGAGAGAGGGGGACAGAGAGAGGGGGAGGAGAAGAGAGAGAGAGGAGAGATGAGAATGACTGACATAAGAGGGTTTCATGGAAAAAAATGTGCACCCCCTGTCCCCCCCCCCCCCCACACACACACACAAACACACAATACATCTATCAATTTTCCTTCTCCTCCCCCTCCCTGACTACCTCCCTTGCTCTCCCTCCCCTTTTATTCCCCCCCTCCTTACTAAGTATGAGTAATGTGTGGACGGGTATATTCTTTCTCTGAGAGAGACAGAAAAAGGGTAAAAAATAAAGTCTGTAAAAAAAAAATAGTTTGTCAAAAAAAATAGTTTGCCGTAAAAAATGCTGGTTGAAAAAAAATGGTTGAAAAAAACCGGTCATTGGAGATATTAATTTAATTGACAAAAATGGATAAAATCACAGGGGGCCTACGTTGGGGTAGTAGGCCTAAGGTGTAGGAGGGAGAGAGAGAGGGAGGGACAGAGAGAGAGAGGGGGACAGAGAGAGGGGGAGGAGAAGAGAGAGAGAGGAGAGAGGAGAATGACTGACATAAGAGGGTTTCATGGAAAAAAATGTGCACCCCCTGTCCCCCCCCCCCACACACACACACACAAACACACAATACATCTATCAATTTTCCTTCTCCTCCCCCTCCCTGACTACCTCCCTTGCTCTCCCTCCCCTTTTATTCCCCCCTCCTTACTAAGTATGAGTAATGTGTGGACGGGTATATTCTTTCTCTGAGAGAGACAGAAAAAGGGTCAAAAATAAAGTCTGTAAAAAAAAAAATAGTTTGTCAAAAAAAATAGTTTGCCGTAAAAAATGCTGGTTGAAAAAAAATGGTTGAAAAAAACCGGTCATATAAAAAAGTTGGTTGTAAAAAAAGTTGGCCATAACTGAAGTTGGCCCATCCTTCACCTCTCCTCTTCTTCCTCCGCCACTTTGATCCCTTATTTCACCCCTCTGAGGGGTTGCCCATACCATCAGCATTGTATCACCCAGTTCATCAAGGCGCGTGATAACATGAAATTTACCGCGCCCTTGGCTGATAAAAACAAATAGGTCCTGCAGCTAAGCCTGTTCACCGGAAGTCAAATTGTGTATTCATGTGCCGACACTTCTGACGATGGAATCGTCGATCGTTGCTCTTATTTTCTCTTGAAATAATAAATATAAAGCTTCAAAAGTTCTAACGTGTAATCACATTAAAAAATGTTATTAAGCTAAATTATATCGATGTAGACCAGCCATGAACAAAGATCCTATAGATAATCGGGTACGGATCGGACACACCACTTGTCAGCCAAGTTTGCCACTCGTTCACGGCCTCCTATTTTTGCTCACTCGTACGCATCAAGTGCGTCGTCAAAGAACAGAAAATTTGCCATCAAATTAAAAGTTTTTCCGGCTTTCTAGGCCTATTAGAAGTTAATCTAACCTTTCTTGTTCTATCCAGAAGTATTAGATTTCAATCTGCATTAATCAATACCAGAATTCATGAGAAACAATTGGTAATGGAAGTTACGGTAAAATGACAAAAATGCGTGTCTTGTGGTGCTGTCCGAGTCAGGCATGTTCGATTCACTACCCGATTCCCTATAGGATCTTTGTTCATGGTGGGTGTTCATCGATACTTTAGCAAAATCTCATTTTTAGATATGATTATTCCATTGAAATTTTCATTAGGAGTCCCTAGCTTTATCATTTTCAGAGAAAATCGGTAAAACGATTGAGTGAGTGCTCCCCATAGCCGAGGCAGAGCTCGGACTGACAAGAAGCGTGACTCCCAAGATCACTGCAGTAGAGGGACTATTTTATTCATCTTTCGCAAAATGCATACAAAATGGCAGAAATCTTAAATAAGCTCTTTATTTTTATTTATTTATATTTTTCATTCATTAAAAGGATGTAATATCGATGTAAAAGGGGTGAAATAAATATGGAAGCTGGCTACGGTGCGGTCTGTCAAAGGTTTATGCATCTCGCCGCTACCTCGATGCATAACACTTCGACAGACTGCACCATAGCTAGCTTCCATCTATTTCCTTCTTCCTCCTCCCATTACTACCTTCCTGTCCTCATCCTCTTCCCCCTCCCCCCTCCCTCCCCCCCCCACACACACACCTATACCTCTTCTTCCTCCTGCACTCCTCATCCTCCTCCCCTTGATATAACCATATTAAATGTGTTGATAAGGGTGTTAAGCAACCGATCTTACTCACTCACTCCTCCCCTCACTCCGCCCACACCCAGGAGGAGGTTGAAGTGGGGCAGGATTAGGAAGAGAGATGGAGGAGGAGAAGGAGGAGGAGGGGTTTGTAACAGGTATAGTAGTGAGGTAGTAGGACGGGGACTATTGGGTCCAACATTTGAGGCTATGTACTGCCATTCATTATTATGAAACACCATGATTACCACCCTGAACTTGAAAGAGAGAGACTTGAAAGAGAGAGAGACAGAGAGAGAGAGAGACAGAGAGAGACAGAGAGAGACTGAGAGAGAGACAGCCTAAATCCTTCTGTGTACATTGGCACAACCTCTGGTGGAGTGGTGGAGATCGTTGAGGGGTTAGGGGTGATGCACAGGCCTATGGGGGGAGATTGGCATTTGTGCGAGTCCCCTAAACAGTGTGACATCATTGTCATAATGTAGCACATATGTCATAATTGGCGGCCCGCTTTGCGGTAGTGGCCGCTTTGCGGTAGATGCCAGGCCTTGGTCCATGCGTCCAAAAGCAACGTATTAATATAGTAGGTCATTATTGAAATAGATACCCAGAGTAGCCTTATACATATAAACATTATATGAGGTACACCAAGCCAAGATAAAGCCAGGATGTCATTTCCGGAGGAACACTGTCTGAGTCCTATGCAATTTTAACAACCACACCCCACATCACTTTTTTCAATGGTGATTTAAAGTTGTCACTAAGCATGACAAAACTTATGACTACCCGTGACAAAAACTTATAACTGCTCATAGTGTCTTGTCACGGCCTGACAACCCTGTCAACCTTATAAACTGGGCTGCTATGACGGTGTTAGTCAGTTTTAGTCCATTTTGGGTCAGATTTTGCGTGCACTTATGGTACTACAGACCGCATTGGTCTAGTGGCACCACCTGACGTGTTCCATCACGGACTAAAATCAATATACAACTCGGATTGTAGCATTCGAACGGTCTGTACGCCCATAGACGTCGTCTGTACGCCCATAAGACTCCTTGTAATCACTTTGTGGTGGTTGGTAAAATAGTCGGTGCCATGAAACTATTTGTTCCATAAATAGGAATATCTGGTCGGTCACACTCCTACTGGGACAAAAATGTAAAATAAAGAGTATAGGCCTACTAAAGTTAAGCCTGCCAGACCAAATGTCCAGCCAGTACTACTGCATACACTGACAAAGATTTATACTCCCAGCAAACTTGTACACTATTTTTATAACACCATTGAAAATGTATTTTCTTTTTACTCTCCAGCTGTTACCTACAACTGTTATCTTTCATTTCTTCCACACTATTTGCGTGAACTTGTAAATTCTTGTTTCCAATTACGGTTATTTGGTATTTATCAAAGTAATTATGTGGGGGCCCTAGTTTTTAACTTTGGGTGGGCCCTGCCCTCTGATGGGCCCTTTAGAAACTGAGGGCCAAACTTCTACTTGTGTCCCCCAGTATAGAGACTTAAAATCAATAAATGTGGTCCCTATAGCATCTTTGGCAGTCAACTATTGGCACCTCAATGAGTCCCTTAGGGTTAATTTGAATGATGAGGGAACCATTCCACAATTTTATTGTACAGAGACTTATTATATTTGGCATCACTCATACTATAAATACTATCCCTATCCCAATTAACTAACACTTATATATTATAACAATTAATATACACATATATACATTTTATTAATATTAAACATGACGTAAGGGGAATATTATACTGCTTTTCACATAGGAAACACTTGTTTTACATGTCATGGTGAAATAGGTGAAAGTGCAGTACTTAAATGGTTAAAATGAAGATATGTGTATAAAATATGAGCTGTCCTGAACTTTCATCTCACAAGTGTGATAACAGTTGCAACTTAATATCCCAGATGAGATATGACATATCACATGATGTAATAAGAACATTATTTACAGAACATGTCTCATGCTCAGCGAATGATATATGATTATATTGTTCATGACATGTCTGGATCAATAGGGGTCATATCAGGTGATGGCCGCATTTCCTATAATCATGTGGGGGCCCTAGTGTCTAACTATGGGTGGGCCCTTCCCTCTGATGGGCCCTTTAGAAACTGAGGGCCAAAAGTAGAAGTTAGCAGTCAGCATAGACATGCCCTATACCACTAATGCAAAACTTTCAACTTCTAATGGCCCCTGTATAGCGACTGAAAATAAATGAATGTGGGTCCTAGCATCTTTATTATTATACTAGCAAAGTACCCGTCCTATGGACGGTCACCCTCTTCCTCTCATTGTCTCTCCTCTCCTCCTTTCTCCCTGCCTCTCCTCCTTTTCTCCCCTCTCTTTGCCTGTCCCTACCCCCCCCATCTCCTCTCCCCTACCCTATTCTCTCTTCTCCTATATTCTCTCCCCTACCCTATTCTCTCTTCTCCTATATTCTCTCTATCCCTGTTGCCTCCCAGAGTTGTCATCTGTACAATATATGTAATATTGCAGACTTTTCCTCTTTTTTTTTCACATATTACACATAGCCAAATTATATTACTAAGACACCTTTTCCTATTACAAAACAAATAGATTCATGGCACCGACTATTTCTTCATTACAGAGATCTTTTCACCCATTGCAAGGAGTCTTTTTACTATGACGACTCCCCTATTACCCATGACCTGTATCATCTGCTGCTATTGCACATCGCACAAATCCCATGACAGTGATCGGATCCCATGACAGTGATCGGAT
This sequence comes from Sthenelais limicola, assembly GCA_942159475.1. Taxonomy (NCBI): domain Eukaryota; kingdom Metazoa; phylum Annelida; class Polychaeta; order Phyllodocida; family Sigalionidae; genus Sthenelais; species Sthenelais limicola. The sequence goes on from OW804098.1 coordinate 14,466,313, forward strand.
TTGTTCTTTTTGCTCTTTTGCTTTCTGTCATGGATAGACTCGCGCACCTTGATTATTTATTATTTTTGATATATATCAATATATGTGTAGAAATGAAATTTATCAACTCATAGCCATTAATTTAAAGGCAATACTTTTAAAACAATTCCTAGGATGTCTATAAGTCTTAGTCAGTGAGTGGGATATCTTTGGTGATTGTCAGAAGTTAAGTTAAAAATGTAAACAAAGCTGTCATTGGGGCTGCAAGTGCAAGGTCCAGAGCAGGGTGCATGACTTAGTGTAGTGTATACGGAGCAGGGTGACCTGGGTGCGGTGACCAAATCCACCTGGCTCCCGGCCTCACGGACTGAGCTATGGCTGGGGCAGTGGCAGGCACCTACCCACAGCCTGCATGCGTACATACACACATGTTCCACATGCACCCACACCCGGACCCACACCCTGTATGTATGTGAAGGTTCTACGGCCCATAGTTGATTGGATACAGTAAAGATTATGAAAGTTACTAAACATTGACTTAATTAAAGCCAGAGTTACAAATAATATGGATATAGATTTATGAAGGAGCAGTGCCTTTCCAGGTCGGGAGAAGTCAGGGATGATACTTTGTCCCACATACCATACTTCCTCCTGAATACCATAACTGTGGTGACTACAAACTCAGCCATTTCTTTAATTAAATATCCACACATTCTTAGCTTTTACAAAAAGGTTCTGGCAATCTTTCTCCCAAATTAATTTTCAATGTAGATGTGTGTTTTCACACATAAATAGCCCAGTGCACTGCCATTGGAGCTATGGGTATTACATAGCTCTGCTAGCATGGGGCTTTGGAAGTGACCCCTGTGACGTCACACAGGCAGAAAGTCACGGTAGGTGGCAGTTAATGTGTTTTATTCCTAGCTCTAGTTTTCATGACTAAAACGTTCTGTAACTTTGACAATATTGCTTGTACAGGATTTAGATTTTATAATTGGGACAAGGAACTGACTCTCTTCCCAATAAATAAAAGAAAAAAGTTCATGCATCCTCTCCTTTAAGTGTGTATGTCCCCACCCGTTCCTGCTGTCTGGCACTGTCCAGCACAATGGATCATTAAAGGTGTGCACAGAAAGAGTATAGACCCAGTGACCTTCCGAGAATCAGTATTTAGAGGGCTAAGAACTGAGAGAAAGAAAGAAAGAAAGATGAGGGAATGGTGAAAATAGAGAGGAAGAGAAAGAGAGAGTGGGGAAAATGATATCAAGGAAGAAAGGGAAGGTAAGAGGAAGGCAGGAGGACAGGGGGAGAGGGAGGGGTATGGAAGGTGTAGGAGAGGGGAAGGGGGCAGGAAGGGAAAGAAGTTGGAGAGGAAGGGATGGAAGGAGGGAGAGCAAGAATATGAAAGGAGGAAGAAGTGATATCAAAAGAGGATATATAAAAAAAAAGAAAAAAAAGAAAAGGAGGATATATATATCAATTTCATTTGTTTGCTGGGCTCACTTACTGCAATCACTACACCTGCGTGTCATATGGAACATAAATAATGATAATGTGCGATCAGCCTTGCAAAAACAGGTCTTATTGAGCGGGTCAAATATATAATAAAAATAAATATAATCATAATGAGAAAGTTCAGATGTATTATTTCTGATGAAATAATTTAATAAACTATAAATAAAGTAATAGGACGGCTGTATATCTGCCCACTCCAGATATTTGGATAATAGTTTAGGTGGGGCTGGCAACGCAGTTTAGTGTGGTGAATCATATACACTGTGTTTCAGTACAAACTCTAGACGACGAGGCGCCAGTGGCCAATCCAAGAGATTGCCTAATTCTCCCCTTTGACCACAGGACGCGCCACCGGTACTCGAAGCGGCGAAATTAGACTAGGAAAGTTGGCTACTTCACCCGATTTCGTATGTTTTCGCAGTCGACGGGAAAAAAGAATTACAGATTTGTCATCCTTAACATGTTTGAGACGGAAAAAATCAGGGTTCATAGTGTCTATATTGTACTGGTAATGCACATAGGCTGATTTCCCAATGCATGTCTACCAGCTCCCAATGCTTAAGCCTTCTTCCACGCACTCGGCCGTACTCGTGTAAACCTGCACTACAAGCGCTGGGTACTGCTGCACTATAGGAGCAGCAGTACCCAGCTTTTAACAGTAGGGTGTGTGTGTGGGGGGGGGGGGGAGGGGGGGGGGGGGGTAGCGTTATATACAATAAAGCCATTCCCATTCTCATTCCCATCAAATTGTGACGATAGTCCTACTTGCCACACACACATCTGGTCGCCCACCCTGTCTACTGAGGTAAACCTGCTTTAGCCTACCATCATGTAGTGTATTGCCTGGTGGGCGAACAGGATTAGGTGCAAATCAACACCAAGGTGTGTCAAAGTAAACACTTAGTGGCACTACAAGTTTACAAGACGATGGAACCACGGAGAGATTAGTCATAATTGTAGGAAATTAAATAGGAGATTTACATGGCATGGTGACATTATCATTATCTATATTAGGCAATGACACAACAGTGGATTTAGAAAATGTAAACAGTGTAAATGTAAAAGTCTTTTATTCACAAAATCACTTTGCAGGAATGTTACCATTTCTGAGTATTATAGAGGGTTCGTGTGAATCGAGTCGTGTGAATACATGTTCATATTTGTTTAATTTTTTATCCAGTTGCATTTCATCAATTACAGACAATGTTCTCAGCAGACCTGCTTTACTAAAAATGGTCTAGTAATGGTCCACCCCAAAATTACTTACTAGCTTTATTTAAAACATGAAATAAATTAAACATCAAATATAGAAATTTCTTAAATTTCTTGTCCTGATGATTGATAGCATCATTAGAGATGGTAAAGATTTTTCAGCAATTGGTCACAAGGGATCATGATAAGTCCTGGTAAGTCTTGTCTATCTCAGAGACTTATGCATTGTTAATCCTAATATTCTAGTTGACTGTTAATATAAATACTAGACATGTAGACGTCAGTGGCATAATTAATTATGTATGTATAATAACCTGAACTCGTAGCTCCGCCCCCATCCTGACAACGGAAGCATATTAGACAGGATCCCACAAGGTCTCCAAATTATCCCTTATTTCCCATCCCCCAGGCTTCGAGATCTATGTCTTTGTCATTCTTAGAGTCTATGATAGAGAATCAGTGCAGGTTCATGAGTTCTTACTTGTACAACAACTGCATATCAGGCCAGTCGAATATGCAGTCACTTAACGTTGTGTGGATTTGACGCCATTTCAATCCATCCTTGCTAAGACCACTGCATCTGCTTTACACATCAACATGCTCCAGAACGAGGCCCATGCAATGACGTCATAGCAGCGGGGATTCCACAGGGCAACTCAATGCTAGCTTACAACCCTCCCCTGACCTGTATAGACAGACACACAAGTGGCTGTTCCATTTCTAGCGCAGCATGACATGTTGACCCTGTCTAGATGGCACCCGGGATGGTGGGTGGGTGGTAAAAACGCGTAGGAATTCTCATCACGTTGTTTCTATTTAATTCTTAAGTAGAAATCTATTAGAGGGATTTGGAGATCGAGAACCCTTACCCCATTTACCTCCTCTCCCTCCCGCTTTACTGTTGTGTGTTGATATTAAATTTTAGTGAAATAGAGTACTGCATGCCTACACTGCCATCTAATGTTAGTTAATAAAGCTCACACATTCAACGACCTGCCTTACTTAGGACAGCTTGTCCTAATTATACCAAGCATTTCTAAGCATAAAACAGTTACCTCCTCCTCCTGTTAATCATATCCTACCAATTTAATTTGTTATCTCAGATAGCTTAATGTTTCTTATATTTAACCATGATATTAATGAGTTTATATATGTGGAAATAGCAAGGACCACTTTCTAAGCTTAATGCTTTTGTACTGTACTGGACTATGTACCTGAAACAAAAACTCATGTCGCAATCTATTTATTCTAATTTACCTTATTTTAACCTTATTTTCACTTCATGAACTTAGTTCCTGCTCTCATACCTTAAAAACTTACAGTGTTGAATGGTGCAGCCTCCCCCAACTTTTTGTCACCTGTGAGCATGAGGACCTCATGTACAGCCTGAATGAATCTACCTGCTCGAGTTTAAAATTTTACACCATAAATTCTAATTTGTGATTAAAGATACCCTAGCTATTAGCATTGACATGACGAAGTGAGTTACAAGAATTTTGTTGAGGTTGACGCTAAAATGGCCCTATATGTATACCCATGGTAGGCTATTATGCACAGAAAGAATCAACTCAAAGAGTCATGGTGGCAGCTTTCCCAATGAGTTATCCACTTTTAGTCTAAAAGTCTGTAGGAGCTATAGTTGTAATGAATTTAAGTAATGATACTATGCGCTATTCATACTTGGATTTACAAGCGAAAACAAATGTTGGACATAATTGAAACATCACTTTATTCATCAGTATAAAAGGAAGTGATCTGCGGATTCAGATCTTTTGTTTTAGAAAACACTTGAAATGCAAGAATTCAAAAGTGTGACAGTCACCTGCAGCCATCTTGGAAATCGCTAACTGCAGTTACAGACGCAGGTGTCGCTATTAGGGTGAAAAGAAGGGGGTTTCCCAGATCCAGAAGTAAATCGGCAAGGTGGTGTACCGTGTAACTTTTTGGCTCGTTAGTATGGTAAGATAATTGTGTTCAGGGTCTATAGCCTCCCCACCCACCCACCCTCTCGCACCAAACTGTTGATTGTTATGTTTACATTCGTTGGTCATGCTTCAGCCTGACCAACTCCACGGGTAGTGGTAGAGGGTTGATAGGTAGTTATTTGGTACTATTCGGAATACACCATGAGAAGGTATGGGTAAATACCTTTTTGTTTCTTTTTTAAATATGGCCGTATGAAACAATTCCTTTTGTCCAAGTGGTAGAGGGGTATCACTGATATCAATAGAGAGTGATAATAGCGTAGTTTTACGGGGAATATATATCGGAAAACACATATCCTCTTGACGGGCCCTAGTATTGTACGAGAGACCCGATTTACGGGCATCATTCGAAATGTTCTATAATAGCTACGCTATGTAAACATAGGCGATTCGATGCCGGCCGTCTAGACGATGCGAAACTAGCATAGATCTCTTTTTTGCTCTGACCACGCTCATGCTGAGAAAATATTAATGAAGGAGAGTAATGAAGCGTCATTAAATTAAATGCAGGGGAAATCGTTTATTTAAAATACTGGTAATAATGACGACTATAGAAGGTATGTACACGTGTATAGAGCATGGCAACATTGTTATAGTCATGAATAGCCTTGTGTGGTGCTAGATTTCCGTCCCAAAAATGTGGCTGACTATGGCCGGCTGGTCTTGCGAAATGTGTTCTGTAGACCCTCGCAACTGCATCTGCATGTATACATGTATAAATATAAATTTCCATGTTAATTAATTACGGTATTTAATTTAAAAGGAACGTTTCGTCTTTCAACCTATACTTCACTTCATATAACGGACTGAGGTTTTCGTAATTTCCAAGTATTTGATTTTATATTATAAACCTCGGATTTAACCTAATTTAATCTAATGACAATGGCCATTGCAATATCCATGCCACTATTGTCAGAATTAAGTTGTAGACTAACTAAGTAAGTCCAGATCAAGACATATACTATTTTTCAACGCATATTCTAAATTGATACCGTTATCTATGTCAGTTGACACACTTCTTAGAACTTTTCTTTATCGTATGCGACAGTATGGAAGTGGTAACATATAGCAGATTATATCTAACCACTGACATCGTCAATTTGTTCTTATTTTTTAAAAAATCTTTGACTGTTCAAAGTAGCCCCACATCCATATCATTCAGTATATATGATCTTTAGAACATCGATGAGCTTTAGACTGAAATAAGGAAACCAAGTCCAACTATACACACTAGATGTATATTTAGACTTCCCACATACAAGTTTACAATCCCACTGATAAATAAATCCGCCATTTTGTATCCTTTGGCCCCAGTAATGTTATTGATCACCGATCATATCATAACCTCTTGCTATTTTGTAAGATGTCATTGGGAGAAGTTCCTCGTACTTGTCATTTCCCATCTGTGATATTTGAGGATTGTGTAGGTCCTTTCAATGTTAATTACCTTACCCCAGTGCATACTGCCACAGCGGGGTTGAACCCTTACATACACACGTACTTGCTTGATACATGATAGTCCTGCAACTAGGTATATGTAGCTATATGTATGTATAGTCGCCTCCTTCAAGTTCCATAGATTAAGATAACTTCCTTTTGTGTGTAGGTCTACTATAATATTCTGATTGGTCAATCTAAACATGTTCACATATGGTATACAATGCATGCACATGCATTATATTATTATGTTACATTATATGTGCGGATGAAACTATTTAACAAACATATCTGGCAAGGGAGCAGCTGTTTGGTTTCGGTATCCAAGCATTACAAAGGGATAAACCACAACCACATGCACTACTGCATGCAGGCGGGAGTTCAAGGAACTAATGCATGAAAATATAAGGAGTTTATATTTTTGTTATATACAGGTATTAATTTTATTTTATGTATATATACTGGTCAGTAGAGTCCACTCATACATAGAGATAAGCAGAGTGGCCTCCCCTCGGACACGCCCCCTTAGTACGAGGATTGGGTGTGTGGTGGTGCAGGTGTGCACGCACCACCAAGGTACTGAATAAAGAACTCACTTTACAACTAACACCGAACGAGTCATGTTGTCTATCATAAGAATAAGTCGTGATATAACATCTGGTGGAGAAACCCAAAGCGATTCCTAAGTAATCTGAAGATCAATATGCTGCCAAAGCGTAGTGGCAGAATCAGCAATCCAAAGTATAAAAGCGCTAACTATAGACAACTTTTAGGACTTCGAGAACAAAAATCACGCACAACAGCCAAGCAAGCCACGCCTACCACCGGCGAGGAAAGCGTCCCCACGCTAACGGAAACCACCCTTCAACGCACAAGAAGCGAGGAGCAATTGACTTCTAAAATCTTTCAGAAAACAGTACAAGAACAGAAGGAAGAATTAGGAGAATTCCTGAAGAAAGGGGGTATAGCCCCAACGGTGATTCCAGACAAAACACAAGACGATAGTTTTGTAAATTACCGATCAGTGAAAGACGAGATAGGATCGGAGACCAACTCTTCAAAAGGCTCACAAGGATCACTAGTAAATGCCAATAAGAAATTCCACAACTTATATGACCTCCAAACACTGGAAGTAATGAAACAGACAGAACAGGAGAGACAATCAGAACACGAGGAATACCAACGGAGAGAGAAACTAAAGTGGGAGAAAAAGAGAGCCGAGGAAGCACAGGCCCAGGCTAAAGCGAAAGAAGAAGCGGCACAGCTAGAGAGAGCAGAACAAGAAGAGACAAGAAGGCGACAAGCCGAAGAGAAAGCAATCCTTGAAGGTAAACAAAAAGCAAAGAGAATGTCGGAATTACAGAAATTGAAGGATCTGGAAAGACAGATAAAAGAAAGAACAGAGGAGTCGATTAGAGAAGAAAAGAGAAGGAGAGAAGATTTTGAAAAATGGCAAAGAGCACAACGGGAAGACCTACAACGCCAAGCCAGAATAATAGACGACGACAGAAGGCAGCTACAAGAAAGAGAAAAAGAACTCCTCCGAGAAAGACAAGAATATGGATATCAACGTGAAAATACGGAGATGGGAGCGATGGGAGGATACCATGGCCCTACACATGAACAATTCGCACATGCAGAAGAGCAAAGGAATGAAGTGTTAGGTAGTCTGACTCAAATGATTCAACAAATGATGATAACTCAGAAACAGTTTGCAGATGCCACGGCCAAAACACAGGACGTACAAGGGAACCAACTAGGCAAGGTTCTGACCGAAGTAAGTTACAAATTAGCGGCGGTGGTGCCGAAAGATAATGATGGACATACCAGAAAACTTTTTGCACATCCACCAGCCATTTTCTCAAAACCAACAGCATTAGTATCAGCTCAGAAATTCATGGAAAAATACGAAGATTATGCTATTTCAATGAAAGTAGAAGACGAGCTCAAAGTAACAGGTTTACACAAGTATTTAAGCGGAGAGGCAGAAGCCTATTTAGAACAGTTCAAAACACTAATGCCGAACTGTGACTTCGGCACCTTCGGCAGAGCATTTGAGAAAAGGTTTGAGGAGCTATCTTACGACGAAAGACTTAATGATTATACAAATAGAATCCAAAAAGCAGAAGAGACAGTGCTGGAATATGACAACGAGAAGAAATTACTACTATCTAGAAATACAGACTTACCAGAGAAATGCAAGGTAGACTTGTATGTTACAGGTCTAAGCGAGAAAATAAGAAAATTAGTTCTCGCAGATGCGCCCAAAACTCTAGAGCAAGCTTCAAGAATGGCCAGGAAGGCAGAAGTATCGATAGAGACTTTAAAGGAAGAGAAAAGAGTAGAGGTTTTTGAGACCACGGGACTACAACAGAAACCCTATATCCCAAGATCAAATAGTAAGGATCAGAAGAGTAGATCATCGAGCAAGGAAAAGAATTACAACAGAGCAGACAGTAAAGATCGCAAGGAGGAAAAACATAGGGCGAAGAGCTCGGAAAGAAACCATCAGCAGTACCAAATGCCCTACTACCCTTACGACAGGTACCCACCAATGCCATACCAACCGTACCAACAGATGCCGTACCATCCTTATCCACCTATGATGTACCAGCCTACACAAAACTATAGACAATCGAGATCCAGAGAGAGATCAACAAAGGAGGGAAATAGCAAGGACTCATCACAATCCAGAAAGAATGGAAACTCCAGCTCAAGGAACTCATCAACCAGCAGACCAAGATCATCCTCAAACAGCTCCAGACACTCAGGAAAGTCGGGCTTCAGTAGCTCAGGAGACTACAAAAGCTCAAAAACAAGATCCTCGACACCTCACAACAATAAGGAAAACTAGAGCCTGGTAACAATGGGAGCAACTGTTATCAGGGAGAAGGCCATATAATGACGACTAAAGGAAGTGAATTGGACTTGATTATGAACAGTGGAGAACAGGAAATAGACGGTCTACTGGAACTGAGATCAGGTAGGGAAAGTCCCATTTTTCTAAAGGTTAAAGACGGCTGTATTGAATGGAAAATGGAGGGATACAAATTCCCAGTTCTAATAGATACAGGTGCAAACCTATCATTCATTTCTGGAAACTTTTTCAAAGCACTGAAACAAAATTCAAAAGGTCTAAGAATACAAAATTGTCATCTGAAAGTATATATCGCAGACGGTTCGGCGCAAAATGCTAGGCGAAAGGTTGAAATTGCTTTTACCATAAACGGTCACAGGTTCAGAAATAACTTTGTGGTGGTTCCCAAACTAAAGCGTTCAGTACTGTTGGGAGTTGATTTCCTAAAGAAAAATAAGGCCCGGCTAGATTATGATATTTACAAACAAACCTTTACAATCAGAGCTTCAAAACGATATGTGATGCGGCCCCAGTCAGAACTGGAATGCACAAATTATGTGGTTTCCCATGAGGACTTAACCAACACTGTAGGCGTAACTGAAAACTTAAGACGCAAGAAGAGAGTAAAGTATTTGGTAAAAAGGGTCCTAACAAAACCAAAGGGAGACAGAAATCAGATCAGAATGTGTTTATTCAACGGGTCTAACGAAAAACTCATAGTACCAAAGGGTTCAATTGTAGGAGTATACACGGTATACGACGAAAATGATTTTGTACCATTGAAAACAGAGATAAACTCAGTTAAAACCGAGGTGTCTAACGCTAAAGCAGGGGAAGAATTCTATGAGTTGGGAGAAACTTTAAACGGTAAGCAAAGGGAACAAGTGATGGATTTGTTGCGAGAGTTTGACGATATGTTCACCGGAAAAGATAAACCATTGGGGAGAACAACCAAATATGAACACCCAATAGATCTGAAGGAAAATTACACCTCAAAACAGTTTAAATCGTACAGGGTTAACCCCATAGTCAGAAAGGAAATGAAAAAGATCTTGGACGAACAAGAAAGCCAAAACATAATAGAAAAAACGGACGAAATTTTAGAGTTCACGTCTCCGGCGTTTCTGGTCGCAAAACCCAACACAAAAGCAGGGAAAGCTCAATGGCGTCTTGTCGTGGACTTTAGGTTCCTGAATACCCAGGTACGCGAGCAAAGTAAGCTATTCCCATCGGCAGAGGAAACACTTGAAAGAGTGGGAGAGCTAGGGGGTCGCTACTTCTCAAAATTAGACTGCCATTCTGGATTCCACCAAATTCCGATCAAGAAAGGGAATGAATACTTAACGGGATTCGCCACCCCATATGGGAACTATGTATACAAAGTAATGCCAATGGGTTTAAAGACCTGCCCCAGAGCATTTCATGGTGTGGTCGATAGCCTATTGGGTCAAATGGATTCGGCCATATTTTACATAGATGACATTTTGATAGCAAATAAATCGTGGGAAAACCATGTGAGAGATCTTAGGAGGTTATTCGAAATTTTCAGGGAGGCAGACATTAAGTTCAAAAGGGAGAAGTGTTCTTTTGGATTAACCGAAGTACCTTTCTTGGGGTTCATGGTTAGCAAAGAAGGAATATCTCCAGACCCAGAAAAGGTAGCCCCTATCAAAACCCACCCTAGACCAAAGAATCTAAAGGACCTACGCTCATTCAATGGGCTAGCAAATTACTATCGTTCCTTCATACCTAACTTTAGCAAGCTAATGCTGCCCTTATATAAATTAACAAAAGCAAGGACAAAATTTGTATGGTCGGAAGAATGCGAACAGGCGTTTGAGAGAATAAAAGAACTAATCTGCACGGAGGTAACACTGCGTTATCCAGACTATAATAAACCTATGGTCATAACTACAGATGCCTCAGATTTTTCGTTAGGGGCCTGCATCGCGCAACTGACGGAAACGAATGTATTAAGACCAATTGCCTTTGCGGGCAGATCGCTAAATTCGGCCGAAATTAAGTATTCAACAACGGATAAGGAATTGGCAGGGATTCGTTTTGGCTTGGAGAAATTTGGACACTATGTCCAGGGCACTAGGTTCAAAATACAAACCGACCACGCAGCCCTACTGGCGTTGAAATCCAAACAAAACCTTAAGGGGAGAATGGCACGCTATTTAGAATATTTCAACCAGTTTGATTTTGAGATCGAACATCTGAAAGGGAGATTGAACTATGTGGCGGATTGTCTTTCACGCAGAAATTACAAGGCAGAACCAGAAATACCAGATCACATAGATACAGAAGGGAAGCACGTGTCGTTCCACCCAATAAATGCAGTAAAGCCTTTTGGGAAAACAGATTGTTTAGAAAATTACCCAACCCTGAAATACAAATTCCATTCAATCCTAAAAAACCCCCCACCAGAGAGAGGCGATAAAGAATTTGAGTGTGAAAGAATACCCCTTCGAAAAGAAAGCCCACAAACCGTATCCTGCGAACCAGTAGAAACGAGAGCTATGAGAGAGAGAAAAGATAGGGCCGAATTCACACGAGAGGCAGGGGATAACGTTTTTTATGGAAACGATACTGTGGTCGATATACCCCTAGAAAAATCAGAACTGATAGACATGCAACAAAAGGATCAGTTTTGTAAAGAAATGAGGGAATATTTGAACTCAGGTATATTGCCAGACTGTGAGAAAACGGCAAGGGAGATCCTGTTGACGAATGATAGATTTTTTGAAGAAGAACATATCCTGTATAGAATCCCAAGAAGGATAAAAGGGGATACACACAGGGTACAGACAGTCGTACCAAGAGAGTATGTAAAGCGCCTGATGACTATGTTACATGACAGACCAATAGGGGCTCATATGGGGGCAACTAAAATGCTAAAGTTAATTCAGCCAAAATATTTTTGGAAACGAATGTCTAGAGATGTGACAGATTTCGTGGCGGTGTGCGATAACTGCATGCGCGCCAAGAAGATGAGAAATCCCATAAACCCCCCTTTGACCATTAGGGATAGAGCGCCATACCCTTTTGCTCATTTAGTAATTGATAATATGGGACCACTAACACAGACTTCAAGCGGCCATCGTTTTATTCAGGTCTGCGTGGACTATTTCTCGCGGTTTGTTTTTGCATGGCCGACTAGATCGATCGATTCGGCTAGTTTGAAGCATGAATTCTACGAGAAAGTCATTTGCAATGTAGGGGTGCCCGAAATCCTTCATTCAGACAATGGTTCTTGTTACGCTAGCAAGGAATTCGGGAATTTCTGTAAATCAATGGGCATGAGACAGGTATTCGGGGCAAGATACAGACCGGCCTGCCAGGGATTGGTGGAGAGAAATAACTCCAGCGTGATAGAACACATTAAAACATTTGTGGCAGAAAACCAGAAAAATTGGAACAAATTTTTGCCAAGCGTGGTCTTTTCTCTAAACATTACCGATTCTTACAGTTTGGGTTATAGTCCATTTGTAATGTCCACGGGTAGAACCGCCCGAACCCCACCCGAGAAAGCAATGTCGGGCCCAGAGGAAAATCAGACAGTCATAGAAGTAATCTCTCAGATAGCTAAAACTCAACAAGCAGCGGCAGAGGCGGCAGGGTTAAAATTAGAAAAAACCCAAGAAAAAATGAAAGAAAGACACGATAAACATGCAAAGCAAGCAGATATACAACCAGGCATGATCGTATACGTTAAAATTCATAGGTTACTGGATCCATTAACATGCAAGAAAATGCAAAGTGCGTATAGTGGACCATACCTAGTTTTAGAACGATTCAGTAAAACGACGGTCAAACTAAGAAGATTAAAGGACAGCAAACAAATAGACAAGCCAGTGCACGTAGCACATTTGAAACCATTAAGACCAGAGCTATCAAAAGAATTAATTGATAAAATGGGACTAGAGATTACCGAAGAGGAATGGGAAATGCTAGGTAAACATTAAGGGATAAACTATCGTAATCACACAAGTGGCGAGGACGCTTACACCTGGGAAAAAGACTAACCAGCCCACATGGGAATTAAGATATCAAAGCGTCCAAACTGATAGAATAATCAACGAAGCAATTAAGTCGAGGTACAAGCCCAAACAGATGGCAGGATGGCACTTAAAACAAAGAGGGACGCTAGATTGGGGGATGGATTACGCTATTTCAGACAGCTGTATCGGGTATAATTATTTGCATCAAGGACGGGGGGAGTAAGAGGATTAAGCCCACACCCATAATCAAACTAATTGCAGTCATCGACTCGATAGGATAATCCTGGACTGGCAATTACAGCTGGCAGGACGCTTGGTTACAGGCTATAAACATTACTATGGGGGAGGGTTGCTGACATTGGGGGAGTGTGAAAGCACTAACACATGGGAAAGCCTTGCGGCAACGCCCACCCAGCTAGATACTATTCTAGGAACTGGGTAAAGGGAGGGGCTTCATCGGCTAAGTCTCACCTTGTAAGTCGCAGGGTTTTATATAGGTCATACCATTGCTTCATGCAAGGGGTGACGCTTTCCCACGGTGCCCAAGCTCTCACAAAGTGACGCAGCTTCATTGGAAGTAGCACAGCAACACGACCTGGAAAGTTAGAAAATAGCCGTTCACAATGAGGAAATTACCTATTTGCCTATGGTAAGTTTTTCCGAAAACAAGTTCCTATCTAACTCAACCATAAAATGGGAGAGTACTGTTTGAAGTGAGATTATCCCCAAAATTTAGTGTTGTTAGCTACGAAGTAAATCCATTTAAATAGGGTAGACTATAACTTATAGTATTGTATTTCTATTTTTCTATTAGGGTGTTGATCATGGCACAAGTGGCCATCCAGGGCGAAGTACTAAGACAAAATTACGGAGTATTATTCAAAGAATACAGCAATGAGCTTAATACCCAGACCAACACGCAAAAGATCATTATTTCCATGCCGTTAACGGTACCACAACCAGTAATTAGAACCAAAGGCCCAAGACCTAAGCTGGATTATTTCTCTAAATTATATTCGGAACTAGCACAGTTCCAGGACATACTGATAAAAGCAAATAATCAGACATATTGGAGAATAAAAACGATACTCAGTGACTTTACCGAGAGACGTGTAAAGAGAAGAGGGTTCCAGTTCATAGGTAACGCGTTGAACCTAGCCATAGGGGTAGCGACAGAGCCGGAACTGGAAGAAATAGCATCAGATTTAACAACAATAATAGAGTCAATGAAAACATCGGTATTAAACACGAAGGCAAGGGATTCAATTATTCTGAATTTGGCAGAACGTTCTCATAATGTGGCATCGTTCCTAAACAAACATGTAGTGCAAAGTGCAGAACAGATAGGGAAGATAGACAATGATTTGCAAATTCTAGTGGGGGAGATAGACAGCGACACAAACTTTACCAGCGGTAATATAGCGGGACTATTAATAATTCAAGAACAGGTAGCGAATATAGAATCCCAGATTCAATACCAGCAGGCAGCAAATAGTTTGTTAAATGCACTAGACGATTTGCAAGCTTCATTTATTCCTATGGTGGTCCTAACAAAGGAAGCGTTAGAAACAGCCGTAGGGATGTTGACGAACAGATTAGCTCAGAAAACACCTAATGCGAGACCTATCGGCACGTACAATAGCTGGCGAAGGCAGATAGAGTGTCAACTAAAGGATAAACAGCTGAAAATTACCGTCAACATAAGATTCTCTTACGCACCCCACCAATATAAAGTATACAGGCCAGTTATTTTTCCAATACCCATACACTCACATAAACAGGATGAGTATGGATATACAATACTGGAAGGAGAAGGGGACTTGTTGTTAGGAATTAGCACTAACGAACAATTTTATATAGAACTTAACAGAGACATGAGAGACGTGTGCCCGCATAATGAAGATATATATTACTGTAATAGAAATGTAATGGAATTCAGCGTACAAGTGCCGACATGTCTAGTGGCATTATTCGCCAATAACGATGTAGCCATAATGAAAATCTGCCATTTTAAAACATATCTCAACCTGATGACACCATCACTTCATATACCAATATCTAAAGATAGGCATATATTAATAAACAGCGGGTATAACGGTATGCTGTCGTGTATAGGGCAACCAAGCAATACAATCAATTTAGCTATCTTTTCAATAATAAGCTTACCATGTGGATGCGAAATACAATTTAAATTTGCAACTATCGCATCAAAACTAAATGGATGTGACAGTAAGGAATTCACGGTAGAAGTCACCACTGGATTCAATATGCCAATAGCAATGGCGTTCAAACTAGATATCGGACATTTGAGGTCCGATTCAATGCATAACACCTTAATAAAATTGAATCTACCAGCAGACGGTGACCTTAGAAAAGCTTTTAGTCAAATGCCAGAAGAAATACTGGACAACGGACTAAACGTGGTAGATATGGCAAGAGAACTACTTAGAAATGACACCACCGTACTGTCACAATGGAAGAAATTGCATTTAACATTTAATACCTTCCACCGAATTCCAGCATCCACCTGGATAGCTTTGAGTATGTCAACCATCAGTATTGCTTTAACCTTACTCATGATGTACAAATTAAATAGGTACATGGGATTCCTATGCGTTTTACCAAGAGCAGAAGGCCTGAATATCACACGACTAAGGCTAAAACCTTTCAAGATAGATCACCTACTTGACCACACCGATCCACCAGCCCAGGTTATAAACTTTCCATCGTTCAATGTATCAGAAATGGATCATACTGACTGGGCAACCATCATAGTGGCATGCATCGCGGCATTGATGTTCCTGAGATGGATATGGAGAAACTGTAGAGGGATCAGAGAGAGGTGTGCGGAGTGCTTCCAATGCTGCAGATGTGAAATCTGTTGCTGGGAAGAAGAAGGAAATCCAGACAGCGCATGGGTAGCCCTAAAATTTCAATGGTTAGAAGAGATATGCACAATAAGAATTCAACAGATCATAGAAGAAGTAAATTGTCTGTCAGATACTAGAGCCCCAGCATTAATGCAGTCCACAGTGGAACAAAAATGCATAGGACCAGATCGCCTAAGACTGACGTGGGGCGGCCGATTGGAATTAAAGTGCTGGGCATTTAGAAAGTCATACAGATTGAGAGAAGAGGTGTTATTGACAAGAAAAGAGTCAAAAGCGTTGAGAGCATTGATCGACAACCCCTGTGTGTCGGTAGCCTTAATACTGGCCTACCCAAATGGCGAAAAGGTACAAGTACAGTGGAACCCATCCCAAACTTCAACCTTACAACTCGATGGGTAGGTATAAATTAGGGAAAAATAGAGACTAGTAAAAGAAATTAGCGATTACAGCCACATAGCATATGAGTGGCGCCGTCTGTCGATAAAATAAGTTAACATAATGATTGCCGTCTTAACTGGAAGAAGGGGAATTTTCCGAATGATTTCGTTTGTTTGTACATACCGTGTTAACCTTTTGTGAAACTGTCTTTACCATGTTTTCTTCTTGATTCTCATGTCTTTAAACAGCTTATCGGTGATGGACGATGACAACAAGCCTTGTGCTCCTTCTTTGCCAACGTACGAAATGTGAAATGGCCACAGAAAGCTCCTTAAGGAGGGAACACTAAAAAGAGACTTTGTTATAACGAAAATAGAAAACCATAAGCAAAGGATATGACAGAGAAGGGAAGTAGTACGATAAATCCGAGTAATCAGTAACAATTATATATATAGTAGATGATTCGAAAAGATACCGGAAGCAGAACGAGTGACTTGTTCAACAAGCCACCCACCTTATCGCATTTGGGAATACAATGACATTTAGACGCAGACAAGGATGCGTGAGTGTAGAGCGTTGACATGAATAGCATGATCTCATCTATCTGGTTTTATGATTATTAACATGGATAGAAACGGTATAAATAATGTAAAGACTTACAATTAATCGACTGCCGTAGCAAGAATACTCATGAAAACATGTGCGAACCGGATATAGTTAAAACGACTACGCCATCTGACGGTAGGCGGATAAGTATAAGGGACAAGTATCGCCACCTGGTGCTATAGTCACAAGCAATGAAGGTTGATCGACGCGCGGCGCGGGAGTAGTATTATGGGTATTGAATGTTAGGAAAATTTTTTTTTTTCTTTTCTTGTTTAATTATATGTACCATATGTTGGCAGTATGTAATATTCATTACGTCCTATTAGGATATTTGTGGTTAACGTTGCCCCAGATAAATAAAGCGGCGAACGCTAAGGGGGAGAAATCAAGAGTACAGAATATTACAAGTAGATTGAATTCTCTGGTATAAAAGGGAAGTAAGAAACGAAAAGAAATAGAACTAGTAATAAGAAGTTTTAATAGAAAACCTACGAAGGTAGTAGAACTAGTTAGATTAAGAGTGCACAGAAAATAAAATATTGTACCAAGAAGAATAGATATTGAAATCAAACTGACGTTTGATTTGGAAGGAGAGGAGAGGACTATGTTATATACAGGTATTAATTTTATTTTATGTATATATACTGGTCAGTAGAGTCCACTCATACATAGAGATAAGCAGAGTGGCCTCCCCTCGGACACGCCCCCTTAGTACGAGGATTGGGTGTGTGGTGGTGCAGGTGTGCACGCACCACCAAGGTACTGAATAAAGAACTCACTTTACAACTAACACCGAACGAGTCATGTTGTCTATCATAAGAATAAGTCGTGATATAACATTTTTTATCAAACTTTGTATTGAGGAAGAACGTGGTTGGGTTAAACAAAAATATTAAAAAAATTTATCTCACCATTATATTATATAATTATATATTATAATTTTTTTAGGGACCACCAAGTTTACAATTTAAGTCTATGGGGAAAAGGGATATTTTCTCAGTTTTCCCAAGATTTCAGACAAATGAATCATTAGCATTAGCAACCTATCTTAACAAATCAGCCAATCACAGACTTCCAATATTATGTGGGCGTCGGCCGTTGGAACAACATTGCTATAGCTGCTGCTTGGACAGAGCCAGACGTTTCTTGTGGGGTGGCTGGGGTTGGGGGAGGTCGGAGTTGGAGGTTGTGTAGGGGGAGGGTTTTTTTTATTTTATTTTTTATTTAATTTAAAAAAAAGAAGTCATTGGAGGTAAACATAATATTAATAAGGAGGGTGGAGTGTCTGCTAAATAAATATATGTTTGTCTGTACATAGCTGTACATGTATGGGCATAACATGTACCATTCGCCTTTACAAATCCTCTCAAATAACCCGACTTTAAGACAAAAATGATTGGTAAAGAAAAACACAGTTTTAATATTACCAAATAGCTCTCTTGAATTAATGCAATACCGGAACCATATATATTCAGATTTATATGTACCCAGCAGCTCCTAGTATTTATTATTTTCAGCCACATTTAGCAACTTTAGATTTCTACATTTGTATAGCCGCCTGTTGTTCATTTTCTGAAGTTCTGACTGACAATAACATACATGGGCCAGATTTTCAGAAAATGCACAATCTACCTTTCTACACATCTCTCAAATTCTGCTAAATTAGAGTGAAAAATAAATACTGCATTCAATAAATCTGTCTGGTTATGTTGAACTGTAATTTGAACCTGATTTTCGTCTTAAATTTGGGTTATTTGTGGGGATTGGCGATGGTGAATTTTCTGAAAACTTGACCCACATGTGTTGCATATACTATGTGCATACTTTTGTGTGTCTAGGCATGCTGGTGGGCACGATTCAAATAAGAACAATAATAATATACAATAAACAAAGATGATAATATTGGGCATGTCGAGGTCGAGAACGACCCCCTTTATTTGATAGCCAACAATCAACAATAAAATGTTTCCGTTGAGGACTCGGGCAGAAGTGGGTTAGTGGAGCCTGTGCTAGGGTATTTATATGTGCGACGTCACGCCCACTATATAGGGGTAATACAATTGCTGCCCTCTGGCGCTATATCATTCTTACTGTGGTTAGAAACATAATACGTAAGTTTGTATATAAAATTATACATATTTCTTTTATATTTCATTCCTGGCCAATATAATATTTAAACAGTTACACAAAACGCTTTAACCATCGTGATTGTTTTCAAGCGTTGCCTCTGACTAAAAAGAAATACAAATACTAGCAAATATTTTTTTTAAAAATGAGCTAAAGTTAACAAAACATTCATTCGCAAAAACTACCATATTTACATACTTACATGTATACATACATACATACATACATACATACATACATACATACATACATACATACATACATACATACATACATGTATACTAACATGGGACGTTTACAGTAATAACAAGAAAAAGTGTGCATAGTATTTTTTTTAAAGAAATACAATTTTCTGAATGACAGTTATGAAAACTGTTATTATTATTATTGAAACTTTATGTGTGTGTCCTGTGTGTATAATAGAGCTCTTGAGGGGGTGGGGTGGTGGTCTTGTTTGTCCCTAGGAATATTCTCTTGTCGTTTGTCACTTATTGTTTTGTAATATGGACGATTTTTGTGTATGTTGACTTGTCAGGCTAAGAAGGTGTCACTGGGCTGGTCTCACTTGTCACTGGGCTGCCCATGTCGATTTGTCCATCTGAGAAAAGCCATGTCGATTTAAAGGCCTCAAAACCCCTATAGATGGGCGTACAATTTCGATATGAACACTAAGGCCTAAGACTTAATAATGCGAATTTAACACAGGATCAGTATTTGGTCTAAAATAGAAGATATCTTACGAAATAAAACATCTAAATCTATAGGCCCTATATAATATATAATTTCTTTGGAGATTCTTAGATGAACAAAACATATGGTATTTTTTATTATTAGTATGTTACTGTCCATTTCAAAATGTTCTTAATTTGACAAGTATTTATATACTCATGCAAGTGTCTCCAACTGGGTCAGATTTTCAGAAAATGCACAATCTACAGCTCTACATATCTCTTAAATTCTGCTAAATTAGATTGAAAAATGATTAATACTGAGTATATCTCAGTGTATTCTAATTGTATTCATTCAATAAATCTGTCTGGTTATTTTGAACTGTGTTTTAAACCTGATTTCCGGGGATTGGTGAAGGCCAATTGTACAGTTTCCGAAAATTTGACCCAAGTAGGGGGACAGAGCTTTTTTCTAAATTTAATATCCGGTAGGCCTAGGTCTTTCCTCCCTTACATTAGTCATTATGGGTTACTCCTCCAATAATCTTGAATCTACTGCACCCAGCAGGCCATGATGAAGTTGATTAGTATGTTTAAATGACCAATTATAGCTAATTATAAAAGCGAGAGTTGGGAATAACTAGGGCGGGATGCTTGGCCGCGAGTCATGGCGCCATCTACATTTAGGTCAGCGATATGGTCTGGGCCGCTTTCGTTTGACCTAGTTTGTTTCCCGTCACGTGTTCAAAACATTGGTCAGCACTCAACTCGACTCGACTTTGGCCAATTTCAGGTTGGTTTCACATGTATTAACGAATAATATCCAGCAGACGATAGTATTTGCAATATCTATTTTTAACAAGCTTTATCATAAACTGACAATTTCATCATGACATCTCGGAGCCTTCTCGCAGGTTCTTGTTATATCTGGAGTCGTGGTTATGCTGCCATAATATTTCCGATGGGAAGATGAGCTGTCCCTGTCACTTCAAGCATACAAAAAGCCGCTGAGTCAGTGATGATACTCTGTCTATTCAAGTCCAAAATGTAAACTTACATTATCATGATCGTTGATATAGTATGATGACTAAGTCATCGGAAACTCCAATCATGACTAACTTTAATTTATTTAGCCTACCGATAACATAAATCATAACCTAGGGCTAGGCCCAGGCCTAAAAAAACCGAAATTGCGAAATCAAATGAAATGAGATGGGTGGAAGAAAACGTTGGTAGACGTAGTAGTAGAGATAGTAGTAGTAGGCCTACTAGTAGAGCAAAGCGAGATCAGTTTCACATGCTAGGAAACGGAAAGAGGAAGGGAGACAAAGTTCCAGAAAACTAAATAATAGCTAATAATGAAATAGCTTGAAATGAATTAGAGAAAATGAAGTAAAATGAGTTTAAAACGTATAGTCATTCTAGTTCATGCTGAGTCATTTGACACTAAAAATACAAAAAAAGGCTTACGCAACATGTAGTCCTATATAGCGCAACCCAGTAAGGTGACGTCATTCTTAGAGTGGCGGGAGAACGGACAGAACGGACTATCAACGCCATGGATAGGCCTACGTTAAGTACGATTCTTATCCTGGTTATTGTCTTTAATCTATTAAAATATAGTAATTATTAGTGACCAATGCAGCTATTGACTGTATTGTCTATTGATATTAGGCCTACCCAGTGGGCGAATATCCGTATTTATTTCCATTTTCCTTTTAATTAAACTCCATCTGCCTACCCTACTTGAAACATCGAGTAATTATTAGTTTTTCGGTTTTTCCCTAAAACGTCTTGACACTTACAACGATGACATTTGACATTTTCTAATTTGTTTCTTCTCTTCCTTCTGTTGTTTACACATTAGGCTTATAAGTAGGCCTACACGTTGTATTATCACTGATTCTTATTTAGGTCAGTGGTATTCCCCAATATTCCCCTACTGAAAAACTTTCCTGAATGAAATCTTTTCAATTTAAACTTCCTTGCTTCTTCTGCAGGATTAGTGGGGAAGGAGATGTGGGGAAGGAGGGTGGGGAATGAAGAGGTGGAGGAGGAGATAGGCCTAGTATAGTTGAAGGGCATAAAATGTCTTTCTGTCACCTGTGCAGATTTTGATGGAGATGGACTGTTTTTGTTTTAAATAAAGTCATATTTTTTTTAGACAGTTTTATTTACTGAAATTTCGCTAATGTTATGTTTCAAATTATCTACACCTTTGCAAAAAAACTAAAAACAAAGAGATGGAAGACATGAAATATTTTTGACAAGTTGGAGGTGGCTAAACATATTTTATATTTAGTACAGCAATAATGATTCTGATGAGAGTGCTTTTATGTTTTCCAGGGTCACCCAGTGAGGCTGATGTTGAAGTACCCACCCTATCATCCTATGTGGACCTACCAGGGCCGCAAAAAGTAATATGGCGACTCCTGCTGGTCCACATCACAAACAAGTCTTACACTGTGAGTCAATTTTTTCGGATAGTGAAACAATGCAAGCCAAAGGCAAACCTCCTGACCATTGCCTCAGAAGATGGGTTCTCCCTCCTACATGAAGTAATTCGACACAAGAGAGCAGAGTTGATTGAAGTGTTCCAGTACTGTGACATGCTCCTTGTAATGTACAGCCAGCCAGTGGGACCAGGGAGCGAATATGCTGGTCTCACCCCTGTGGATCTCTGTGAAAGATTCACTGCCACCAAGGAGAGACTAGAAATGGAACGCAATACGAAAATTGCAAGAAATATCCAGAGGTTTCCAATCAGAATTGCCTGCAGAGATGGGGAGGTACGCAAGTTCCAGGAGCTGCTGAGGAATGATTATTTCATTGGTTCAGCAACTGATGGCCTGGCCTGCCTTGACTGGGCAATTGTCTCTGGTGTTGTTGGCATGGTAGAGGCAGTGATACAGGTTGAGAGGAGACGGGGCCACCAGAGAGCCAGCGGTGAAGAGCAGTTAAAGCTATGTATGAAACTGGGACAATCAGCCCTTTTAGAACCTCTTCTGAACCATCTTCAAGCTGACCTGAATGCTATGGATATTGATGGGAAAAGTCTGACAGAGAAGGCAGCAGAATATGGAGATGTGGACATGTTCAATGTCCTTAAGAATCATGGAGCCGAAGTTTCTGTTACTGCTATGGCTGTTGCTGCTGCATGTGGTAAGCAGGAGTTTGTCTTGGAATGCATCAACAATCATGTTCCACCCCTGAATGTCAACTTCAGTGACAGAAGGAAGAAGACAGCTCTTCACTTTGCCGCAGAGAGAGGTCATCCCACCGTTGTCGAGCTGCTGGTGTCTCATGGTGCTGACCTAACAGCTAGAGATATGCGAAATCGCTCAGTACTCCATCATGCGGCTGAGAATGGAAACCTGGAAAACCTGGACCTCATCATACGTCTACTGGATGACAGGCAGCTGCTTAGTACCATGCTTGTTAGTCAGGACAAGCACTTGGGTTCAGAAATGTGCTACCTTATCCGTGGTCGTGATCAAGCAATGCCCGCATGGCATTATGTCCATGTCGATCGTGGAAGGCTAGATATCTTCAAAGTCAAAACAAGAGGTGGAGCAGTTGATGTTGCCCAGTATGGTCATGTAATCAAATCAGGATGGGGGACCAACCCAACCCAAGATATCATAGAAGTGGTAGAATCCAAGTATGATATGTCCAATATCTCTCAAACAGGTAATATTACATTGTTTGTTACATACTCATATAATTTATCAAAACAAATGGTTTAGAAGCTATCTAACTAATAGATCCCAAAACAGGGAGTCCCTCAAGGTTCCATCCTCTAGCCACCTCTATTCCTCATATACATAATTGACCTCCCCGCTAATCTGCCTCATGTTAAAACACAGTTATGTGCAGAATACATGATCATCTACATGTCCGATAAATCACACTGCTGTAGTACCCACAATACAGACTGCACTAAACACACACGCAAATTGGTGCTGCAAAAACAAACTCACAATGAACACGAAAAATATCAAAGTCATAGCTTTCACACCAAAAAGAATAACCCCACCCACCTCATTAAACCTGACACTACACAACACACATAAAAGAAACACCAACTCACAGCAGGTACAACCTCCAACTACCCATGCCAAAATCCAAATCTCTCAAAAGTGCCTCCTGCTACAAGGGTGCACAGGTAGAAATGAACACACCCTTTCACGAACAGTTAAAAAACCTTCTCAAGCACAACAAAATACCACTAGATCCCCAGGCCAACTAGCCAAACACAAACAGACCAAGTGCATGCTGTATCCTCACTCTGCTAGAACTAGATGCCCAGGCCAACTAGCCAAACACAAAAAGAGCATATTATAAATTCAACTGTTGTTCCTCACCTTATACAGAGGTGGGTCTCAGCTGAGACTCAACCAAGGGGTGAAGGGCACCAATGTTTTGGTCTGTACTCTTCTAATTATTGATCATAATTAATGAATAATCTTTTTGTTAAAGGACTTGAACTTGTTTATAAAAGCATTTGAATTCGAAACTACTGAGAGGGAAAAGAGGCACTAGTGAGTGATCATTAGTAAAACCAGTACAGGAATGTATTTTCGCGGGTCTCCAAAATATAAATGTAGAATTTTACGAAGCCCTGCAGCAAAAAGAAACGGAAACAGTGGAACAAAGTATATATGATCTTAGTCTTCAACCAATGTTAATTGAGATTATTCTGTTATTGTCTATTCTGGGGAGATTAAGTCATAAATAACTTCCTACTCTTTTGCAGCTCTTGGTCCTGGGTATGACCATAAAGTGCCTTTCTGTCTCTTTTTCTGTCTCTCTCTCCCTCCTTCTCTATCTCTATTTTCTGGGTAAGATCATAAACTGCCTCCCTCTCAGCTCTCCCGCCCTTGATATAACCATATTAAATGTGTTGATAAGGGTGTAAAGCAACCAATCTCACTCACTCACTCACTCACTCACTCTTTTGCAGCTCCACTCGACATGCTGCCCCTGCATCTGGCGATCCTGAAGGGAAGCACTGAGTGTGCCATACGTCTGATAGAGCTTACACCACAGTCTCACATCAACCAAGCAGACTGCTTTGGCCTCACTCCAATGCACTATGCCTGCATGCGGGGAAATATGAGGGTAAGTGGTATGAAGCAGTTTGGATAGGGCCATAGCTGCCATTATATGGGTCAATTTTTCTGAAAATGTACAATTGGCAGCTCTACACGTTTAATAAATTCTGCTAAATTACGCTGCAATTTGGTCAATACTAGGTAAATTCGAGTATATACGGCATTGCATTGATTCTAGCAATTTGTTTGGTTAGGTTGAACTGAACTGTATTTTGAACTTTACTTTCGTCTGAAATTTGAGTTATTTGGGACGATTGGTGAAGGCGAATTGTACATTTTCAAAAAATCTGACCCATGTACCCTATTTCACCGAAAATCTGCCGGTTCTTGATTGAGAGCCTGCCTTGAAAACTGCCCTGGTTATTTAAACTCATGAAATACATAAGTGCCAGCCCCCCAAAACAACGCCATGTCTTATGGTTATGATTGTCTGAATAATTCTTGACTAATTTATCATTGATTTCAATGCTAATGATATAAAATAATCATATTTTTAAAAAAATTATTACACATCCACTAAATGACAAGTTCCGGTGTGCTCTCGCCAATACCACTCTTGTGTATGCCCCTCGCAAGAATACAAAAGACTTTATTATTATTAGAAATATATTTCTGAATGTGTATCTATGCCTGAAGTCCATTAAGGGGTGGCCCCCTATAAGAGCCT
Organism: Sthenelais limicola; assembly: GCA_942159475.1. NCBI lineage: Eukaryota > Metazoa > Annelida > Polychaeta > Phyllodocida > Sigalionidae > Sthenelais > Sthenelais limicola. The sequence continues at coordinate 14,491,753 of OW804098.1, forward strand.
GACTTGAAAAGGTAGTGTAGCCACTAAGTCATGCATACTTTGCATGGAAACTATTGTAATTAATTAACTAATGTACAAGGGACCCCTTGGAAGAGCTAAGGCTACCATAGAAAGGGAGACCCATTTCCAGAATTATTGTTACTATTATCTTTATTTGTATTTAATTATGTCAAAACTGGAAATAAACACTATACATACATACATAAGAAAACATTCTATAATCATAGAATACCACATTTTCTCGATCAGAAGCCTGGGTTCTAAATGAAAGCTTGGTTGGGATAGAATCCAGGGAAAAGGACAGTTTACTTAAATAGAAGCAGGTCTTGAGTAGAAGCCAGGGGAGGAGGTGACGGCAGAAATATACCTTTAACAGAAGGTCATATAGGATATCCTTGTAAATAATCACATCCTACATTTTCAATAAAATACAAAGGTCAGGATTTCTAAAAGTGCTACATTACCTCTGAGAGAGGCAATTTTTTAAAATTACAGAAAACCCCAGTAACCAACCGAGGCCAACGCTGTTATAATAGTTGACTTACACAGTCCTTTATACATGCAGGGGATTTCAATGAACCGGCGACTCTTGGTGGGTTTCTTGGTTCGGATTCCAGAACAGATCTGTATCACAAAGTCAGCCTCACAAATTCTGATTGATTTGATTGAAAAAGTAGTACTCAAATTATGTGTAGAATGTCAAATGGATCATGGATTCAGATTGGAGAGATCCAAAATTAGTCTAAACTTATTGTTTCACTTCGGCCTGAGGAAAATATAATTAAAGAGAAACTGGTCCTGCGATTCCCAAGCCCTTTCTATGACACCTTATATTTTCTAGTTTCTTGTAACAACTTAAGACAAATGACGGACACCTCAACTCACTTCAATAATCTTATGGTGAAATAAAAGTTTGATAACACATAAGTAAATAAGAAAACGACTATGTAACTTAAAACAACCCCCAACACTGAACAAATACAAAGCCCTATTCTATACAAAAGAATCATTGCTCCTGTAATAGGCTCCCGACGGTGGTCCACTAGATGGTAGATACAAAACAATTTAAAAACTATGCTAGAGCAAATCCAATTTTGCAAGAGGAGAACTTCACAGACTAAATGTAGCATTGATACTGAGTGTTTTCAACATAAGGAAAGATGACAACTATACGCCATATTATATGAGTTATATGTAATAACTGTACTTATACTCAGTATAACTTATAGTAGTGAATCGCTCATGGTCAGTCATTGACACGAGCAACATTGTCCACTACTAAGCAGTAAGTTAGAAAACCTACCTTATGCTGGAGAGATACCCTCTGATAGCCATCATTGATTGAAATCAAATCTTTTCTAATTAAATCTAAATTTGGAAAGAATTGGTTTGGGTCTAACAGAATTTACCTATTCAATCCACTACCCTATGACAGTTACTGTTTGGTTATGCTTATGCTTTTCCAACCATTATCTTTACCTTTTGAAAAATTAAATTATTAAAAAATATACCAGATAGACCATAATTTTTGTTATTAGCTAGTTGAGAAACTAATGATTATTGTTATTATAAATTACTTCTCCCAAATAACCAACCGCACTAAGTTTAGACCTTTACAAAGTAGCTGTCAAAATGCTTTTCAGTCTATACAATTTAAATCTCATCTTACACTTAAGTTTCCGTAGTCTAAGTATAGGAACAAACTGGAAGACCTGGAAGTCACCTTTTCAGATGTATGTCTCCCTATTGTATACTTTTAGGTGAAATTAAATAATAATATCAGAGATGAAATATCGACTTAAACGCCATGTTCACAGTTAGTTTTTATCTTGTCCATTCTTCCTTTAAATGATATTATATTGAATTGAATTAAATCTAATTTTGCAGTGCACAACTGCACTCATCAACAAAGGAGCAAACCAGAACCAAAAAGATGATAAAGGGCGTACTCCGGCCCAGATCGCAGTGCAGAACAATCACAATCATGTTGTTGACTACTTCAAGTCTGGTTCTCTTCTAGCGGCAATTGAAGTAAGTTTTTCACTTTTCCTTTCTCCATGAAATTTATAGCGGGTGATTGTACTGGTATTTGTTTTTCTGTTCGATATTTAAAGTTGCTTGTGAACAGATATGTCATTATATATGTATAGGAGCCCCCCCCCCCCACACACACACACATAAACGTGAGGAATAACGTTGCAAGACATCAGACAAGTTTAATATACATGTTCCACTTAACCTGAATTTTCAGTTGATCTGAACCTTTAGCAATTTCCCTGCAGACTTCCAACTTAATGTATCTGTTCTCTTTAGCTGAACTTTCGTTTGACCTGAACTTTTTCTGATTTCCCTCGAGTTAAGTGGAACTTGTAATTGTAACATTTCCCCTATTAGATTTTAATTACATTGTGTATTGTGGCAGATTTTTGTGCAGGCCAACATTCAAACCTCACTCAATGATCTACTGCGGCCCGAGTTAGACCGGAGAGTTGCTGCTGGAGAAAACATTGAACAACACATCAGAACTGTCTGTAAGTAGAACAACTATTTGAATGATGAAAAAGAAATATCTATAACTTACTTTTGCAATTGAGTTGCATTTTACCTTTGTCATCGATTAGTACATGTCTAGATGTTTGTTTGAACCTATATTTATATTTTAAAGTTGTACTGCAATTTTTCTAAACCATCTTAATTTCAATTTTATGGTCATCTAGAAGGCCTAGATCATATTCTATTCTATTATATTATATCACATGAAGAGAAACATATTTCAGTTTCATATTCATGCCTTATAATACTAAATAATGAATTTAATATGCAATAACTATAATTATGTAAGTGAAACCAGAATTTGTTAGTAACAAATACTTTTATTTCATTATTTGTGTACAACAATGTAGGCTAGTAATATATGCAATTCAACACAACTTAAGCCTTTAACTTGTCATGGCATATACATGGCAGCGAGATAGGCATCATCATTAGCTTATACACTGTAGACAGACATCCTTGGTGGTACTAAACGCAACATACAAAATACATGTGTCATACACTAGGCTAATAGGGAACCATATGTTTAATACGCCCTCAATGTTAACCCTTCAAGTCGCAACATACTGACATATCATTTTACTAACTCTCATTGCCATACTTATACTTTTAGAAAGAAACCTTCAAAATGCTAGGAGCTAGGCAACGGTTGAGTGTCCATGATGGACGTTGCGTCTTTACACATGAACTATTTTAAATGTATCGGCCTTTACTTCAATAAAAAAAAAACCCAACATAACTAGCGAAAAAAGGTGGACCACAATTTCCAGAATAATTACACAACTATGTATCATTGATACTCTGATACTGAGTAACAACGTGCTCACTAATTTATCTTTCAGATTTCAAATCTTTATTCTATTGATTCTGAAAATAAATAATTAATATTTAATTTTGTTCAAATGCATTAGACACAAAATGTTTAAAGGAGCTTAATATAAACTATTTAATATCTTATACAGGGCTATGAAAAATTAAAACACTAAAGATTATGTTAAGTGGTCTAATAGAAAGGCATGTTCCAATTCTTATCATAACTGCCCTCAATAATACATTCTCTTTATTATTATAAGTGCATTAAACATTGTTTATACGATCTCTAATAATAAAACGCCCACCATTAACAAAATTGTTGTTGCTTAAATATCAGGAACTATATGACCGACTGTTCTGTACTGACTTATTATTTCGAAACCTTAATCATTTTTCAAAATTTAAGAGTACAGTAAACCTAATTACGTTTTACCAAACTATCTCTAACTCTGTGTTACCACATCATATCTAACTGTGTCATTATCTTTCTTTGGGGAAGGTGCATTACCACACCATGTTTAACTGTCTCTCATTCTCTTTCTTATTTTTCAGTGAGGGACCTGAATTCGGACATCAACAATTTTCTATTTGATGAGCTTCACGCCAGTCCAGTCATGGAGGAAAGCAGTGCCTAAGGATACAGACTTTACTTCGTATTGTAATGGTGTAGCTAGTGATATCAAATACAGCTGTCTGCTAACTCAGGTTCCTATCCAACCACACTTCAGGTACTTTGGGCTGAAGTGGCCTCTTCAACTAACAATTCAACCTGATAATGTACACTTTGTCAAAGAGCTACCCCTAATTGTTCCCCCAAAGCTTGAAAAATCCAGCTTTTTTGCGGAATTGAGGAAAATATCTGAGGGGATGTGGAAAATTAAAGTTACAGAGAAAGGTTGCATGAGAAAGTCGGAGGTAACATATGTGGAGAACATGTCTCACGCTGAAAATGTTGTGAGTTTGTGGAATAGGTTTGTTAGTGCAGTCCATAGCAGGGGAGTGAGGATGTGTGGAAAAATGGGCTCATGCACAAGGCAAGAGTGGTTTGCTAATTATCAATGGCAGAGCTTGAGTTGTCGGGAGGGCAAGGTGATGGAGGAAGTGAACCAAGGGCTGGTCTCTGCCTTGGCAGGACGAGTCTTGAGGCAAAGTCAAGTAAACACAAGCCTAGTGACTGCAATGTGCCATTCCAGGACTTACCATGTGGGCTTGGTAAGGCAAGGTCACCTAGCAAAAGCATTAAATACTAATGCTCGCAGGTTCCCAGTCTTAGTAAGATATTATAATGGTTTATCTTATGCTAGGCTCGACAGTGAGAGAGGGCATGGGGAGAGAGTGAGCATGTCACACCGGGAAATCCTAGCTATTGTGACTATTTCTTATTCAAGCATCGGTCGCATGACAACGTTTTGCCATATAGTTCATATTATATTGAATAACATAATTTTAAAATACTTTATTCAGATGTTTTATGAATTCAATATATGCATTCTGTTATGCTTGAATCATCGACTAAAACCAACAACAATGTTCAACATATATTCTGTCCGAGCCTTGTTGGCATCAAACATCAAGATGGGACTGGGAGACGATTAAGTTTCACCATTCTTGCCGCTGCCAACAGGACTCGGACAGAGTGTATGTTGTGCTGTTGGTGTTACAAGAATAGCCCAAGTGCAAACAGTTTGCATAAAAACAATCTAATGTAAGTTTACAAACGCTAAAATGCTAAAAAAACATGTGGAGAATATGGGAGGAGTGTGGAATTCCATGGTAAACCTGGATATTCTGCTCTTCCTTGGTTCCACATTGTAATTGTTAGGTCTATGCTTATGTGCAGGGTTGGAGCTTCAGAAATAGCAGAAGACAAGCTAAACTGGAATCAACCCGGTAAAACTATAAATGTGATTACACTACCTCTGAGGTTTGTTGAAGACCCATAGGGGAGATAGAGACTGAGTACCATCCTACCTAATGAACTATAGTAAAACAAAAATGTGATGTGTTTCAGGAAAATGAGTCATAAGTCGCAAAATTGATATTTTTCAAAGCCTTTTTTCCTCAAGATCACATTACTGGAATGTTCTGATCTTTGGAGAGCGTGTCACTTATGGTTATGTCAATCGATGTATCAAATTTCAGGACAATCTATGTAATATATCCTTACATTTTGAAGGTCCTCATATGGACTATATTTAGTTACTTTACTGTTTAGTGACCCCTAGAAATATTGGAAACTTTTTTTTTCAAAAACGAAAAAAATCAAACTTAAAATCTAGAAATACTTAATATTTTATCAGAGTGTTTACTATCATTGGAATCGGCTTGATTTCATCTTTTCAAATATAATAGTATCTCAAAATCTATTTTTTGCGACTTATGACTCATTTTCCTGAAACACATCACATTGTAACCAGAAGTTGATAGGTGATATCGCAAGGTGTTTCCTGATTCGCAAGGTGTTTCGCAGCTATTTTACCAAGTGGCCTTAGACCATGAGAGAACTGCTGTGAATCAAAAGTGCATCAAAAGAAAGCTCAAGCATGTTTGCTTTCAGTTCATGTTTTGTATTTATATCACAAGTGGACATTGGTAATGTTCCTTTCATGTTGATATGATGAATGATTATCACACATGCAGGTCTTAGTCTGTTTAGTGGGATAACAAAACCACTAAACTTGTGATACAAAGGGCTGTATACTACCCGAGGATCTTGTAGAAGATGAAGCAGATTAAATTTATATTATATATTTAATCTGCTTCATTGGGTTCCTTGGGTTAGTATACTACAATTTATTGTTATATTATAACAATAAATTGTAGTATCCTAACCCAACTAAGAGCTGAAGTAAGAACTATGGGTTGATATCAAATCAATCAATTCAATTGATTCAACCATAGCATATCTTAAGATTCTCCTAATGAGTTATGAGGCAGAATAATGGATGTAATTGATCATTTTTGTGGTGTTTCCATTTCAAAGATTAATTCTTCTTGAATTACCTCAAATTGAGTTTCAGGGTAATTTTGATTTGACATAAAAAAGCAAAAGTGATAATTACCTGTGATAGGTTTGACTGCCAAACATTTCTCAACTTGATCTCTCCGTAAAATGATTTAAACCAAAATCAAGAAATATTTCCCCTGTGAAAGTTTCATTGTACATCATGCGTCCCCAAACGGAATATGGGCGATGGTTAACCTCATGGGTGAATAGATCTATAGATGCATACACAAGTATGTATATGATATAGTATTAATCACCCACTTAGAATCTCTTGAACTTATTATTTTGTTTTATCTTTTTGGTGATAGAATTATGTCCATATTGTATTGACAAAGTTGACTGTGATCTCAATGCTTGAATATTTAGTCACAAAATGCCAGGATAGGAGGTAGATATAGCGAGGCATGTCAAGATACTTGGTGCGCCAACGCTCTTCTCTGCTTGGATAGGGGCCCGCAGGGCCGCGAAGAAAGTGGGGGCCCCGGGGCCCCTCCCAAAACTTGAATATTTTTAAAAATTTTAAACAATTAAAAACTTAAATCACCATTCTAAATGACAATTTTGTGTGGTTCTTTGGTGGAATGAAGTTCATGGATTGATAACAATGCTTATTATAACCCTAACCCTAACCTTAAATTAGTTGTCCTAAGTCAGTGTAGGTAATAGAGACTAATATAAATGTATTTTATTAATTAAATTTTGAAATTAATTAACATTTTTGTTTATATGGCGGGGGCCATGGATTGATAACAATGCTTATTATAACCCTAACCCTAACCTTAAATTAGTTGTCCTAAGTCAGTGTAAAATTGGGGCCCCAACACCCCCATCTACGTTTGAGTGCGAGAATGGTGTCTTTGAGGGCCCCGCAGGGGCCCGTGATTATTGTGTTTCTTGGGGGGGCCGCCAAATGTTAGAGTGAGAGTCAGCTTGTCTAGTATCTTGACGTATAAGGATATAGCTCAGGAAGTTAGACTGCATGTACTTAGCAATTAGTCCCCAATTATCCACATTCCCCACATCGGACAGCTCGCGGACAGCTTCTGTGAGATATTAGCCTGAATTCTGTAACCTTGGTGAAGTTTAGCTCATGTCAACTATACATAATGTTTTTTCGTCTGCATTTGTACTAAAGCGATTATCTAACCATAAGGTTAATAAATTAATAGGTGTTTCCCCTTCCCTTCACCCTTCCCGCCCCCTCCTACCTAGCCAACCAAGACTTTCTTCCTTGTCCTTCTTCCTGGGAAATACCTGAAACATGACGTATTTGGGTCAGATTTTCAGAAAATGTACAATTGGCAGCTGTACACATTTAGTAAATTCTGGTAAATTAGGCTGCAATTTGGCCGATACTAGTTAAATCCGAGTATATTCGGCATTGCATTGATTCTAGCAATCTGTTTGGTTAGGTTAGACTGTATTTTAAACTTTATTTTCGTCTGAAATTAGGGTTATTTCAGAAAATTGGTAAAGGCGAATTGTACATTTTCTGACGATCTGACCCATTTACCTTTTCTTACACACAGACAGTCTATTTTTGGCCTCAGATTTTGTCTAAATAAACATTCTTCTCTTATTCTCTATCATTATTACAATATAATGTCAATGTTTATATGACTAATGCCGTTCTTGATGATAAAAAAACTAATGAAAAACAATTTACCACATATTCACCTACTACAGCTAGTTTGAACCAGAAGCAGACTATATGGGTCAGATCTTCAGAAAATGTACAATTCGCCTTCACTAATTCTCTCAAATAACCCACATTTCAGACAAAAATGAACTTCAATATGCAGTTTAACATTGCAAAATAGATACTATAAATCAACATGACGACAAATATACTCAGATATACCTGGTATTCATCATTTTTTAGCCTAATTTAGCAAGAGTTCCTACATTTGTAGAGCTGCCAATTGTACATTGTCCGAAAATCTAACTCATATGGGAATGTGGGGAGGCAGAGCTGTATAAAGTGCTGTGTTGGCTCAGTGGCATGTATGGCATATTGTGGGTTCGAACCCGGGTGCACTTGCAGTTGCAGTTTCACCCCCACCCCCAAGGTACTAAGGGAAGACCATGAGGTGAACTAGCCCTAGGAAAAAATGCAAAAAGAAATATAGTTTTAACCTTTGTCCCAACTGTCACCCCCCCCCCCCCCACACACACGCACACACCTTCCCCATTGTTTTAGTCCCCTACCCTCCCTCCCACCCACTCCCTCCTCCCTCCAACCCCGCTCACCGTCTCTTACTCGGTACCCGGGATGTAAGGTGATATATAGATGGAACCTAGCAAGGGGGAAGTCTGTACACTTGTTATTGACCGAGGGAGCGCGGGAAGTTAGAGGGCGTTAGCCCGAGATCTTCTGTGCTCCCGAGGTCACTAACAAGTGTACAGACTTCACCCGAGCTTTGTTCCATATTTATTACACCCCATTAATAAATAAAAAATATAAATAATTAAAAATAAAAGAAGTAATTTACGTTTTGGGCGGACCTACTTGTTGTATGTCCCCAGGGTGACACAACTCACATGTTATGCACCACTTTGACCAAGTGTGACATACAATGCTGAAGGTATAGGAAGCAACAGCACAGGGGTGTAATAAAACCCAATTTCCAAATTTTCCAATTACTATTCCACACACCTGCCTTCTCTCCACTAACTTTCCTCCTCAACCCAACACGTTCAGGTGCAATCTCTGGGTCCACAGTTAAAGGCAAAGTTTGCCTCTAGAGTAAATTGGAATCTTTACATATCAAACAGCTGTATTCAATATCGCTAGCTACACCAGAAATCAAAGGAAAATGAAATGAAAATAAGAAGGCCAATGAACAGTGTAGGGCCGTTCTGAAGTTCATTTTTGTTCACTGCTTCGTGCTTCATCATTAGTTCAATGTTCTACAACAATATTGTAACCTCACAAGGTCAGGTTTATGACCCATGATACCCGTGAGGAAGACCACTTAATGATGGTCGATACGTTGAATGTCAGAAAACAACAAAATAAGAAACTCGCCCGCAGATTGGTGTTTAGCCAGTTATTTATGATAAATAAATTTGGCGAAATGGGATAAATTATCCCATTTCGCCAAGTTTATAACTGACCAATTGAGTAGTTATTACATCAAAATATAAAAATCTGATAGTTGTTGATCTTGTACGTATGTTGGACTATGACATACCAATAAGCTAACCTATGGATTACCTATGATTATTGACCATGCATGAATTAATATTGTACGTCCCGTTAGGCCTGTCATGTGTATTGCATTAGTCTTATTATATGTTATTTTCCATCACTATATATCCGAATATATATTCCAGAAAATAGAGTGGAAGCAAACGAGATGTTATTATTTTAAAATCTAAGGTCTGCGTAGGTATTACATATAATAACAATTTGGCCAAAGAATTCTTTTTTTTTTTTTTTTTTCAACGTCTGAAGAATGTGACGTTCTTCAGTTGCATGGTAGCATCCAAAGGGGAAGGTCGCGCAATCGTATCGTTCAAATAATTTGGCTAAAGAATGGAGCTTATAACATGTTTTTAGCTAATGTCTAGCTAATAGAAAAACAATAGAGTGCTATATTGTATTAATGTACACGTGTATCGTTGATGTGATCTAAATGTCTTTCTTTTTAAATACAAAGGTGTCTAGAAAGAGTTTATCATTGTACCTGATTTTCTTGTATAAGATATGATGTTGATGGTGTAAGGTAATTGGAAGGTTAAATAGATAGAAATAATTTGTATTTCAAGTATGTACGATGAACGAAATAATCTTGTATTTTTTAGATTGCTTTTTTTAGGTGTAATGAATGCTAGAGTGTTAGTTTGTTTATTTTTTAAGTGAAGGCAATGCTTGAAAACATCCATGTTGGATAAGGCATACTTTTGTAGCTTTATTAAATATGATATTCGCCATGAATGATATTTGAAAAAAATCCCAAAACATCCATAATGTTACATAATAAACATAAAGATTAGATAATCTAATCTCATCAGATCCTGATGTAGCATTATATGGTTCTCCTGATGATTCTCTCTGAAGAATATTTCATTGACTCAACGCTTGTAAAATTGTTGCCAATAAAATTTGTTTAAGAAAAAAGGAAATTTAGATGGCTATTACTTCATGGACCTGTCCCAGGGAACAGCGTGGCAGGGTTAAAGATATATAACACATTCTCAGCTTTGAATTTACATCCATATAATATACAGGTAGAGCAATTTCTACGATAAGAGGTAGAAAAGAGGGGTTTCTTAGGTAGAAAATAGGGGTTTCTTTGTCTCACATGTTCTCGTTTTACAAACCGTTTTACTCATCTGTAGGGTTATGTCCACCCTCTCTGGAGGACGTTGTATGTGGTTTGTGAAGGTATCTGCGGTAGAAATGTGATTTTGAAGCCTTTTTTAAATTGGGATATCCACACTCTATTTATATCCTGGGAAAGCCCCTGTGAGATATTACGTCATTAGCCACAACCTACGTCCAGGGGAACCTAACTACATGCAGAGGAGTGGGAGAGTGAAGAAGAGGGTGTAGGAATAGGAGAGGGGAAGGGGGAGGGAAAGAAGAGGGGGGGGAGAGAGGAGAGAGGATGTATGGGAAGGGAGAGGGGAGGGAGAGAAAGCGAGGGGGGGGCATTAGGAGGAGGGGAGGGAGAGTGGGGGTAATCAAAGATGGGTTGGGAGAGAGAAACAGGTATGAGAGACAGAAGAGGGGGAGGGGGAAGTGTGGGGAGAGAGGGTGACAGTCCTACATGCAGAGGAGTGGGAGAGTGAAGAAGAGGGTGTAGGAATAGGAGAGGGGAAGGGGGAGGGAAAGAAGATGGGGGGGGGAAGAGAGGAGGGAGAGGATGTATGGGAAGGAGGAGGGGGAGCATGAGGGAGAGGGGGAAAATCAGAGATGGGTTGGGAGAGAGAAACAGGTATGAGAGACAGAGAAGAGGGAGAGGGGGAAGTGTGGGGAGAGAGGGTGAAGTCCTACATGCAGAGGAGTGGGAGAGTGAAGAAGAGGGTGTAGGAATGGGAGAGGGGGAGGGGAGGGAAAGAAGAGGGGGGGGGGAGAGATGAGGGAGAGGTTATAGGGGAAGGGAGAGAGGGGAGGGGGAGGAAGAGGGGAGGGGGTGAAATCGGAGATGGGGTTGGGAGAGAAAAACAAACATGAGGGAGAGCGGGGGTGAAATCGGAGATGGGGTTGGGAGAGAAAAACAGGTATGAAAGACAGGAGAGGGGGAGGGAAAAGAGGGAGAGGGAGACGTGTGGGGAGAGAGGGGGACCGTCCGGAGGACAGGTACTTTGCTAGTACAATATAATATCTAACTCAACGATAAGCACATTAAAGTCCCTATACCTTTCAAGGGGACCAAAAATTAACTAAAAATGAAGGGAGAGTGTCGGGGGCAGAGGGGAAGGGGAGAGTAAAGAAGGAAAAAGAGGGAGGGAGAGGGTAAGAGAGATCAGAGGGAGAGGGGGGAATTATTGGATTGGGAGCAGAGATTAGAGCGAGAAGAGGGAGAGAAAGAGGAGAGGAGAGGAGAGGGGGGAGAACATGAAAGAAGAGGCGGGCGGAGGGGGAGAGAGAAGAAGAGGGGATGGACAGGGAAGGGGAGAGAAGAGGAGGAGAGGCATGGAGAGAGGAGGAAGCCCTTGGTTGCATTGCACAGCAAGTCCACAACCTACAACCCCCTCATGGAACCAACACATCCAGCAACAAACGCTAGCACATTTTTTTCTGGGGTGGCCCAACCCCACCCCAGAATTACTATGGGTCCGAGCCAAGGCCCGTGGACTTGATTTTTCCCGTGTCCACGAACTGCTGGTCGGGCCGGAAGTGGTACACCGCTCCGACAAGACGTTGACCCCAATACCGGTCTAGTAGGTCATAGAGCCCAATGACCCCACACTTGAACCCATGTCTAAACCAATCCAAAGGCGAGCTGGCGCGCACGTTCCCGTGCACGTCCTAATCACACATTGTCCACGTGGACAGACCCAAGCCCTACCCTGACCCCGATTCTAACCACACCTCCGATCACGTGAATACCCTGACCCAGATCCGTGCGCTACTCTGACCCCGATCCCGACCCAGATCTGAGTGATTCGAATGTCTTTACACAATAATCCTGGCATATGAGGTTGAAAACAAGGTTAGATTAGACGTTCAGGCATTTATATTCAGTCGATAGTTAATTATTACGGTTTCGGTAGTGTCCACGAGCATAGGGGCTCTGAATGGTGGACATAAGTGCCCGGGCAGCGAAAGGCCATCGCACGGCAAGCAAAGCCCACTACGGCGTGTCCAGCTAGAAGGCCCGTCAACACAACAGCCTTACAGCAGGTAATCATGCGCATGCGCATGAGGCAGCAGAAAGCATGGCTTTCGGCAAGGTGGAGGAGTGAAATCGGGATGTTTCCCGGGATATTTCTACCAAAGGAATATCACCACACGTTAATATGTTCATAAACTATTGTTGGGATAGTATTTGAAGTCGACATGGCTCATTTACGCAGATTATATGGATATTATTGTGTCAGCGACCAGAAACAGATCGAAAACAAACATGGCGCAGCATGTCATGTGCGATCGGTGAAATCGTAATAAAAAGGTTGGTTAGATTTAATTCGACAAGCTTAGCTTAGCCGTTCATATATTTATTTTCAGCCGATGGTTAATCATTACACATTCTGTAGAACTAACATCAACAGGCTTTCTGAGCGCTTTGAATGATTTTACACAATAATCCTGGCATATGAGGTTGAAAACAAGGTTAGATTAAACGTTCAAGCATTTATATTCAGTCGTTGGTTAATCATTACACAGCTAATCGCAAGCAGCAGAACCTTACAAAAACGGTGATGAAATCAACTGCGTAATTCTGTTAGAAAATGAACAAATATGGTTGAAATCGCTAGAAATCTGCTAATGTATAGGCTATAGTATCACTCAATATAAACTCTTATGAGCCTCGATCCTTGAATGATATGTCATGTTGATTTGACTATAATGTCTGGAAAGCCGTTTGGTCAGCAAGGATATATTATTATTCGGGAACTAGTTCTATAGGCCCCGGGACTTATAGGCCCGTCATGTTGATTTGCCTATGTATACATGAACTTAGAATCTGTAATGTGTAATTATTAGTTATAATTGCTTATAATTGCGACTACACCCCAGAATCATCTTTCTGACATGTCAGAAGATTGTCACTTGTTTTAAACATTTTTATTTTGATGAACAATTCCACACAAGTGGTACGTTTCAAGTTATCGAATGGAAATATGCAATAAATAACACTGTCAAGATTTTACAAAGAAAACACCACCGATAATAGAGATTGTATTTACTACATAGGAGTATTAGAGTCCTTAGAAAGTTTGGTGGACATGAACAATTATCAATACAATTACATAGGGATACATCCTACTTCGTTAATGGCTTTCCCTACCCTTGAAAGGCTGGATGTGTCTGTTTTATAAGACTCGGTCACAAGTTCAAGCAGTATGATAATATCTTAAGATTATACGTTACAACTGTCAGGAACAATAAAGGTTTTTCTCTATGATATGAGACATTTAGTTCACAACGATATCATATTTTTATTATTTAATTATGAAATGAGGATATTTTATATATTTTAAGTATGGTACTTTCTTTCTCCCCCCCCCCCCCTTCTCTCTCTCTGTCTCTCTGTCTCTCCGTTTCTCATTTATAAACTTATGCTGAGACTTATGTTATTATTAAATTATTCTTATACTTATAAGTATAATTATTATATAATCGAAATCTCGTTCATAGCGAGTGCCTTGGCACTCGTCCATTTCTTGTGAAATACCCCAATCTACATGTTCTCATTTCTGAGCGTACAAACTTGAAATATTTTTGTTTGTCCTTATTATTTCCTTTTCGTCAACATATTTATACAGCACGACATGGCTCTTTGTCAAGACCAATCCTCACAGGAAGAACCATGATATTCTGCCTGGTGCAGTTTGCATAGCAACTTTTATTTACCTGATAGAATTCCTACTTGGTCTTGCTGACCTAATCTTTTAATTGGAGGCCTACTTTCAGTGCAAGGAGGAAGTAAAATTCGTGCCCTCTGATTGACATAGGAAGTCCAAGGTTCAGGTCTGAAGATAACAATGATGATTATGCAATAGATAGCCAGCAGCCAGCTCTAGAGTCCCCACCCGTGGTCCCAGAGGGGATATTCTACCTAGCAGTAGAGAGCTGTGGATATGAAGCGTGTTGTATTAACTTTTGTTCTGCTAAATCTGCTGATTATGGTTCATGGAAACTGTATCAAGCCATGTAAGTACCAATATTTGGGTCAGGTTGTTTGAAAATTGGTGGCTCTATTTTCAGGTATTTATACACTAGATTTTTCTACACTATAGTTGTAGTTGTGGCTATGTATTTCTATAGTTGATATCTCGACACTAGATATTCTTACACTAGCAGGCGCGGCGGAACCGGGGGGGGGGGCACTTGCCTCCCCAATAATTATATTGGGGCGGGGGGCTAGCACCCCAATAATTCTGTTACAATGTTAAAATATTATTTGCCAAAAAACTAACTCGTATACAATGATGCAACGTATGGTGGTAAGACTAATCATAAACCATAAATAATAGGTTCAGAAAGTTAAAACATCATTCATGTAAAAACTATAAGAGATTCGAATCAGTACAAAATAATTGCTCTGGATGACTCTGGCTGAACCTCATTACTGTATAGCGATCTTCTTTTTCAATGCCTATCTGTCCCTCCCTCTCCCTCTCGCCCTCCTCCCTTTCCTATGATATATCCTTCTCTCCTCTCACGGTCCATCTCTCCCACTCTTCCCCTCACACTCTCATTGAAAGATGAGAATTTAGTAAGCTAGTATAAGGATATTTATATATATGAGGTACAACAAAATGGGTGAGAACTAATCTGGTTATTTTTGATGATCCAGAATATTATGAAATTATATTTTGGTTTGCTGCTGTGAATACTCTAAATTTGATGTATATATCAATTGGCAAAATGTAATCAGAACTATAAGAGGACATGTTGCTGCCTAGCCATTTATTTTTTGCAAAAATCAAAAACACGCATCTATAGAAGTTCATTTATGTAAGTGGTAAGTTCATTTACCTAAGGAACTGTTCATGATTAACCACTGGGGGGAAGAATTTGCAAAAAAATCTTTTAGAGTCAGAGCAAAAGAAGATGCCCCTTCCCCCCTTCAGAGTCTGCAAAAAAAGGTGCCCCCCTGGGCTCAATTGATTAATAATATTATAACACACAAACTATCCAGTATTTCAAAGCCAGCGTCCAAGCTGCATTACTTATACTTATACTTATTAACATGTGTATGTATATTTTATATGAAAAACGCCACATAGCAGTATAACATTTAACAATTAAAACTGATTCATCACCAAATTCATATCCTACATCTTATAGGATGCAACTGTTTTATGTTTGTACGAGAATTGGAATTGACCGAACTGAACAGAATCCTCCAAAAGTTTGATCAAATGACCTTTAAAGTGGTTGGAAACGGAAAAACAATAAGTAGCAAATATTTAGTTTTTGACTTACGTTAACTCAGAGGGCAGCTTTAACTCATGTTAACTAGAATATCTACACTCTATTTGAGACCTGTATGCAGAAAACGTCAAAGTGGGCAGCCAATGCTAAAGCATACCGGCTGCTGCTGCATTTAAGGGCTGGGTTCCACTGGCTGGCTACTTCTCCCACTACAGCTCCTGCTTCTTTCATCAAGAAGCGAGAGCAGAAGCGGGAGAGTAATGGGGATGGGTGCTATTGGGCCCTGCTACAAAGCCATGTTACTTCCCGCTTCTTTTGGAGCATTTTCGTAGCGTAGAGTGCTCCCGCTTCAATCAAACATGTTTGATTTGAAGCAGCCGCTACTTTGTAGTGGGAGGTTGCGGGACATAGCGGGAGCTGAAGCAGGGCAATAGCACCACTCTACGCTACTTGTCAAGCTACTTGATGCGTCCATTTCTATGTGAAAATAAAACGTCTGCTTAGATTTCTGAGTAGCATTAGAATTAGTGTTAGAAGTAGCAGGGCAATAGCACCCACTCCAGTATACATGAAGAAAGAAACGGGAAGAGTAGCCAGAAGAGTAGCCGGCCAGTGGAACCCAGCCTTAAGTCTCAAGTAGAGTGAAGCCCACCTATCCATATTCGGGTAATGTTTTTTTTTTTACTTTTTGTATAAACTTGCTTATAGTGCTGGGCTCTATAATAGCCTGTATAATACTTAAGGTCTATAACTGCGAATAGCAATTTCATAATGAATAATTATTCAGAGATTCTTATTGTAGAAGGATTGAACACATGGGATTATTTGTGGAATTGTTTATACTGCTGGTAGCATGAATACATGCACCAATTTTCAAGGCTGTGTATTGAAGGTATATCTATTTATTATACCTCTTGGCGGGATGGTATGGTAATCCATAGGCTACAGCATTGGGTAATCCATAGGCTACAGCATATCATACTTACCTCTGGTGGAATTTTTGTTGAAAAAATAGGCCCATGTTTGCGTCCTTATTTTCGGTATTTAAATAATTATTTTCGCAGAAAAAAGAGAATGGGACGAGTCGGCAATAATCGAAAATTTATTGGATAAGATTTGTCCACATAAGCACTCTGCCTACGGCATCGTGCTTATGTGGGCGAATCTCGTCCAATAAATTTTCGATTATTACCGGCGAGTTCCATTCTATATTTATTATATGTGCATAAAATGTGATCATATGTCATCAGATATCACTAAAAAAATATTAAAGAAGCACAGAGAGCCCCGCTGCCCCACTGACAGCCCCACTGACAGCCTCGTTAGTAGGCCTACTTATATTGTTGAATTAAAACGTTCATATTGTGGCCATTTCTTGAACTACATTAATAAAACTTATATCATTCGATAGAGAATTTAATGCTCTGTTGAATGATATAATTTTTTTATGTATTTCTATAATCATAGTACCAGAATCACGGGTGGATTACCGATCGTGGGTATTTGTTTACATGCTTCGCGCAGCATATCAACAGAGCTATTTTTAGACAACTACATTTTTATAAGACGCATCCTATAATTATGAATATTTTTATAGCACCCCACTTATAGCGCCTCTCATATAGCATGCGCATATAATAATAATAATTATTATGATAAACAACTGTGAAATTGCGAATTTATTGCATTTAAATAGAAAAAGAGACCAGAAAATGAGTGAGGTGGACTGGAATTAAGAAAGTAAATAAACACACTGATGAACAGAGCTTGTTGTCCGACTCGAATTTCCATTGAATTTTCACTATAGCAATTTCGTTGGGTGCTATGCACCCTGACAAAATCGCTACAACCACAAAAGATAACCACCTCTCACATGCCCAGACGTCAATTTTGTCTATATGTGTGTTTGGGGCCATCCTAAGCAGTATAGTAAATTACTTTACTAGTAATTTACCATCAAGTATTATAAGTCCTAATGTTTACCATTTCTTTTCAAATATATGATAATATTGCAAAATTCACTTTTTGTGAGTTGTGACTCATTTTCCCATAACACACCACATTTCTTCTTTTTTCTCTCCCATATTGCAGGTTTGATACAATACAGAGAGGGCTATGGCCAGCTAAGGTGCCCTGCCAATTACAACCTACTCGTGAGAACAGAGATGTTCCAACTTTTCCCAATGGCAGAATTCACCCAGTGGTTGATCGATTCCCTCGGGCATCAGGAGAGTAGCCTCATACTTGGCACTGAGAGGGACATTGTCAACAAGACCTTATCTGACGACTATCTGCACCTATTCTTTTGTGCCCCTAGTAGGTGATTTTATTTTAAACATATTTTATTTCGAAAAACACTTCAAGAACTGTCAACTCAAATGAAAAATGTATATTGTTTCTATGTGCCTCGTGTGTTTTATTAATCGAGGAGTGAATTTGTTTTGTGTTTGAGGAAGAAAATCCAAGAAATCCAAGTGTTTATCCTGTACATACTACTACTATATGTAGTTCAAAGATCCAACCGAATCGACTGAAAATTTGATCCTGTTCGTTGATAAAATGTATAAATATAAACACGAACACAAGCTGGCTCTCTCTCTCTCTTTATTTCTTCCACGACAATCCATTCTTCATCCACGAGAGTAGGCTAATATTGCCCCAAAAACTTTTATTTTTTTTCAAGAACACAAACGAAAAAGCAGGAAAAAAAAAAAATTTCACTTCTGCCTCTGTCGACAGCTGGGCTTTCTCTGAGTCCGTTGGTAACCATAGGCTATGAGGTAAACAACAGTCAGCAATAGTCAGGTCTCTAGCAGGTATATATTTATAACCATATTCATCTACGATAAATATCCTCCATAAATATAAACACTAACACAAGCTGGCTCTCTCTCTCTCTTTATTTCTTCCACGACAATCCATTCTTCATCCACGAGAGTAGGCTAATATTGCCCAGACCCAGGAAGAAGTTGTTAGTTAAATTATGAGAGAGGTTGACGAGATAATATATGAATCAGAAGGAAGAAAGTTCCAGTGAAATCTTACGATCCAAATCAATCTTGTACGAGGTGGTAGTATTCAAGTAGACCAACACAGCCAAGCTTTGCCAATCTCCAGCAATCTTAATATCTGTGAGATTTAATCCAGACATATGCATGAACGATGCTGAGCCTCTTCTGAGGCTATGAAGACCTACATCTTTATCAATCGCACACTTTGACACCCACGACTTCAACATCTTTAAGGCAAAATCGTAGGGAATCGGGCGACCACCATTATACGAAATCAATGGAGCATTATCCTCTGCTGGCGACGATTTAAACCATCCACTAAGCTGGGTTGCTAGACACAAGGCATTATTAGTATATGACACTGGAATCTCCAAAGTTCTTGAACGAAATTGATTCGTTTTGGAGCTTGAAACGATGATCATAAGACCCCAGTCGTACCACTTTACATCAGATCTGAGAAGAAGATGGTCATTAAAAGATCCAGCAAACACATGGCATTTTCGAAGCAGGGAATGGTAACACAACAGGAGGCCCAACCACACAGCAACCTCCTTATCCGATTCCATATTAACTTGCCAAAATATTTTTACCAACTCATCTGGGAATATAGGGTCTTTTGGAGATTTGGCATCGCCCAATAATCGCTTCAACCCACGTAAGGTTAAATTAAGGCGAAAATCTGAACGAAGATCTGTAGATCCCTCTAACTTTGCCAAATGGTTAACTGCAGACGTGTAGTTTTCCAAGGACGAGTATGACAACTTATCGGAGGCCCATACAAGAAACCTGCAAGTATTTTCAGGCAACACTGGGTGAGGCAAAATTTTAAACAAATCACAGAAGCTGTAATACTTCTTCCATTGAGATGATCTGACCGACAAGGTGCTGGAAGCCAAGGCATTCTGTCGTATGAGTGCAACCCTCTCGTCTAGGGCACGAATTTCTGCAAAATCAAACGAGAACAGGGTCTAAATAGCAATTATTCCCATCACAAATCCAGAAAATCGTTCTTATTATATTGGCACAAGCCTCATCAGGAGCCCTCTCACGAGTCAAGCATCGAATCACATTCCTATCAGGGCACAACAGACAAATTCCTGAATTTCTGAAGAAATCTATCCAATGAAATATGACCACCGATAATGACACAAGATACTTGAAAACTTGCGCATTTTTCAAAGGTTGATTAATGAAGATCTGGGACGAGTTCTCATGGTGTGAGCACGAAATCATATTCTCACATGCAGGGTTGCCTGGCTGAAAGACTCCCATATAAGCCAGATCCTTGCAAGAGGCCACAAATTCATCATTTTCACACACGAGAGCAATGGCATAATCCCTATTTGATTTAACAGACAGGTCCCTGGTACCATTGAATTTTATCAAGGCTGATCTCCACCATTCCAAATCATTATGGAATCCAATATTGAGATGCACACGTCGTTTGTAGACCAGGGGCTTCAGCATATCAATGACATGGTGACAGTATAGCCTTCCCCCTCTGATGACCTTGCTGCAGTGATTGAGGAGACCAGCAAGCCTTCTTATTTGACGACGAGAACCAAACCTTTTGGATTCAAAAAATTTGAGTTCTTTCCTCAGCTTTAAAACCTTATCTTCAGGCAAACTGAGAGACATACTCCTGTATATGCCAAGACTCCTGTATACTCGATGTATATGCCAAGATAACGATTCTTTTGAGAGGGGTTCGTAACTTTCCCCCACGATACATAGAAGCCCAAGTCTCTCAACAATTTGATAAGGAATAGTTGGCTGGTCACACACTCATCATAGGACTGGGCACACAGGAGGAAATCATCAAGGTACGAGTAGCAGACATGACCGTGTCGTCTCATTATCCTAGTCACCATGTCTGTAATTCTTGCAAAGCAGAATGGGGCAGACTTAGCACCGAAACAAATGAAATTATCGACTAAATAACATTCGTCCCGGCCTGACTTCCATTTTAGGCCATAGAAGGTATGGTTGCTAGGGTGAATCAAGACACTACGGTAGGCAGATTTTAAATCAACCGTGCACATGAATGTTCCTTGTTTCAGATCTTGCATGACATGGTCCAAGGTAACGAAGGCAAAAGTCGAACAAACCTCTGATACATAGTTATTGATAGAATAATCAAGGGGACGTCTGCAGTCGGTGATGGGACGTATGCCTCCGTCTGGCTTAGAGATCACACCCATGGCATGAATACACTTGGGCTTGTCTTTAGAAATTGATAGCTTGCCGGCAGATAACTCTTTCCTGATCAAGGCATCCAATTTTGATTCATTTTCATCACTATAACATGAGGAATAATTATCGCATTCATATGATGACACCTGACAGTTCCGATCAACAAGTCGAAATCCGTTGTAAACACCATCCAGAATCCAATGAGAGTCTTCGTCTAGGCGATCGCCGTAAGAAAGCCAAGTAGCCCAACCCGCTGGTCTAAACTGACGGATAACTCCACTGACAGTCCCATGAGAGGCCACATTTAAACATGAATCGTAGAGTTCAGCAAGGTTAGTTGTCGAGATCACTTCATTTGATGATATATTAGGTAATCCCATGAATAATGAACTTTCTTTAGTTGTCAAAGTCTCAAAAACTTGACCGGCGACGCCATCTTGCCATCAAATCGAGCCACCATTTCCGGAGAGTTCTCCTTGCTCGACCTTACTTCCGGTGACAACTTCCGGCTTAATGGCGTGTTCGCGAAGCCAATTTAGTTGGATTTCACAAGTCTTGGAACGATGGGCACCTTTACATAAGCCGCAAATACCATGACGATAGTGACAATTATAGCAGTCTCTACCGTCATTCCACTTCCAGCATGCGTCTTTCACCCAACTGTTGCGGAAATCGTAATGAGGTGATAGGGGACCTTTCTGTTTATCCCCGGAGCCAGATCCGCCATATTGGTTTCCACTTCTATGGTATGAAGGATAACACAAATTCCGCATATTCTTAGGACAGAGGTGCATGCAGTCACTTTCGGTGTCGACACTGGGCCAATCATCCAAGTGACCAGACAAAACTCTAGAGGTGACACTCCTCTCGTAGTCTAGAATAGCAGAATCAAGGTATCGTTCTCTAGCCGCCTTGTAAGTAACATACCTAAGATGGGCGATATAACCAGCAACGGGAGAATCGTTGGCCAACATTTCCTCCAACACTCGTACGCAACCATGGATCATGTGTCTATATGTTAAATCTTTATACGACCTCACATCAGGAATATAGAACTCTGGACGACAGTTACCTATGGAATCCATCTGTCTCGGTGATGACTGATCACCAGAAGGGGGAGAACGGCCGCCATTGCCACCACCACCGGTAAGTGATAGTTTACGTAATTCTTCTTCCACCTCCAATGTCTTTACCATCAGAGCCGATTTCTCCAACTCCTCCGATTTTGCCTTAATACATTTCTCCACAAAGACAACGTAATCCTGCGTTCCTCGATCGGGAACCTGATCCTGCTCGACCTTCGCAATAGAGGCTAATGTCGCCTTCTCCGTCGCCACAGCTGACGATTTTTTCACAATTGTTTTTTCTTGCGATTTCTGTCCTTTCCGCCATAAACAACTCGGCCTCTTGTGTCGCTTGAAACACCCGCGACATAAAATCAGAGACTCGTCGGACATGAATATACGATTTTTTTTTGAAAAATATTTCACTTCTGCCTCTGTCGACAGCTGAGCTTTCTCTGAGTCCGTTGGTAACCATAGGCTACGAGGTAAACAACAGTCAGCAATAGTCAGGTCTCTAGCAGGTATATATTTATAACCATATTCATCTACGATAAATATCCTCCGTTAAATTGACTTAAAGTATCTCTTCTATACTTGTATACTTGTAACTTTAATCTTTTCACTGGATTTCTCTGATATCATTGCATGAAAGTAGATCCAATACAATTTATTAAACAAAACAAACTTCCACATAATAATGGTCCGTTTCATGCTCTCGAACATTGATATGTCATGAAGGCAAAGAAATATAATATAGATATTACATTTAATATGGTACAGTACAACTTACTCAGTTTGTTTAACACCCCATGTTCATTTTAAAATTAGAAACTCCCCTTTTTTTTATTGTTGCCTTTGCTAACATGACCAACACCTGATGAAGCCCAAACCAGGGCGAAAGCTTGTGAATAAACCATAGAAAATCATAACACAGGGTTTTATTCCATCCCATTAAGGAAACATCAATTATATACAACCCGGCCCCCCTAGTATAACACGATCACTTCTCACCTTCAAGATTTGCTAACATTTCTTATGATATCATGCATTTTATGTCATCCCATCTATGTTCAATACATACTTAAGTATTATTTCTAACGTGTTTGGCCTGAGTGAGTACATGGACTATAGTATCTGCCAGGGGGACACACGGGGGGAAATAATGCTGTTAGTTTCTGTTGTCGCTGAGTAACTATGGTAATAATATATTGAGCCTAACTTGGAATCTAACATGGCTACCCCTTTACAATGATTTTCTTTGTTGACATTTCTTAATTTCGCGCCCATATATTTCCCCCTATTGTCTCCTATGGGGTTCATACGTGCACAGGTGGTTTTTGAAGAAAGAGACTAACAGAATATAAGTTATTAAGTAGCCTACTTACGTTTTTATGGAAAATTGAATGTAAACACATGGGCGTAAAATAAATGGGTGTAAATGGAAATTGAAACCCTTTTTAAACCTTCCTGTGCTAAGAAATCGCTCACAAAAGTGAAACACATAGTGAAACACACTTCTATTAGAGAATTAATACATATATTTGCATCCTTGAGTGACTGTCATTTTCTAGTTTTTAAATGCAATTCTTAGTATCAGTACATTAGTACATAAAGAAATGCAGTTTTATTAGGGGAATGGCTGCAAATTAAGGAACTACCTGGGAAATTGAGTGTTTGTTTATACTGACAGAGAAATAGCTCCCATTGTCAGATCAATACTTAAGTTGCGAGTGCAACTGTTTAACCTAGATGCCTGTCCCTACACTACTGTGTCTCATTGTAAAAAACAATGGACAAATAGGTGCACAAAAAATTGCAAAAAGTATATTTCTCAAATGTTTTTTCACAGGAACCCTTGCCCGGAATGATTTCATTTTTGGGCCCATCCGGGGCCAATTTGAAGACTGCATTGAACATATCTATGCATATCTGAGGTTATTCTTAGGAGCATTCTAACTGCTGTCCCAGTGTCTGACCATTAAGAAATATTGTGGACATTTTTTTTTCATGCATAACAAATTAAGAAATCCTAATACGGCCTTCAGTAATAATAATAATAAATTTTAGCATCAGTGAAATCGGCTCACTCACAACTTTTAATATATGATGGTATCTCAAAATCTGCTCTTTGTGACTTATGAAAAATATTCATGTAATACATTGAGAGGATGGAACGAGCCATCAGTAATCGAAACGATATTGGATGAGATTCGTCCATGTAAGCACAATGCTGTAAGGCAGAGTGCTTACGCAGAGGAATCAAGTCCAATAAATGTTCAATTACGATGGCGAGTTCCATTCCATATTTATTATATGTGCATAAGATTTGATCAAATATCATGGGTAAATCATCAAATATCACTGTTTCAAGAGGAATGCACATACATGTATATAATAAACATTTTCATGTAACATTTAATATATGGGTCAGATTTTCAGAAAATGTACAATTGGCAGCTCTACACATTTTAGGAAATTCTGCTAAATTCTGCTGAAAAATGATGAATACCGGGTATATCTGTGTATATTTGGTATCGAGTTGATTAAAGTATCAGTCCTGTTATGTTAAACAACATTTTGAAGCACATTTCTGTCTTAAATGTGGGTTATTTGAGAGGATTGGTGAAGACGAATTGTACATTTTCTAAAAATCTGACCCACATGTAGCAGCCTATAAGGGATAGAACCTGGTTGTGATCTGTTGATCTCCAGCAGCTTTGAGAGCTCAGTTGGTAGAGCTGTTACATTTCTACATTGTTACATTTCTAATTCTTTTTATTTCCTCGTGGTGGGGCTTCTGTTGCTGGAAGAGGACAAAAACAATGCATTGTATGATACCCTTTCGATTACATCAAGGTCTGTTACTAAAGAGGGTTACTTAGGGCGAATACGAACTTTTGCCTGTGTATGCCAGGTTGTTTCTCAGATCCTGATGCTTGAGGCCACTCATTTTGTTCATTTTTATTTTAAAAGGTTTGTCTGTTCTTCAATATCTGCTTTTAGCCTTCGCCATACCATTTTTACCTCTTTACTAAGTGTTTTGAATGAGTGGGAAAAAATCATTATCGTGCACCTAGATCTGAGCTCATACATACACAAAAGTTGTGTTAAAACACCCTTACCGAATAATTTCTGCCTATACACAAAGGCTTTCTCTTGTTATATTATCCAGTTTATCACCTTCATATTTAGGTTTCCTACTGGAATACCACAGACAATATCAATGTGATTTATCTCGACCATGTTCGATTTCTTGTGAAATATTTTCTCACCTTTATAATCAGTATTTAAATACCCATTTTCGTAAATCCATGCAAGTAGTCGTTTCCACATGTTTTCGGTATTGCTACAATCAACCGAGAAATCTACCAAATCGTCCTTCATTGGGCAAAAGTCACATTTACCACTTTTTTTGTTACACATTAAGGTTTTGTGTAGTATTTTGTATTGAAGAACTTGGATTCTGGTTTCAGTGGTAATTTTATATGGGAGACAAAAGTTTTTCTTCCAGTCTATTTTATCAAATTGTTCGTCATCAAGTTTAAGAAGAATCTGCCACTTGTCGAACATTTCTCTGGTGACCGTTTGCTTATATTAGAAAAAGATTTTGGTATACTTCTTTTGCATTACATTCAATGAGATTTACACATTTTTTCACCAATATAGCAATCAATGGAATTAGTACTATTTGTTACTCCTTGTTGCTTTATCATATTAAGCCACC
This sequence comes from Sthenelais limicola, assembly GCA_942159475.1. Classification (NCBI taxonomy): domain Eukaryota; kingdom Metazoa; phylum Annelida; class Polychaeta; order Phyllodocida; family Sigalionidae; genus Sthenelais; species Sthenelais limicola. The sequence goes on from OW804098.1 coordinate 14,517,674, forward strand.
TTTTGGGAATAGCCAAGGCGATTTCCTTCCTATGATAATAACTTGGTAGGAATTTGTAATTCAGGCTTATATCTTTATGGGTCATGATGTTTCCATTTTCATATAGGATATCACCGATAGACGTGATCCCCATTTCCTCCCAATCAGGTCTATAGATCATTTTCTTCTTATACATAATATGTTTATTGTACCAGAGCCTTTCTTTTACAATTTGGTTGGCAGTTTGTGGCTCATGTTTTGTATATGTTTTATTCCAGATTTTAAATAAATCCTTGTAAAAGTTATTTAAATATCTTCTTGGGCTACATGATGTTTATTCCTGGTATATAGCCCTATGATATGTTCCAAACATCAATATAGTTTAATCCATGTTCTAATCTTGTTTTATTCAGGTTATGATTTTCTATACTATTGCCAATGTTATAATCATCGCAAGAGGTGCACATGGTGTGAGATGCCATCATGTTGGAAGTATTATGGAGGAGTAGGAGGTATTTTATTACAAATATTTATTTAACGCCATATGTGAGATGTCACAGGAAAATGAGTGTCGCAAAAAAAAACGTTTTGAGACATAATCATATTTGAAAATAACTAGATCAAGCGGCTTCCACTGATGGTAAACATGAGCAACATTTAAGAAGTGTTTCTATATTTTAGGTTTGAAATATTTATGTTTGAACAAAGTTTTCAATATTTCTGGGTGGGCAATTACCATTAAAGTAATTATGAATGTACTCACGCAAAGATATATTCAATACACTGTCTTAAGATTTACATGAATTAAGGACGTAAAGTACTAAATCTTCCACAAAGAATCAAACAAAGAGATATTGTGAATAAATCACTTTGGAAAATATCATTTTTTTTTGCGACTTGTGACTTATTATGTGACTAACACATCACGCATATAAACTTTTTGCATCCTCTCATGCACAAGGCATACCAGCCGAAGAAAATTTCCATTTTTATTAATCAATAAATTGATGCAATAATGATAATAAAAACCTATTTTAATCTGATTATACAACTTTATCATCTTGGTTTGCTGATTCCAGCTTGCAACAGTATTGATAGATCTGCCAATGAATGCCCAAGGCCAAGATCAGCCAACTCCAGCCTAGACCCATTGCCATTGTGTACCAACCCTTGTGTAGGAATAGGTAATTATTATGTTATATTACTATTTGTTAAGATATATACAGAAATACAAGAATTATATAGCATTCCCTGTCGATCATACCTAAGATATATGGGTCAGATCTTTAATAAATGTACAATTCGGTTTCACCAATCTGCTCAAATAACCCACATTGAAGGCTGAAATGAGCTTTAAAATGCAGTTTAACAGCAAAACAGTTACTTCAATGCGATACCAAATATAGTCAGATATACCCGGTCTTCATCATTTCTCAGCCTAATTTAGCAGAATTTCCAAAATGTGTAGAGCTGCCAATTGTACATTTTCTGATCATCTGACCCATATGAGAAACAGCCAAATCGTAACCTACAAAATAAATAGCATTATTGTATTCCTATATTGTATGATAACTGATTACACATAGACCCTGTTATCTGGCTTTTAATGGAATAACAAAAATATGAATCTTAGAAATATTAGTTACATGATATTAACATGTATATTTTTTTTGGTACTGGTCTTTATTCAGGCACGGTTACATGTTTTACAATTGTCATTTCAAGTGATATAATTTGACAGGAGTATAACCATGACTCACCATACGGTGATATACCGCCGTTGCCTGAGTTCGGCTGGCCAGAGACAAACAGTAGACTATAAAGAAATATACATAACAACATATAATTATCATCAGTACCAAAATAACCACAGTTATATACATTTGTTTAGACAGAGGTGTAGGCATATACAAGTAGGTAGTGAGTGGCTAATGTTTGAGAGTCAACAAGGGATATAATACAGTTCACATGGATCTAAGATATTATGTTACTTATAGTGTTGTTTGACAGCAGTTTTGAACCCTATGAAGTCATCTATCAGTCTAAGATCTCTGGGTAAGTCATTCCAGGTGAAACATATATTATATAACAGTGATTTTTTTAATTTACCAGACCGTGGTATATGTAACTGTTCAATCTGTAACGATTACAGTAATAAGGGGAGGGGGAAAAGGCAGTGACCAGGTTAGAGCAACTGACGAGTGTAGCCCAGGCATTGGACATGCATTATTAGTTAAGGTTTCTACCTCATTCTCATGTTTTTATCTGATTGTATCTGGATCCCTAATTGGATCCTTTGTGTATTATAAATATGTAATGACCCCGAAAAACTGTCTTCCTCAACTGGGAATCAAATCATGGATCTCCCGCTTTGCTCACAGGCGTGCTAACCACTACACCACCGAGGTTGACTGATTCTGGAAGGCCATCACTATAACCAGATTCCACACTCTAGGCTACTACACTATCCCTTACTTTTTCTGCACGAATTTCATATGATTTCGTGCTCAGAGACAGTGAATACTACCTTTACTGAGTGAGACAGGCCATGGCACCAGATTTAATGACCCCCGAAAAACTGTCTTTCTCAAGCGGGAGTCCACGAATCTCCCGCTATGCACCATTACACCACCGAGGTTGACTGGTTCTGGAAAGCCACCACTGTAATCAGATTCCACACTCTAGGCTACTACAAATAATCATTGGTCAAACTTATGTAACCCAATTAAGTATTCAGGCTATATAGGCTTCAGAATTAAACAATCTGCATCATTTGCCCTGAACCGAAATTCCACATCTGAGTTGCATTAATCTTTCTCTGCCAGCTGGAGAAAAACCAATCTTAGTCTCAGTTTCCTTCAACATGATGGGATTGCCCCTTTTGCTGGGCTACTGACTTAGTAGTGAGCAAAGTGTGGTCATGGTTTAAATATCTAGGCTGTACTGATTTAGGAAATCCTTATCATATTTTTATTTAAATCTTTGTTTTCAGGTGGTAAAATAGCTGGAAGTATAGCTGGTGGCTTTGCATTTGGTACATTATTTGTCACATTTATAGCTATCATCCTGATTAGAAAGTAAGTCACTTTAAATAATAGTTATATAATTATTAGTTATCTATTCGGTGGGAAAAGTCCTCTGTTTATTATTTCACAAATTGGTTCCATTTCTTTCACTTCAGTTTTCTTTGTTGCCTTTAATCTACATTTTTGTGTTGATTGTCTGATTATTTTATTCTGTTCCTAACGATTATATCTATATTCATTATTTTATTAGCTTTCTTTCTTAATTTTTGCTTTCTAATCTCCTTTATTTAAGATAAGATAAGAAGTTGTTTATTTGTCGTAGTCAAGGGTACAGAAGAGGTACAAATGAATAAAGTAAGAAAGAGACAAAATGGTCGACATGCCAATATGATGCTGTAAGGCACCATTTCTTCCGGCTGTTACCAGAATTTTGAATAGTTATAGAACTAAGATAAGTTAGTAATATTAGTGACTTAAGATAAGAGACTACAAGTGAGATCAAATAATAATAATAATAATAATAATAAATTGATTTTCCGCAAGTAAGGATTTTTTTAGAATTGTTAGACATGTTCAACTATTTGTACCTTTTTGTCCTTATTCTAGTTTGTAAAAACTGTATATCTAATGATTTTCTTAGAATTTTAAGACATGATTTACTCTTTGTACTTTTATATTTCTTTTACTTCCATTTTTATCAATATTTTTGTATTTTCCTTATTACAGGGATGTGTACAAGAGGAATCAATACTCTAGACCCAGCTGTAGAAAGGGCGGGTCTAATGACAACCCCTTGTCTGATACCTCCACCTGTGCCTATACACCCCTGCAGCTAGAGCCAGGGGACGAAGCCACTCTCCAGGAATGATATCATCAAAGCTGCACTCACAGTTAACATCACAAAAACTTAAAGATTAATTAATTTCCATCCCATCTAATGATGCTAATTATAGCGCTTAAATGTTTTTATTCCGAATGTATAATGAAACTTAATTTAAACATAACAGTGTACCCCTTTCGTCAATGACGACTGAACGATAACAGAGAAAAGGTAAAATAAAAATCTAGTATCAGCACCAGGATGAGATAACGGTGGATATTTCCGTGATGCCAGACAGACTAAATTGCAATCCAGAGGAAACATCTGTCCATGAAATCATACACTCCGGTAATGGGATATAGCGAAACTTGTATCATATCATTATCATCAGTTAAAAAAGGGCGTTTGTACATTTTCAGAAAATGTGCAATTGGCAGCTCTACACATTTAGGAAATTTTCCTAAAGTAGGCTGGAAAATGATGAATACCAGGTATATCTGAGTGTATTTGGTATTGAGTTGATTCAAGGTATCAGTTCTGTTATGTTTAACTGCATTTTGAAGCTCGTTTCTGTCGTAAATGTGGGTTATTTGAGAATATTGGCGAAGTTCAATTGTACATTTTCTGAAGATCTGACCCACATACAACTCAGAGTGTCAGTTACAATTGGGAGTTTGTATACACTACCGTGTGTGGCAGTTTGTTTGTGTTTGCTGCAATGGGGGATTTGTATTCTGCTCTGTGTATCATTTATATAAGCGATTTGTATACATACATGGGTCAGATTTTCAGAAAATGTACAATTCAACTTCACCAATCCTCTCAAATAACCCAAATTCCGGACGAAAATAAAGTTCAAAATACAGTTCAACCTAACCAAACACATTGCAAGAATCAATGCAATGCCGAATATACTCGAATTTACTTAGTATTGACCAAATTGCAGCCTAATTTAGCAGAATTTACTAAATGTGTACAGCTGCCAATTGTACATTTTCTGAAAATCTGACCCACATCACTGTTTTTGTGACTTACTATAGATTCTATACACAACTCTGTGTGTGTCACTGACTACTTTGGCTGCCATCTTGCCTGTCGCCTCTCACCTTTAAAGGTGCAACTGCATGAGCAGTCTGTGGATTCCGTTTCCAAAGTGGAAGGTCCATCTTTTGCATGGATTGGCTTAACTTATAGGAAAACTATAGTTCTTAACTGGACACGGGTGGAGGTGAGGGGAGGGAGGACCAGCTAGGACCACTCCTTTAGGTAATGAGGCCTGCCATCCTGATACATACTGTTACACTTTGTCGCCTCTGTTACTGTCTGGTGTTCAGCTTCACCGCCATTCTGGGCTGTGAACAAGGGGGTGATGATAAGACAAGGGGAGCTGTCCCCCAAATCTGAGTTCCTCTATCCTAATCCAGCTGTTGTTTTAATGAGGAGGTGACAGATTTCGAGATGTTTAATGGAATTCCGTCTTCCACCCTTCCCAATCAAAGAAATGTCACCGCAGTACGGGTATCAAGTTACCAACTATAGTGAGACTGAGCAGAGAAATACATTTTTTAGCATGTTTTTTTTTATTTATTTCACCGTTATTTATCAACATATGTACCCGAAAATGACAGAAATATTGATAGAATTGAATTAATGTTCCTTGTGGTTGACATTGACGTCTTTGTTTATATCAACATGTGCATGCCCGTTATCACTCCCGTCATGACGCATTTGTACTTCTACGCACCTTTTTTTCAGACCCGCGTGGGTCAGGACTATAATTTAGAATAATTTAAAATAATTTACATGTAATTTAGAATAATTTACATGTAATTTAGAATAATTTACATGTAATTTGCTTACCGTTTTGCAGTAAATTACTCTAATAAATGTATTCAATTATTTTTTTTAATTTTGCAATTCATTTATATGTGCCAATACTATTAAAGTTGGAGAACTACATTTATTCCATATCAGCTTGAGGCCTGATACAGCTGTTGTATCGGCCTCAGGACTGAGTTACGCTCTCAGTATTAACTTAATGGGCCGTACATATTGGCCACACTCAAAGGTGAAATAATAGAGAAAACTGTCACACAGGAATGACAAGCTATATATATATATGTCATTCCATATGACAGTTTTCTGTTGTATCAAATTAAATCAAAATATAAGTTTACAGGATGTAGAGAAATGAGGGAGGGCATGTGACCAAGCTCTCTCCTCCCATTTCAGTATGATGATATTATGGGCTTGGTTTCGTTGAGGGCGTGCCTGCAGGATCATATGGAGTATCGGGAAACTAAATAACATGAACTTTCCCAAGAATATATGGAATAATCCCCCGATATGTCACAGGGAAATGAGTCACAAATCGCAAAAAAAGGATTTTGGGATATCATCCTATTTGAAAAGATGGGATCAATGGGATTCCAATGATACTAAACATTAGGTACATCGGTATACTTTTGATGCAGCTAGTGAAGTAGTTGAATATCACTATATACTCCTTAGAATAACCTCAGATATCCACAACTACATTCAATATACCGCCTTGTAATTGGTGCATTTTTTCATGGTACCACAAGCACTAACCACCACAATAATAAAAACAGTGTTACTGAGCTTTTTTAAAGAAAATATTTATTTTGCGAGTTATGAATCATTTTCTTTTAACCATCACATATGTCTATAACAATGACATAATGGGGACCCCAATCCGGTAGCACGCACACCCGGGGTATCAGATGCTGTCAATGAATAAAAAAAATTGTTGATAGTAGGAGGAAACCCCCACATAGAGATAGTTTCATGTAAATAATTGAATGCAGAGGCTGATAGTAATAGGTAGGTAATTGTACAAGTGAAATGCTAGAATGTGGAGGGTGTTAAAATTGTCCTCGATGCAAAACCTGATCAGTGATAACTGAGAATAGCATTGTGATTTTGAGAAACTGTTTCTTAACTTAAGAACGTATTGATTGGTAGGTTCAGAGGTAATTGTAGAAGTGGAATGGTTCAATGTGGAGGGTGGTATTTATGAGTATTGATGAATGTTCAGAGGCATTACCAGGATCTAGCTGGACATCCTGCTTTAACATATTTTTTCCTATTACCCGGAGTTAGTAGAGAATGCAGCTTTAATAAATCATTTTTCCTTATTGCCAAGATTTAGTAAGGACTGCAGATTTATTTATCATTTTCCCGATTATCGTGATTTTAGCAGGGAATGCAGCTTTAACATATACTTGCCAGGATATTAACAGGTCATGTGACCATTACTAAGCTCAGGAGTTGAACAAGAGATGTATTTGAGTATTATCCAGCATTCAGCGGTAGTACAGCTCTAGCTGTACTGAGGGGATTGAAAGTCAAACATCAGTTACTGATAATATTGGAGAGATTGCTGTGCTCTTAAAACAACTGCATCATAATTGAAACCAATTACTGCTTTAAGCTATAGTTCATTCAAATCTGAAATCAAGGAGTTAAAGGAGAAAATCCTCTTGGAGCTGGATTAAAATCAAGTAGTGAATCACAGGACAGGCCAATATATTGCCGGAATAAAATGTCATAGAGATTCATAGGTAGTGATCACAGTGAAATCACCATGATGCTGGCCATTTGTGCCCTTCTTCTTATTGTCTTATCAATCCCAGGCCCTAGGGAAGCTTCTCCAGGCTATAGTGAAGGTTGTACTCTTCCAGGAAGCATTAATGGGCGCTATGTTGGTAAGCAGCCGGGAGATGTGCTTGAAGAAGGCCATTCTGTGGAGGTGCAATGTGACTCAGGTACCACTAACCGTGTGAATGGCAGGCTCAAATGCATGTCTCCGATGCTGGACCGAGTGCTTCCTTTCTGTCTAAGTAAGTATTTTCTATCGATTTTATCTTTGCTTGGGAATGTTTTATTTTTGACTGTACAAGAAGCTATGCGATTGATACCCTTGGGACTAATCAATTGGTCATCTCTTTATTTTTCAAACCATCAAAGAAACATAACATGAATATTTAATAACTGCAGGGATTCAGGGGCATGATTAGGCTTACTCAATTCGAAAAATGATGGCATCGCGAAATCTATATGTTTCCGACTTCCAACTCATTTTTCTGTGATAGATCACATGCATACAAGGGTAAAAGGAACGTTGTTTTAAGTAATCTTTTTCAGTTCATTGGCCTCCTCCAATTTGAATATTCGTGGCCGCCTCTTCTTGATGATGATTTCAATGTTTGTGTTAATCTATCTGTCCCCAGGGGATTGCAAGTTGGAAGCAGGAGATCGTTTGCTTGTGGGAACAAATTTTCACCTATCAGCACCCCTGACCTTACCCCATCAATACTCAGTGACGCTGCAATGCCAGGAAGGCTATGGAAGGACAGATGCAGTGCTGCTTGTGTTCTGTGACGATGGTAGACTAAGTCAACCCAGAGATCTTGCTTTCTGCACCAAAGGTAGGTATATGGGTCGATAGCGAAATAATGCAAGCGCCACGCATCTCCCAACACTAACCGAAATCTCCCTGCGTTAGGTTCGGACACTAAGGTACCCTACATAGCGGTCTCAGTCGGTCTCGGTAGAGGCCATCAGTGAACAGATAGCACTAGTTAACTGGCCATTTTAACATTGAACAAACTTATTTAAGTAGGAATTCGATACTCAGATAATTAGAAAACATGTTAAACTTTAAAATGGAACCATTATTTGCAGGATGAATTTGACAAATTTGCAGAGAAGAGGATAGGGAGTCCAACCATATTGATGGCCCTTCTTATGTTGTATACGCAGGGTTGGTCATAACGTGACATAGTGACCTCTTTAGATGGGTTTACATTAGCGTTGTACCCAATGCGTTGCTTGCATTATCTCGCTAATATATATATGCAATTCACCTTCACTACAATTCTCAAGGCTAGGCTTAATTGGTGTCATAATTAGATACAATTTAATGCAATTTTTATCCATACACAAAATGTGTAGAAAAGGAGATGCACATCTGAAAGTGAATTCCAGGTCTTCCAGAGGCTTCCAGACTAGCTGGTAGAGGTAGATTTTAAATTTTTATTTCCGAAACAGATTTGAAGGCTATTTTAAAACTAGTAGTGTTTGGTTTAAAGGGAGAAGTAGTTTAAAGTAACGAAAAAAACACTAGATATGAGCTTCTCATCTATCTAGCTAACAGTTAATATGACCCATCTAATATATTTGTTTATTTCACCCTTGATATGCTCAGTGCATAGAGATAACATTGGCTCTGTATATTGTTTAGCTGGTCAGTAACTGATGCGATATTGCCCGCGGGAAATACACGGCCGACCTAGTTTCTGTAACACTGTGCGCATGTGTGCTTTCTAATATTCGCCAGTTCCGGTCCTTCTTCAGAGCTATGTTTTCGAAGTGAATCGACCTAAAGAACTAATTATTTAACAATTCATTTCTCAAAGTCGTTGTAGGTCATGTTAATTTAATATTAGTATCGTGTGCGGGGTGAAATAAACACAGAACAACCCTTTGATTCTCGGCGTCGTGAATACGGACGGTCGCGGGACTACCGTCCCTTGACCGTCATCGGTGAATATCCACTGCCGCCTCGAATCCCGGGTAGTTCTGTGTATTAATTCATCGGTAGGAAATTCAAGGAATGAATACAAAATACAGCAATAAAAAACAGCATTTTAATGGTTGGTCCAGACCAAGCAGCATATGTCTCCTGGTATCAATTTGGACCACTTTGTGCCTTGTTTGATATCACACAAATTACAGTGTCATGTTCTGTATTCACATACAGATTGTATGGGCTTGGTGTTATATCAAATTCCTAGGTGGAAAATTACAAGGGAGCTTCACAAGTCTTACATAACATGCAACATGGATGGAACGTTATATTTATATTTCCAAACGTCTGAACATTTTCTTCAAACAGAAACATATATCACTGATTGTTCAGAGGCTGCTACGGCTAACAAATACACCATTGTTAAATCTGGAATAAAGATCAAGGTCTACTGTCAGGTTGATGAAACAGGAAAGTGGACTGTGAGTATGGACATTAGTATCAATATATTATAACAAATTATATATAAAAATCGTACCCTGAAGAAGGAGTAATGTAAACTCTGAAACGTCGGTATCCTAAAACCATCCTAAAGTATAATGAAATCCTCCACTTGTCTTTATTACAGCTTTGGTGTTCATTATGAATTTGAATATACATAAATATATGAAGTGGTTCAGATTAATTATTCGTCTTTCAAGACTGTAAGTGATTATTTTGGCCACATATAACTGATTTAAATTGTTATATTTGTTATACATGTCATTATTACTATGATGACCAATTCTTCACCAAGTTTTTAAGACTTATGCTTTTGAATATAATATTTGGATTCCAATCATTTTGTTTAAAACATTTTATTCACCAAATCCTGCCGCCTGGGCTTTTAGAATGCTAAAACATGATTATAAACAGGAATCTACTGACGATGAGACAGTCATAAGGAGAATAAATGGCATACTAAGCCTAGGAAAACAGCAAGTGGGTGTGATAGAAACGACTGCAATACACCATTAGTTTACAGTTATTCTTTGTGTATGTGTATTTGATAACAAGGTTATCCAAAGGAGACAGGATGGAAGTGTCAATTTCTACAGAGACTGGTTGGACTACCAGCAAGGTTTTGGAGATGTGGCAGGGGAACACTGGCTTGGTAACAATAACATCCACGCACTGACTGCGGCAGGATTCACCAGGCTTCACGTAGAACTCGAGGACTGGGATAAGAATAACCATACAGTATACTACAATGTATTCAGGGTAGCTGCGGCAGGGGACATGTATCGGCTGACTGTGTCAGGATTTCGTGGATCCAATCCTCCTGGTATGTGAATTTGAGATGTTGTTTTGTCCCCCATCGGAAAGGATATCTATGTGAAATAGGAAAAATCCCAAATATCCAAGACTTTTCCATTTGGAATATCCTTTTCCTTTTTGGAATATCCTTTTCCTTTTTGGAATATCCTTTTCCTTTTTGGAATATCCTTTTCCTTTTTGGAATATCCTTTTCCTTTTTGGAATATCCTTTTCCTTTTTGGAATATCCTTTTCCTTTTTGGAATATCCTTTTCCTTTTTGGAATACCCTTATCCGTTTTTGGAATATCCTTTTCCTTTTTGGAATATCCTTTCCTTTTTGGAATATCCTTTTCCTTTTTGGAATATCCACGGTATTAGGCTATTCTCAATTCTTTTCACCCAAATGTACCATGATGTATTCCTATGCCAACATGTATTATATGTCCAATGAAACAATATAGGGTTGAGAGGGAGAGGGAGGGAGAGCAGGAGAGGGAGAGGGAGGGTGAGCAGAAGGGGGAGAGGGAGAGGGAGAAAGAGAAAGGAAGAGAAGAAAGCATGGTAGGGAAGGAGATGTGTGTGAACATAGTCTAGTTGCTATGGTGACCACTGGTCAGTGATCACTCATGCATGCAGCTGAGAGCCAGACACAGTGGTCATGTATTACATAATAGGGGATACATGTCCCCTTTGGTACAGAGACAAAAGGGGTGACAGGACTCACCATAGGATGTCTCCTTTGGTACAGAGATAAAAGTAGTGTACCAGAGGTGAAATAGGACTCACCATAGGAGAAATAGGAAAAAGGTGCGCAGATATACTTTTATGCGGTGGATATCTCAGGGAAATAGCCAAATCTGCTCGGAAATAGGAAGTGAGGAGTTGGAAAAGAATTTGTAGTATGTGAAATATCTTGTACCAAAGAGGAAAAGACTGTACCAATTTCGCCATTGGTACATATGTCTACTTTGGGACGCAACAGATGTGTTACAAACAAGTATGTCATAAGTCACAAAAAAGCATCTTGCTCAGAATGTTTTTATCTTTGGGGTGTTTAGTGCTGTTAGTAGCATGGAAATATATGCACCAAATTGCAAGACTGTATATTGAATGTAACTATGCATATCTGAGGTTATCCTAAGGAGTATATTTTACTGAATTTTACTAGAAAAGCTTGAATGTAGAGGCTGTGTTAAAGGTTTCGTGAGTTCATAGAATTTACTTCCAAGTGATGTCACAGCCATGCACAGTACTTGGGTTACATCGACCGGAGGCTGAAGTGTTATCAACCCCCATTTCGGGCCAGCTGGTGCACTGTTTGTCAATGATACCTCGTTTTTTTTTATAACACTTTATTTATCCAGCTAGTATCAAAAGGGCTATGACATTTGCCAACCCTAATTCATCGGGGAACAAGCATGTCGCCTGATTTACGCCCCGAGCCAGGCATATTTACTTACAAAATACAGTAATGGGTTTAAATATGAACACAGTATTATGGGTGATGTTGGAATGAGATGATATGAGCTGAGGTTTATACATATGATAAGTGATGAGTTTCGATCATAGTTGTTCATGTGTAGTTCACATTCAAGTTTGTAGCTCTAAATGTTGTTTTGCCTCGATATTATACACCAACCTCTTGACTTCACCAAGTGCATCAGCAGCTCCTTAAAAGTAAATACCAGTGTTGTCAGCACTGCAGCAGGCGGGAATTCAAGGAACTAATGCATGAAACAATAGAAGTCAATATATTTTGTTCAAACTTTGTCTTGAGAAAGAACATGGTTGGGGAATACAAAATGCCAAAAAAATGGATGTTATCATATTATTTCGTATTTTAGGGGTGAGTGAAGTTTACTTCCATTCACTATTGATTTCAATGGGGGAAACTCATTGTGATACAAGTTTAGCTGAATAACTTCTTTTTTAGTTCAATGACCCCTTATTTTTTTAGCTGAGAGGGTAGAATAACTTGTCAGCAATGTATATGCAGAGTTTAAAGATAATCGTATGATTCAATCATATGCTATTGGGGAAAATGCAGAAAATACCCGTTTTCCCATAGACTTCTAGTGCACAGTAGTAAATTTCAGTGGTCCCTGAAATAAAAACTAATCCAATGACATATAGTTCTTGGGAGCCTTTTGGGTTCCCCCAACCATGTTCTTTCTAAATCCAAAGTTTAAAGAAAATTCCATGATTCATTCATTTTTGTATTAAACACTGGTATTTACAACTTAATGAGCAAAAGACCCAAATCGAAATATTACCCCGAGATTGTTGGGTAAACAACATTTTGATGTATGTAATATACAGATTGTTATATTATGAGTGTTATGTTTATACACACATCCACTTTTATTAACATGCCTGTGATACCATGTTGCATATGATGATTATAAATTTACTTAAAAAAAATAAGGAGGGACACCTTTCAAAAGACTGGTATAAAGTTCACCAATTATGTGTACACATATGTTTGTATTTGCTTCCAGGTGATTTATTAACCTACAATATGTGTATCAAGTTTGTCACTTATAATATATATATTTGTTTGTGTTTACATCCAGGTGATCCATTGACCTACAATGCATGTATGAAGTTTGCAACTTATAATATGTACATATGTTTGTGTTTACTTCCAGGTGATTCATTAACCCGCAATGATGGTTATATGTTCACCACCTATGACAAGGACAATGATATGTATGGTAAGAACTGTGCCTCGTTGCGTGGGGGAGGCTGGTGGTATAGCAATTACTACTGTGGCACTACTAGTTCCAATGGAGAATATAACGGCACAGGGTATAAGAGCATCTACTGGAGGACCTGGAGAGACTGGTACTCTCTGAAGATGACCACAATGATGGTCCAGAAGCCCTGACACAGGACCACCCACCACCATAATTATATCACCAGCAACTAGCTAATGCACTTGCCAATTGCAACCTCCATCCCCCACTTCCTGCTGTATAGGGGAAAGTCCTGGGCATGTGGGGGAATATGATGAATTCCCCGACCCCCAAGGGTAAGAAATCTTTGTAAATCCCGATCCCAAAGGGCACATTTTTTTTGGCATTTTTTTGCAAATAAAAACTAAAAACCCTGACTGAGGAATATTCATCACCGAGGGGGAATGTCTTTGATACTGCGGTAAACTAATGGAAATTCCCCCTGAGCAGTGGCATATTTTCTCTGACAAGCCCCCACCCGCCATTCACCCAGTATCCCAGGGGGAGGGGATGCAATTGACAAGGGCATAACATTAGTAGTAATAGAGACATTGCATACACTGTTATAAATAAGCGTGCATTCACACGAAAGTCTACGCTGTGCCATCTAGACAAGTGCTACAATAGTTTGTGTGCTCATGTGGAGACATCTAATAGACACAATACAAGGAGGTAGCTCAGCGGTCATCCCCAGCCATTCTCACATTGACCACTGGATGGCGAAGAGCTTTTCTTCGACCCTTTAAACAATTTACTATAATATAATTCAACATAGTTTACTTCATAATGACCTTCCTAGGACGTGATGTATTACTCACCAGTGACTTGATTATAACAGACTCTGATAATAAAATACTATTATTTGCCTCCTTTATTGGCAATATACCTTAACATATAGCTACATTTCTTATCATATGTCAATAACCACTTAATTGGCATTGTATTGATTTCTAAAAAGGACCTGACCAACCTAAATATGGCCTTAATATTGTCCCCATCCAATCCAGTAGCCCATACGTTTCCTTGGTGCCCGCTTGTAGTTACCCCACTGCACCACACTGTAGTTCTCGTAGTTACCACACTGCACTTTTAACCATTGCACCTTAAACCAACGAGATTCCCTTAACAGACTTAGGACAACCAATTCATGGACTTAGGACAACAAATTTAAGGTTAGGTTTCTGTTATACATTCAGTCAGCCAGCGCTAATACAGGTGGCACTCAACCCGGCCGTAGACTGGGTAACATCAGCTTTTGGGGGAATCCCCTAACAGCTACTCTGTGCGGGATCTGTTGAGTTGAAACTTCAAAGTGGGATAGATTTTCTGGGACAGATCCCGTACAGAGTGCGACTACCAGCAATCTCATCACTCAAACTTGGTCTGTCAGCCACGGTATCAGAACAACATCCCATCACAAATTAAACGTATACCCAGTTCACCCAATCCCTATTCAGTATAACTACTCCTATTATTAAGAAAGAAATAAGTTGAGACTATAGTATAATCTAACCTATGTCGAGGACAATACAAAGGCAATGCTTATTTGTACATAATAATTGATATCGATTTCCATTATTTACTGCTTCCTTATTTATGCACACATCACATTATTTCTATGAGACTTTGTAAATGTTAAAAATATTATATTGAGCCCCGACCTCCTGGTCTATTCTCAAGGGCTAGGGTGAGCTCGACCAGACGGAGGAGTTACTCAATTCTTGGTCACTCTCCTAGGGGTCGCTGAGGGGCAGCCCAACCAGCCCCCTCCCACCTAGCCTCCCTGGTTACTTTCCTCTGACTCTAGAAAACATGGGCTTTCTACAATATTAACATGTAAATATATTGAAATACGAATATAGAAATCACCATTTGACTGTTAAAAATGAAATATCAATTGAACGAAAATTGGACAAACAGTGGCTAGTTATGAAACAAATGCATGAAATGTACTTGCCTTTAAAGAACTCCTTTACTTAGTAACCTTATACAACAGGCCCTGACATACTATCCGCTTGGTTGGCGGGAAACGACAGAACTGCCACCAGTCATGTGGCAAGTGGGTGAACTACAAGTGTAACGGTTTAGGTCAGGTGTTGTGTTTCGTCTTTCTGGTGACTGGGCGACTCCTTCAGGTGCTCGTAAGTTACCCGTTAGTAAGTGCATGCTCCTTTCCCAGCCATTTCGAAATGGGAAAGTACGATGCAAAACTTACGAAATGTGATTCTGGAAGGCTGTGTGTAGTAAGAAAAGTGTTTTGAGAAGCTAGTAGTGGGGTTAATTAGTCATGTCATGTATTGCGCATCAGTTGGTACACGTTTTGTGCGCACCTGATTTCCTGAAACCTGATTTCCGTCTCAAATTTTGGTTATACATATATATTGAATTTTTATTCATGTTTCAACAACAGTTACAGAATCATAAATGGGGCGTACAATTCTACAAAGTAGGTCTTCCACTGAGTCCTAAAATAAAATTTGAATAAAATACATATCTCGAGATTTACATGTATAATCATATATGAGTTACACTCCATTGGTAATTGGTTCCAATTTTTACATACAAGAAAGTACTTTAGTAGTATTTAAGTCTTAGTGCACTCTGAGACCTTTCCATTTATAGTTTATATGGTTATTTCAGGGGATTGGTGAAGGCCAATTGTACATTTTCAGAAAATTTGACCCACTGTAAGTAGGCTACGCACTGGCATGCTTTATATATGGGTCAGATCGTCAGAAGATGTACAATTCTCCTTCACCAATCTTCTCAAATAACCCACATTTAAGACAAAAATGAGCTTCAAAATGCAGTTTAACATAACAGAACTGATACTTTAAATCAACTTGATACCAAATATACTCAGATATACCCAGTATTCATCATTTTTCTGCAGACGTTAGCAGAATTTCCTAAATGTGTAGAGCTGCCAATTGTACATTTTGTGAAAATCTTACCCATATATAAATGTAGGCGCAGGCAACAGGTAGTGCTTTATAGCACCGGAAAGCTGCGATTCTAATGATATTGCATGTGTAATTGTGCTCTCTACACTCGTAGATAGTATCCCCCTTTTCTATCTTTCCTTTTTTTTTAGATTTATTTAAATTTAACTACGTGAATCAAGTCTCCTGGTTTGGGCTTTTCACCCGTCCTCAGTGTCAACATATTAACCATCATCATACATATTTATAAACCCATAATTATAGTGACTATATACAAATTATGGTGTATCCTCAAGAGATAACAGAAGCATATATTGGGTTTTAGCTGAGATTTCGATGAATTGTTGTGCCACTCAGACTCAGGAGGTGGTAACTTTTTTTTTTGTTATTTTTTTTTGTTTGGAAACCTCCTCCCAGGAACTGAAAAGAAGTCTTTTTCATAACAATAGTTGTTTTGAACATGAGAAATGTGCCTTTTGACAGTTCCAGGCTAGGAAAACCCGTTTTCCTGCTTTTATAAGCTTTTTTTGTCAAAAAATCCAAAAAAAGTGGATATGATGGTGAAAAAATCAGGTATGTTAAAAAAAACAATTAGGTAGGGTAAGGTTTTTCTAGGTAGGGGGGGTAAATCGGAAACACACCTATTTTCTTTTTGGCCTGATGGAGCAAGACCATACGATCAAGAAGAATAAACTGTGGGCAGAAACACTGGCCTCCCCAGGCCAGTTAAAGGGATTGGATAGTATTTGTATTTAAAGATTTTTATTCAGCCAAAACATTATATGGGTCAGATTTCCAGAAAATGTACAAATAAGAGGTCTTATATGTGATGTATTCCAGAAGTTGCATACGTTGCAAACTGATATTTTTCAAAGTGTTTTTCCCACAAGATTTCTAATATATATGTGCATCTTGTGGGTATGCATAGTGCATTCAGTCGTATGAAAGCATGTACATACCGAATTTGACGACCGTATTGTTTGTTTTAAGATTTTTATTCAGGCAGACATTATGAAACTGATACACTGTTTCTCAGTTCAAGCTGATTAAATCATATTAATACAAAGATTAAAAATTACTATCAAAATTATTATACAATTAGAATTATTATTAAGGTAAAGCTATAGATGTTATAACAAGGTCATGTGAAAAATCAATAAAAAAATTAATTATATATAAGAAAGTTTAGTGAACCCCTGTGGTCTCGCTCACCAATCCGGGGCTGTAGGCTCTTCTACAGGTAGTTTATCAGTAAATGGTGACACTAGTTATCCAGCCCGTGATAACCTTTGTGCTATTACTTAGACAACCCAGGTTCGATATTCCTCTCAACTAAGGGAAAGTAAAACTGGACAACGATCTCTGTTTCCGTAGCTTTATTTCCACCACAGTGCTTACACAAGGTACATGGTCAGCCGGAAAGGATTTCCGGAGTAGTCACAATTTCAGGCAGTACATAAACAAGGTGTGTACATGTAGATGGCAAGATACATTTTATACAGGAATAAGTGATACAGGAGATATGAAACACATCAACGATAGGCAATACAGTACATATTCTGGTAGAGACAGTTAGTTGATAGGTAACCTGTAAATAGGGTAAAGCTGACATTTCCTTCATGGTAAAAACGGAACAGATCTGAAAGGCTTGAAAGGTTGAGCAAGCGCAGCTACAACCTCGACCTTGAAGGCCGATCTGGTTATATAACAGTTAAAACAACAACAAGCTATACTAGACTTGCGCTGATCCTCATATCCACTACAAAAGCATTCATTACAGAAAAAATAATAGAATTAAGACAAATTAAAACCACACACCAGGGACAGTGTCCCATGCATGACAACCCATTTAAACGCTAAATTATACAAAAATTCACCAAAATAGACAAAAAATAGAAGCTGCATTCTCAGCCATTACGACAAAGCAAATCTTACCAAAAATTTTACACATATTAAACAACAAA
The DNA here is from genome assembly GCA_942159475.1 of Sthenelais limicola. Taxonomy (NCBI): domain Eukaryota; kingdom Metazoa; phylum Annelida; class Polychaeta; order Phyllodocida; family Sigalionidae; genus Sthenelais; species Sthenelais limicola. The sequence goes on from OW804098.1 coordinate 14,535,988, forward strand.
CAACTCATATTATAATTCATAGGAGTCTATCAATATTCTGCTGCTGTTATATGTTTATACATGAACTTGAACCCAAATTAGCCAAGCAACAAGTTATAAGTTTTTTAAGTTAATCAATCATTTAATGAACTATTTTTCTGTTTAACTTTATAATCAGTTTAAGTTGATGTATATATTGTGCGTTTCCCAAGGAAACAAATTCTACGGACAACTATTTGTGCGCAATGGCAAGTCATAGTTAGCAGTTTAGTTTTTGCTCGACTGAAAATGCTTAATATTTAATTAAAAATGCTTATGCTTAATTATATGTGTAAATTTTGTGATAATAATATTGGATAAAGAACATAACACTCTTTTGAAACCCAGAAATCGCAAAGGGTGTAGTAGGTGTAGATCACTCAGATTCAGTCATGGGTGGTCCTCTCTACAGTTGTCAATCAAACCAAGATAGCTAATAGAATACAAGACATGTAAACCAATAGGATGTCACACTGGCCTTCAGGGATTTACTGCAGAGATGGTAGAAGGTTGTCAATCAAACAGTCCTAACCAATAGGATGTCACACTGGCCTTCAGGGATTTACTGCAGAGATGGTAGAAGGTTGTCAATCAAGCAGTCTTTGCATAAGTGCCAAGTTAGTAGTGTTGGTGTGAATTACATATCAGAGATGGGCATCCAGATATCCTCCCAGATAAGTGTCCACACTCCTCACACCAACCCTCAACCAACACCTCAAAATGTATCACATGAACTGGCTACTCAGGATGATTGACAGAATGGTACGCAATTCACTAACATTCACGAATTTTTAATTCCGTAGAATGTAAAAAGGGCTGCCGATGAGCAATAATAAGTGAAGTTTTCACTGGAAAGGATTTGGGAGGGTACTTGAAATACAAATGGGGACGTTTTAGAAGCCATGTCGCAATAACAACTGGACAACACGCTCCAAAGCTTCAGTCAAATGACTTTTAAGAGGGTTCGAAAAAATGGAACAAAAAGTAGAAAATATTCAGTTGTTGATGGATGTGAGCTGAGAGTGCAGTTTTAGATATGTCCTGGCATTTCTAAGGTCATCCAATCCAGTGAAGTATACTTAGCTACATCATTAGTAATTGTCCAGCCAGAAATATTGCACTTTTTTAAACATAAATTATAGAGATAATTATATCTAATGTTCTTTATTCAGGAGATTCTAGAGTATCATATCACAGGATGCTCTTCACAGATTTCCCTTGTATACATATATATAGTCTAAGAGAAAAAAGCAAGAAAAAGTATTTAGTTTCTGTATAACACCATAAGCTAGCCTCTATACATCGAGAAAAACAATTAAGAAATATTTAATTAATTTAATTAATTTATCTAATTAATGTGATTCATGTGAGTCCTATTTTCATATAGACCTCATGGATATCAAATGGAAAATAATGTTTCAATATCTATCACATACGGGTCAGATTTTCAGAAAATGTACAGTTGACCTTCACCAATCTTCTCAAATAACCAAAATTTCAGACGACAATAAAGTTCAAAATACAGTCAAACCTAACCAAACAGATTGCTAGAATCAATGCAATGCCGAATATACTAAAATTTACCTAGTATTGACCGAATTGCAGCCTAATTTTGCAAAATTGACTAAATGTGTACAGCTGCCAATTGTACATTTTCTGAAAATCTGACCCATATAATAATATCATAGTGTTATTGTATCTTCCACTGCAGGGGCGTATGGGTCAGATTTTCAGAAAATGTACAATTCGCCTCCACCAATCCTCTCAAATAACCCACATTTAAGACAAAAATGAGCTTCAAAATGCAGTTCAACATAACAGAACTGATACTTTAAACCAGTGCGATATGAAATATACTCAGATATACCCGGTATTCAACCTTTTTCAGCCTAATTTAGGAGAATTTCCTAAAAGTGTAGAGCTACCAGTTGTACATTTTCTGAAAATCTGACCCGTATACAAGAGACATCGCTTTTGCAAGCTGCCCTGCTTCAAGTGGAGACATCAGTTCTGCAAGCTGCCATGCTTCAAATGGAGGGGCAAACACGCTGTCCCCACCGCAGACGCATCAACCTGCGTCCATACGCCTCTACAGGTAGAGGAGAGTAACGAGGCTTGTCTGCTGGAATGATTGGCATTATGAGATTAAATGTGATATTTTGCAGGAAATGGGTCATGAATCACAAGAAAATAGATTTTTAAACACCTATATATTATATTTGAAAAGATGGAATTCAGCGGTATCCCCCCCCCGCACACACACATAATTGAATTATTGAATTTAGATTTTTTTTCTTTCATCAGTGGAATCTTATCTAGTCTAGGACCTTCCTCTATTTTTTAAAACATTGTCTTTGCCTCTGACTCTTTCTCTGTCTGACCATCTCTATCTCTCATTGACAACCACTTATCACATGTAAAGATTATTCCCATAATAGTCCAGTAAAAATAGGGTTTGACCTAGGTAAAATTGCAACAGAAGGTTTCTCAACGGTTTTGGTTAGTATGAGTGCCCCTTATTAACATACTAAAATTCTAGAAAACAGCTGCTGACCAGGATGTCTAATTTCTCTTATCGCAATGAACCATGAAACAGCAATTGTGACTAGTCGATTTTCACGGTAAGAAATTGTTTTTGTTGTTACGGGCTGCCCATGTCAATTTGTCAATCATAAGAACAGGCCATGTTGATTTGTGATTTAATTAAGGCCTCAAGAGCCCTATAGACCTGTACGGGTAAAGGGGGACCAGTCCATTCTTAGTACTTATAAACTGTTATAGGGGAGTGGGTCCCCCTGGGGCCCTGACGCATTGCATAAAGAAGCATCCAAATTAGGCTTAGTCCCCGTTTGTTGGGCTGGTGGGGATTTTTAGAACAGCTTAGTCCCCATTTGTTGTACACACAGAGACCAGTTGCAGGCCTACTAGTGTTGGACTTCTGTTCCGGCCGACCACTTACATCAACGAAAATACAAAACAATATTTACTGCTCCAAACGGCAAGATCATGGTTCAATTTGCTTCGAAATCATTTATAAATTGGTGTTAATGAGAGTAACATCCCAACAAAAGGGGACTAAAGCCATTAGATCCTTTGGTTATGGTCCTTCGTTTTGTCTAAGGCTCCCGGAAACAAACCTCGGCTTTGCCTCGGCTTGGTTCCCAGGAGCCTTAGAGAAAACTCATGACCATAAGCTCAGGATCGAACCGCTTAATAGACATCATCACTAAAGTACCTCATTTGATTAGAGCAGTGGGGTAGTCTGGTTGTAGTAGATATAGCGGAATATTTCCCCCAAGGTAGAGTTGAGAGACTTGATATCCTCTGGATTGTGCTCCTGCTTGTGATACCTGTAGTAGAGGTGCATGGCATAGTTGTTGGACCAGTCATACAATTGTCCCTCTCCAAATATTAGCTTCTTAAAGTCATCCCGGATGCTTGGTCTGAATATGGTCTCCCACTCCACGTGTATGAGGTGAGGCTTGGCCTTTGCTAGTCTCAGGGGCACAAATAGTGAGTTCTCCGCCCAAATTTTCGCATTGTAGTGACGGTAGCCCTCATACCACTCCAGCAGGAAGCTGACATTCTTGGCAGCGCCTATAAACCCATTAGCCAGATTTGTGGGTGTAGGTGCAGGCAGCACCATGTTGTAGTACCTATATGCATAATGATGGGGATTTACTAACAGTACTAATAACATTTATTAACCTGTTAATAAAGATGATAATATGATAATGACAATTTACTCATCTCTACATACTCATGTAATAATTTTATGATAAATAAAAGTATTTCTCAATTCAACTCAACTCAATATATTAAATCAAAATAAGAAAAATGCTACAGATGAGGAATCAAAGGATGTTTGCAGATGACACCATTATACTGGTTCTCATTCCACCAATATTATTAAATAAATACAAGCAAACCATGATGCAACACATTACTGGCATAAATTGAATAGGATGTCTCTGAGATTGCACAATACCAACTTATTGCAACCCATTGAATAAAAGGTTTTAAAATTAAAAAATGCAATAGTGTGCTACCTTAGTGGGTGCCAGGATTTCAATGCCACAATGTCATTGTCTATAAAGAAGCCTCCCTGCTGTATAAGGACCCTGAGTCTGGCCACGTCAGCTTTGTGTTCAGGGAAGTGGATGGTCTGGTTAAACACATCCTGGGGGGTGTCCATGTAACGTAGCTGTATTTCTGGTGCCTGAGTGAGCAGTTTGTGCCACCAAGTACCACATGGGGGCTGGGTGTACCATACAATGAGCTGCTCAGGCCTGACATACTTGTGTACACTGTACCAGCTCATGTACACATGGAAGCTCAGTGTCCACTTACTCTTTGGGTAGAACCAGATGACATGCACCACGTTAGGTATCACCGCCTCTTTTGTTCTCCTTGCTTTGTCAGGCACTGATCGTGGCATTGGCTTGACCTTGATGCGTTTTATGCCATCATTGAAAGGCAGATTTTTGAAACTTATATTCACTTTATCATTATTTGTTTGGGCTTTTGTTCTGTAGTTTGTTTTGTTGATTGTCATTTGGTTCATTACATTCTGACAAGTACAGTTTTTCCACATCCTTGTCTTTACTGATGCAGTTCCATTGTTCTGGTTTCCAAAAGTTTCAGGTTTTAATATCTTTGTTTTGTTGAGCTGAATTGTCCATGCATCCATAAATTGATGAAAGCTAGAAAGAGTCAAATATGTAAACAAGCCAGTCATCACAAGCACTAATATACCACTGCGTCTACTCCGCTTCTTCAACACACCAAACGCACCAAACAATCTTTTAATAAAAGATAATATACTTGACATCTTAAAGGACGGTGGTGGACTAGTGTCCTCCTTGTTTTGTGATCAATTTCGCACTGTGTTCTTCCCTGTCTTGGATATTTGTGAAGTTATGATCTGAAGAAAGAAGAAAGCCATTAATGACCCAAACATACGACTTGATGTTATGTGTGATGAACTGAATATTTCTTGTATTCGCACTAGAGGTAACAGTGCCCTTCTGGGGCTTATATTTAACTTTAGCAAAGAGCAGAGACGTATCCAAAATCTTCCCAGAGACACACTTCTCACACAAGGCGTTAACTCACTAGTCCCTGCTCCTAACACAAAAAAACTAAGAAAATCAGCGATGATGCAGGGCCCGGTTCTATGGAATCACCTGCCAACATCCAAAAAAATGATGTATCGCTTTTGAAATTTGTCACATAATGATTGATTCTGATTTGGTCCAGATCTAGTTTTATTGATTGCGTCTCGTGTATGTTTAGTGATGACATACTCTTTGTTTTTATCTTTTGCGGACTGATTGTTCTCCTTGTATGTTTAATTATTTGGTTTTATTGTTACCAAAAAAAATACAAAAAAAATGTATTACTTTGGAACTGGAGGCATGGAACTTAGAGTTATAGCGAATGGCCTTATACTTGACACATACTTCGTTGAAAAAGGCTTTGATGCACAGTGATTTTTTATAGAATAGCCTCTGTCTATTAATGTAGTTTTTGGTCAGTAACAAAGATAAGTTGATTTTTTAATGCATGAATCAAAGTAAGCAATATTTCTTGAGGGTCAATCACTAGTCAAGTAGTTAAAATTTTCTCCTTAGGCCCCCCCAACAAAAAAAATAGGTGTGTTTCCGATTTACCCCCCCTCCCCCTACCTAGAAAAACCTTACCCTACCTAAACAAATTTTACCATACCTGATTTTTTCCCCATCATATCTCAGTTTTTTTGGATTTTTTGACAAAAAAAGCTTATGAAAGCAGCAAAACGGGTTTTCTTAACCTGGAACTGTCAAAAAGCACATTTCCCATGTTCAAAACAACTATTCTTATGAAAAAGACATTTTTCTCAGTTCCGGGGAGGTGGTTTCCAAACAAAACAAAATATAATTAATTAACAAAAAAAAAGTTTTCAGCCAGATAAATCGGAAACACACCTATTTTTTTTGGCCTTAGGATAACCTCAGATTGCATGCATATCTTCAACAGACCGTCTTGGAATTTGGTACATCTGTTCATGCGATTAGTAGCGGTAAGCACCCCACAAATGAGAATATTCCAAGGAAGAGATTTTGTAAATAAAACACTTAGAAAAATATGAACTTGGGGATTCGTTTTTCTGTGACTCATCACATATGCCTTTAAATTCAAATTCATCTGTTTAAAGCATTAGTGTTATTAATTTTAGCAGGTGCATTATTACACCCCTGTGCTGTTGCTTCCTATACCTTCAGCATTGTATGTCACACTTGGTCATAGTGGTGCATAACATGTGAGTTATGTCACCCTTGGCGTATACAACAAGTAGGTCCACCAACAACTTAAATTACTTCTTTTATTTTTAATTATTTTATATTTTTTATTTGTTAATGGGGTGTAATAAATATGGAACAAAGCTCGGGTGAAGTCTGTACACTTGTTAGTGACCTCGGGAGCGCAGAAGATCTCGGGCTAACGCCCTCTAACTTCCCACGCTCCCTCGGTCAATAACAAGTGTACAGACTTCCCCCTTGCTAGGTTCCATCTATTTAGCGTGGTGCCAATTGATTGATAAATATAGTATCTGTCTGCCATATATGATAGGCAGATGATATGTCTTATCTCCCACCATCTCCCTATTATGATCAAATAGAGAATGGTTCCAATTTTAAAACTTATACAAACATTTTGATTTCAAATTTTCGATGCTTAAGATGTTCTACAAATCGTAATGAGAATATATATAGGGCCTATATATATTGTTTTAACTAATTTTAACTTATATTGTACTTTGGCTTTAAAATTTCTTAAATTGGATCTTTTTAATAGAATCCATAACAATGTTTTGGCTTTTGATTAACAATTGAAGTTTGTATTCAAATCATGTTAAACTTCTGATCCCCATAGTTTGGTTATGGGGAAGAATGTAGATAGACAGTGGTATAGAAATTAGAAATATTAATTAAATATCCAGAGGAAGGTAGAGAATACCACATCATGAATTAAGATTTATTTAGAAGTATTGTAGTATCAAACAGAGGCATTAGAGGCATTCAATAAATGCATGTACTTTCTCTAAGTGTGTTTCCTGATAAGGTATGGGTGACATGACTTTACTCTTTTCTACTATTGGAGAAGGTAATACCAATAAATATTCAAACAATTGTTAGGCAAAACTTTTCAGTATGGACGAAGGTTTTGCCCTTAATTTATCATCTTTATCATAGTGAATTTTTGGTAGCGTACAAAATACGTACATTTCAAGAACACATGTACATTATAACAGATGTTCAGGCCTAGTTTGGTTTTTGAAATGTATTGTGGTGTACCCCTCCCCCCCCCCCCCCCGTCTCCAACACCAATATATGGTCGAAATATATGTTGGCATAGTTGGGTACAAAAGGTCAAACTTAGAACTTGCCCCCCCCCCCCTACTCCGCCATTTCAAAATAAAATTTTCCGATCAACTCTCTATCAGTCCGATACACACACTGATTGCTTTTCAAACTTGGCGCGAACTAGCCTAGCAACGACCATGGATGCGACCAATCAACAACTACCATGGCCCAAACGTATGGTGGCTGGCCTCGCCCAATTATATTTATATTTAATTACTTAAATATACACCATATAATAATTAGTATCTGGTTCTGTAGCAGTGAGCATTTTGTTTATCAATTAATTTATCAACCCGTCTGTTATATCATGTTTAATTTGACCGTCAGCTTCGTCTGAGATTGATGCTTGTCATAATGTCTTAGCTGAATACAAATCTTAAATACAAAAAAATACTTTAAGTCCATGTGTCATACGGTGCAATCTAGCCGTTCGCTCAATGTATAGTAACATTTATCCACCCACCATATGGACGGCTGTTATTGTTATAGACGACCATCTGGTAACATCTGCCGCCAAAAATAGAATAAACAGATTCGTTATACTGACTCCTGAATGAGGGCGTGATTAGGTGTTTTTGTAATAAGCGCACCAGCCATGTTGCACATGAATAACCTGTCCCATTGTATCTGGGCACAATGGTTTAGGGTTTAGCTGTATAAGTATTAGATTAGAGGTCATATAAGGGGATGTCACTGGTATATTATAATGTGATGTGTTACAGCAAATGATTCACAAGTCGCAAAAAATGGAGTTTTTTAAAAAGACATTTTATTGAGCTGGTTTCGGTGGCACAGTGATATTCTCAAAGACTCAAGTCAAAATAATACAAAAGTTTTCATTATCGATTCGATGTACAACACAAGCATTACTATAAATCTAAATATTTAATATATAATAATTCATTTGACAACGCTAGCCAGTTTTAATACTGACATTTTTGTTTTTGTCGACACAGACGTATCATTCGATCAATTGAGAGGGTGATATGAAGAGGGTGATATTTACACATCAATACTTTTTAGTTTTTTTTCATCATCACATCACAGAGGTTGAGAAAAATAATGAGCAGTACGATTTTAAAAAATCAACAGGGCTTCAATGGAAATTCTGATTCTTTTCAATATCAATTAACATTTCAGGTCGTTTAGACATTTAGTCCACGAAATGAGATATCATCGTATTTGAAAAGACGAGATCAAGCCGAGTCCAACATTAAAAGACATCTAATGAGCACTTCTATATCTTTTATACATAAACAGGTTTGTTATATTTATATAGTAAATTACTAGTAAAGTAGTTAAATATATTCTTTAGTAGACGGTTTAACGACCTAAAGCCTATAATTTGCACGCAAAATTATAAGCAAACTTTTTGAAAAAATGCTTGCACTTATGCATTCAGGGCCTCGTACTATTAAAGGTAAAGGTGTCATTTCGTCTGACTCTCGTCCTGCCACCCCCTCCCCTTCCCTCACCCCCCCCCCCACCACCACCCCGCTCCCATGGGCCTCCTCGCCCCTGTGACGTGTATATGGGTCAGATTTTCGGAAAATGTACAATTGGCAATCTCAGGAAATTTTAAATTCTAAATTAGACTGAAAAATGATGAAAACCAGGTATATCTGAGTGTATTTGGTGTGGCGTTGATTTATAGTATATATATATGCATTTATACTATCTGTTTTGCTCTATTAAACTATATTTCGAGGCTCATTTCTGTCTTAAATGTGGGTTATTTGAGAGAATTAGAGAAGGCGAATTTTCTGAAGATCTCACCCATATGCTACTATCAGCGCTAAACAATCCCAACAATTCTGAGCAAGGGTTCTTGTTGGAAAGCATTTGAAAAATATAATTGTTTGCCTCCTATCACTTCTATTTCTGTAACACAATGTCATCTAATATATGCTTGGTGCGTTGGCTTCTTTTGAGAAATGATTATGCATACATAGTACAATACTTAAGGACTTTAGGACTTTAGGAATGTAATTATTTGTTTTTATTCTTCTCATTCTGTTCTGTTCGTCTCCCCCTTCCCCCTACTGCCCCCCCCCCCAACCGACACCCATCCTCCACCAACGCACCCCTACCGCCCCCTCCCCTACCAACACTCATCTCACCCATTGCCAGGCCAGTCAGTTGTGTTGGACACAGGTGTGTAGGCCTGTATACCACCAACAAGAAATCACATTGATTTTAAACTGAATTCTCAACCTCAGTTTGGATTTAAATTTGGGTTATTTGCGAGGAATGCTCAGGATTGTTCAGGCTAACTGTACTTTCTCAAGCTACTTCACTCATGAACTGTCTATATAATCACCTTGTGAAGAGGATTATATTATTGCCAGGAGACCATTCTACACTGCAACCTTCATTGCATGGAATATGTTGAATTGTTGACTAATACAATACTTGGAATGTCTTCCTATCAGATCTGAGAAATAGACATCATCTGTGAAGGGGAACTTTACCATTGGCGACTCAATTTAATCATGGAATTAAAACAGATTAGGAATTGATAATTGAATAGGGGATTTGCATGGCCACCATCTTGGATATTGATATGCATGGAATTATGGGAGTTGTATATCAGCCAGTGTAAAAACTATAGAAAACATGTTCTGTTTAGCATGGAAGATTTAACAGTGTTCTCATGTAAATAGCCTTGTGTTTTACATGATTCCTTAGAACAAGATTTCTCCATCATGCATTTGGTCTTCATCCATCATTTACAAAACCTGGTAAAGCACTGTTACGATGAAGACATTGCTAAATAGATTTTAGCTGAATCAATCCCAGCATGCAATGTAATATAGATCCGCAGTGAGACATGCAAATGCCTTACAACATGTATATTGAGTGTGCGCTCAAATAGTTGAATGAAATTCCATTCTAAATTACGATAATTTAACTTTTGATTCAACTCAATTCAACGTATACAAACATTATTAGAAAGAACACACACATCAAAATTGTCAGTTCCAGGTCTTCCAATATGTTCCTAGACACTACTAAAGCAGCCTGCTCATTACAGAGATGTTGTTGGTGGATGAAATACGAGCATGTTCTTTCATAACATCTGATACACACTTGGGCTAAATTAACATAGGAGAATAGGATCGTCCAGGGACATTTTGCAAGCTAGTGGTCTGCTGTGGTTGTGCAGATAATACGGACAATATACAGTAAAACCTATACTTGCCGATACCCCTATGATCTGAATACCTCACTATTAAGGACACTTTGGGGAGCCTTTACTGGTCATTTTCCCTATGGTGACACCTTGTCAATCCGTACACCTCCCTATTATGGACAGTTGAGTCTAGTCCCGGGACATCCGTTATAGAGAGTGTTTACTGTACTTATACCATCCACATAATTGTTTTTTTTATATTCATCTACCTATAAATTGCCTCTATATATACCTCATCCTGTTACGACTGAAATGCTTGAGCTCATGTATTAGAATTGGCTTTATAAAACATATCTCTTAAATGAACTTGGCTAAGTGAAAAACCTGGAGAAGGGGACTTGTACTCCCACTATAAATAAAATAAATTATATTAATTAGAGACTAGAATCATGTTTATTCCGAAAGTGTTCACCTCACGTCCAAGCTTAACTTTAACAATTTATTTGTCTGTATCCCTAGTTATGTATCTAATCATTAATATGACACAAAATCAAAACACATTCACTGAAAGACGAAGCTCACACAAAGTCAAAGACAGGCACTCTATGGAGCTTACCAATAATACCAATCATACCTTAAACCCCAATTATCGTCTGGTCAGCAGACTGATTGGTGGATTGGGGAACATACTATGGATTTACTCATCTACTCTGGGAATTGCTCACACCACCAACAGAACTGCTCACATGTGCTCCAGTCAAGGGTATATCCTGAGAAGAATGTTTCCACACATGTCCCATAGAACCATACCTGATAGTGAGTGCCACCCATTGGGCACAGCAACCAGGCCATTAGGTACTCCCAGCTATGCAGAACACAGTGCCTTCTATGATGTTGGGCTAATCAATGAAATACTTGACACAAAGGATAATGTTTATTTGTGCTGCTATATGCAGAACCTTGGTTATATTCTCCCAGTGAGAGAGCAGATTAAAAAGGAGTTGACCTTGAGTGATGACCTTCAAGTCAAGGCCCAGATGACACTGAGACTGATCGCCCAGAAAAAGGCAGAACTAATGAACTGTACTATGGAAACTAACCAATCACCAGGCTGCAAAGCAGGGAAGATGCAATGCCCAGTCACTACCAACCAATCAAATGGAAGGATAGAGGTCAATGGTACTGAACCAGTGTTTATCACTATTCACGCCAGGAGGGGTGACATGTTACGGCATTCAATGCCAGATTTTATGCCAGGTGCAGACTATTTCCGTAAGGGGGCGGACATATTTCGTCAGAAATATCACAGCAACGTGATCTTTATAGTTGCCACTGATGGTATAGATTGGGCAAGAGAAAACATCAAAGGTGATGATGTTTTCTACAGCAGAGACTTTGGAGTTGATAATTTTGTTAATGAGTTTTCGCTTGCTGTCGCCTGTAACCATACGGTGATGTCAGTGGGAACATTTGGCTGGTGGATAGGGTTCCTCACAGGTGGCGATGTGATCTACTATGCTAACTGGACTAAAACAATTCCACCGAGAGAATGGAACCTCAACGGACAGAGATTTCCACAGCACTGGAAGGGAATTTGGACTTAAATATGATCCCACTTTCCGAAGTTATTGTTTGTTGGAATGTTTATTGATTCGCTCACCTCTCACAAGGGGGAGGTGAGGGGTTTGTAGGTAGAGGGCGACACAAGCTGGATGACAGGTAGGGTTTGATCGTGCCCCTACTCTTACTCTCTGCTGATCCACCTCTGTGTCCACACACATTTTTGGCATACATTCTATACAGCCTAGAACACTTTTCTGTTATGCAATGATGACACTTCCTGCATAGACACTCACGGCAATAACCCTCCCAAGGACAAGATAGAGACGGTCTGGCCATCAACAATCAGCTATTGATTGAATCATTCTACCTTGTCTGAATATGTCCACCGCCTTCCATTTATTTCTAAACCGGCTCTTAATGAGAACTACATTCTAATTTAGCCCAAATGACAGAATAATGCCTTAATTCCCTTAAGTTATTATGGCAGTTGTAAACACTATAATGCTATAGATAAATTAGTATAATGTTTTATATGATTTATAGTCTTAGCATAATTAGTCAGTGCTCAATCAATTTCGTATTGTGGGATGGACTGCCAGCCAGTGATGACTGGTCATTTGTGATTTGTGATCATCCAAAATGGATGCAAAGACAAGGAAGAGAATGTTGACCAAGTCTCATCCAAGACCTGCACCGTTTCTTAAGGGATTGATGTTATATGAATAAATTTCAATCACAAATAATTATTGCCCTGCTTTATTTTGTAGTTGAGTATGTCTGACATACATAACCAAATTTGAAAAAAATTTATAGAGTTTTTCAGTACTTTATAAGCTCCTAGCATAAGGCATACGCACGGTATAACACATGAGAAAAACCAGTGCTAAACCTTTTAATTCAATTAAACAGCAGTTGATTTCATTTATACTAGTGTATTATTCTTAGTGTAGCGATTTTAGGATGACCCTTAGATCTGATACAATTCTCGGTTAAATACAAGAACTAGATATTTATTTCCAGAGGGTATTTCTCTTTCATTGTAGGCATACGCACGGTATGCATATGCATTGGATAGGTATTTTGGTTGGAAACATGTGTGAAGCTTTTGAGGGTCATATTTGAACTTAGCACTTTAAAGAAATATTCTACATCAACTTAAAAATTCTAAATAATTATGGCATTAAGGGGATGTGCCATGAGTATGCCACTCCATACAAGTTTTATGTAAGGTATCCTATGAAATATATAATCGCAAATCAGTACATGTAGTCTTATAAATGGCCTGGATGTGGTAAAAAGTAATTTCTTACTTAAGAATATTTGATATGATTTTGTTCAATTGCAGTTTTATTACCGTGAAGCATCTTAAAGCGAATTTCTACTAGACTAAGGTATATTTCTAAAAGGGGTGACATTAAATAGGAAAAAAGACCACTTATAGAAGTTCTTATTCTCTTTACTTAAAGCGGCAAGGACGTCTTAACATTTATTTATAGTTTTTAAGAATATTATGAAGTCCAATATTTATTGTCTTATATGTCTCAATTCTCTTGTAATGGCATACGCACGGTATATGGGTCAGATTTTCAGAAAATGTACAATTGGCAGCTGTACACATGTAGGAAATTCTGCTAAATTAGGCTGAAATTTGGTCAATACTAGGTAAATTCTAGTATATTCGGCATTGCATTGACTCTAATAATCTGTTTGGTTATAGGTTGAACTGTATTTTGAACTTTATTTTCGTCTGAAATTCGGGTTATTTGAGAGGATTGGTGAAGTTGAATTGTACATTTTCGGAAAATCTGACCCATATGCATACTCATGGCATGTTTCTGCTAATCTTGATAATTATTTTAAATGTGTTTTGGCAACATAAATGGGAGATACCTTGTTTATTACCTTGAATAAGGGTCCAACTTATGTATACATGTTTAAAGTTAAATATATATATATTTGCCTAAATAACCTTTGTAGTTAAAATAAAATTGAGAACACAATGTCTAGGCATACGCACGGTATGCCAAGGGTTGACTATTACATACCTATCAAAAAGATACGTAAAATTTTCAAATAGAATCTCCTAAAACATCATATAATATGCACAAATATTTTGTCTACAGAATAATCATAAATTTGATCTACATTTATACATTTATTATGATCTTTTTACACGAGCAATGGACTTTTTTGGTACCTTATTGTAAAAATGGCCATTACATATTTGTCATTAAAAGGGAATATTATATAAACTAGGGAGGCTTAACTGGTTATGTACTAATAAAATTAAGATCGATATAGCGATAGGGGGGAATGGAATCAGTGAAAAAGGGGAGGGGTAGGTGGGGGGAGGGAAGGAAACACTGTCGAGAAATATTATGTATTATAAAGTCTGTTTAGCGATTGCTATTCCATGTAATATGAAACTTTATCATCAAACATAGGACATTTTAAATGTCAAAAGAAAGCACATTACGTGCTGTAATAATAATTGTGAACTCAAAAAATCAATAGATTAAACCAATGTAAGCATGTTAATTATAGATTACTGTTTATGTATTATGTAAACATTCAAAATGAAGTGTTATCAACCGGCCAGCCAGGAAAACCAGCAATTGAGCAGAGGGCTAATACCTATTCAGAGGGCTAATACCTATTCAGATATAGATTCGGATTGTTGCATCTTTGATGGCGGATTTAATGAACCACATAAATCATGTCTAAAGTCAATATTCCTGTTGCGTCCCAGAGTTGTCATCTGTACGATTTATGCAATATTACAGACTTTTCCTCTTTTTGTTCACATATTACGCATAACCAAAATATATTATTAGGACACCTGTTCCTATTACCAAACAAATAGATTAATGGCACCGACTATTACAGAGATCTTTTCACCCATTACAAGGAGTCTTTTTACTATGACGACTCCCCTATTACCCATGACCTGTGTCATCTGCTGCTATAACACATCGCACCAGGGGATGGCAGTGATCACAAGGGGATGACAGTGATCAGCTTCTGACTTTTGGGTTCCTTTCCTTTCTGTCATGTCTGTATCTACCTCACCGATCCCACAAGTCTGCAAACATAGTTCTACACTGACCTAGATTCGAGGTTGAGGGTGCGTCAGGCACACACAGATCATGCAGGCCTTGCTCTGAGTGAGGGAGGACCGTTTATTTTGTGTGGCTAGGGGAGATGCAGTTCTAATCGTTAAGTAGGGTATCCACTTACACATCGGTTGGAACGACCGTCAAGAGTGTACAGAGGGGACGGTCAAACGGTTACCACCGATGGCCACTTTTGACCATCGCTGTTGACTGTCCTCGGTATTTACTTGCACGTCAAAAAGAGCCCCCAGGGACCACCAGACATTTGATTTATTACTGTATGGGCATTTCTGGTCATATTTCTACATATATATATTGACCATCCCCAGTATTCCCTTGCACATCAAAAAAAGCCCATATGGTCCCCTACATATATATTAGTAGAGAGGGGAGTTATCGCTGTATATTGATCTCGGTCGTTCGGTAAATGATGATTCTGGTGAAGGATGTAATAAAGTTGTTGTTTCTTATTGATTTTATTTGACACAAGCTTTCGGGCTAGTTTGCCCTTCTTCAGATGAGATGGTATATACATATATATATTAGCAAATCATCAATCTCCAGACTCTACCAAACTCTCCTTGATATTACTAGATATATTAATTTGAAATATATATTTTAAAAATAGGCTTGGCAAACAGAGCCATGTTCACTGCCTTGTGTTATGGGACTGGATTTTTAGCAAATCATCGATCTCCAGACTCTACCAAACTCTCCTTGATATTACTAGATATATTAATTTGAAATATATATTTTAAAAATAGGCTTGGCAAACAGAGCCATGTTCACTGCCTTGTGTTATGGGACTGGATTTTTAGCAACTAGAGAGAGCGGGCTAGTGAGACTTCTTATATTATTCTTATTGTTCCTGATTGACCTGCATATTATTTAATATTGATGTACCTTCACAATGATTATTATTTAAATCATTAATTAATTTCGAATTCTAAATTAATTGTTTTTTCTGGATTTTTTTTCCCACACTAAAGGTGCTTATGATCTTGATGAGCCTCCTGTTCATTCCTGTTCACTTCTGTGAAGTTACCAAATTCCCCACGAATGGAACATACCTGGTAATGGCAAAAGTGGGAAATACCTTAATTTTAAATAGAAAGAAAGCTTTAAATCCTCACTGAAACTGGTCCGATCTGAATAAATCTAGATTTTGATTCTAGGTATGATGGCAAACTGCCCCACCCTATGGGTGTTTATCAGGGGTAAGACATGGGTGATAAGTTTTAGACCAAAACACGGTTCACAATTGCTTAAATATATGATTATTTATTTGATGTTTTTTCATAATATAATCAGGGCCTAACTAAAAAATTGTTGTGTTCAATAAG
This sequence comes from Sthenelais limicola, assembly GCA_942159475.1. Taxonomy (NCBI): domain Eukaryota; kingdom Metazoa; phylum Annelida; class Polychaeta; order Phyllodocida; family Sigalionidae; genus Sthenelais; species Sthenelais limicola. The sequence continues at coordinate 14,552,564 of OW804098.1, forward strand.
TTAGCTTCTAATGTCTCCTACATCGTCAACTTGGTTGTTTTAAGGTATTCGAGAAAATGGAATTTATATGAATTCTTTGGGGAAAAAATAGAGCATACTGCTGGTCAACTGTAATGACTCGTTCTAATATCATATATATGAATTGCTTCTTCTGTGTGTGTGTGTGTGTTGGCAGGTGGAGAGGGGGTCATAATGGAAAATGTGGGTAGTTCTGCCTATAAGCTGTACAGCCATGTTGCTTGTTGTTAGTATGTGAAACAATTGTATGATTATATATACATTTATATTGATATCCTTACATGATGACCCCGCCCCCCAGCACCCATACATCATACATCATACACTATAAAGCGAAATTCTCGGTCATTGATGCACATATTTCGGTAAAAGATGCGTGTTTAATGCATAGTCCACAGTTTTTTTAATATGTAAAATAAAATATTAAAAAGTTAAAATATTTCTTGGTAGAAATAAGCCTAACGACTCCCGAAATTATTTTTATAGTGATATATATATATGAGATATGGAATCGATTCTATTATAGGGATAATGTTGTGTCGAGAAATAAGAAATAAATATGGTATACGGTGGTAATTTTTAGACAGAATAGAAAGATTTCCTTCTCGTGGAGAACATCAAAATTGTTGCTTCTCAGACCTACCAGACCCCCCCCCCCATATTACCTTTCCAGAAACACATCGTTTTTAGCGTTTTCAGACATAAGAGCGGCCGTCACAGCCAACTAGTGGCTCTATATGTAGATGTCCAGGTGGGATGCCTAATAATTAATCTATTATGGAATATCTTTTGGAGATTAAAGCTCCATCACAGAAGATCTTTAGGTTCTGGGATCACTCAAATATTCTGACTGAGAAACGTAAACTGACTGAGAAAGTATTCGTAACGTTTTTTTTATTTGATTTTTAAAAAATATTCTTATCATCCGCATTTTTTCTCGCCATGGGGAACAAATTCCAGAATGCTATGCGTGTTTTCCTTCTCCTCAATAAATTGAATTTTGTGGCCAATAAAAATATTTTTAAAAAAAATAACATTGTCATCACTGGGGGCAATAATACAATGCTCAGAGTAAAAAATATTACTTAATACTAACAAATACTCATACATATTTCCACTTTTTAAGTCAAAATATTCATAATAATCACTAAAAATACCAATAATAAATCATAAATCAATAGAAATGATAAAAATAAATGTACAGATGAACTCCAAACCTTTCGCCAAAATGGTCATAAGCATATTTGGCACCAGGAAAACACCCACATATCAAAATAAGCAGTAAAATATGCCCAAAATGGTCACATGCGACCGATTGACCGTTGCTTCGGTATCCACTCGCACGTCAGTCAAAAAGTGCGTGCGACCGATTGAAGGTGACCGCGTGGCTCTGACCGACGTGTAAGTGGATATCGGACTTTAGATATGGGGTGGGAATGGGATGGGGTTATGAGGTATGATTTTGTACTCTTTATTTTAGTCATAATTGAAGGGCAATATAATGTATTTGTTGTAATTAACTAATGCCATCTTTAAGAGGCAAGTAGCCTATGCTATATATAAACTTAGCCCTCCCCTCCCTATACACGATGACCAGCATGCAGCAGACCTATCTGGCATAGGAATACATTGTAGTACATTAGGGTGAAAAGGAATGACATCAGACGGTGGCTATGTGCACATTTCTGTGAGAAAAAGAAAATCCGAAATCCAAGAAAGTTTCTATTCGGATATTAAGATATCCATAAGCCATGTTGATTATGTCTTAGGATATCTTAGAAAAGGAAAATGATATACAAAAAAGAAAAGTGTTGGATTTGTTGGATATTTATTATGACACGTTTTTATCCTGACAGTTTGTATTGGGGACAAAACAATTCCTTCTGATATTATATGAAAACCTCATGGACGCCAAAAAATAGAATTGACCATAATTATAGGAGAGAAGAGATACAGGCCCCCATATAAGTTATAGCTACATTTGATTATATATTTAGTTGCACTCTTTAGTTTGCACTTGCAAAATAACGCAATAAATATAACACATGGGTGTGGCTTTTATCAAAGATATTCTTTCCTTCAAATCCTGCAGCCATTGTAGAGCATAGCCACTCTCAGAGAGACTGTGGTGGTTGCCAAGCAATCCCCGCCACCTAGCTGAGGTCTCGCTACACAATATATCTATATAGACATATTATGTTGATAATATATTCTCTTCATAAAGTGAATATATTGTTGTAGTAGGGGTTGGGAGGCGGTGGACGGGTGATGTATTGGGGTACATTTGTCCACCGCTTGGAGCGCTAGGGTTCCACACTGTGAGTGGATTGGGACCTGGGGGGAGGTATAATGTATCTGATACATACAATGTATCTTTAATCTACTGTTTATTAAATCTTATAGTCTTTTATTTACAAGATCAATTTGTTGGAATGTTTTTTTTTGAGGTTTTAGTCCTTGAGTTGTATAAATAGATGCACCAAATGTCAAGACAGTTTGTGAAATATATCCTGGTATGAAATGGTATTGAATATATATCCTGGTATTGAAAAAGAAATGTAAGTAATTAAATATAATTATGATTTACCAGACGGATTGGGCATCTAGATAGATGAATTGTAATCCTTGGCACAGTCGTAATAGTCCAGACATTTACTCCTCATGAAGACTCGCGTAGTGTCAGCTTACTTTTCAAGGAATACAGATCAAGAAATGAAAACGACTGAAGTCCTTACTTTTCCAGAGCTTTCCAAGCTTTCCATCTACATTCCAGGAAAGTTCATATATTGAGAGACCAAGTAGAGAAAGTGTACCACTTCTCCTCTTCCACAGGACTAATGTAGTCCTAGAATATCCAGGTTGCTATCATACGCATTGGCTGACCCTGTAGGCCATGAGCCAACCAACACAGGCAAAATAGACTTTTCATGCCAATATCAGGGGTGCTACAAAATGTTTACATTGTTTGGCGCACAATCAATCAGTTCTCCACGCAACATCCTCAGTTTTTGAGTAAAGTTGATTTGAATACATAGTTTGGTGGACAATAGATCATGATTAAAAGTTCTCCATCTAATATCCTGCAATTTTTGAGTAAAGTTTATTTAAATAAATTTAATATCAAAATATTGAACAAAATTCTGTAGCTAAATGTGAGGGGTTTAGTAGTCTTTTAGAGTTATATTCTAGTACATAATGACACAAACATTTGTTTTCATACATTTTAAAATGTTTTGTTATATTTGTTTATATTTTATTTATCTTTTAATTCCGAATTACCTGCAGTTTTATGTACTAGAATATGTTACCATACTATGCCCATACCCTGCTCAAATTGAGCACAACACTACTTCCAAATTGTTCTCTTTTTGATATCTAAATCCAGTTCACATGACAACTGCTGTAGATTGGATGAAAAACTTTTATTCCTGTATTATGTATGGCATTATGTACTAAAATATAACTCTAAAAGACTACTAAATAAATTTAATATCAAAATATTGAACAAAATTCTGTAGCTAAATGTGAGGGCTTTAGTTGTCAAATATCAATTTGAGCGGGGTATGGGCATAGTATGGTAACATATTCTAGTACATAAAACTGCAGGTAATTCAGAATTAAAAGTTAAATAAAATATAAACAAATATAAAAAACATTTTAAAATGTATGAAAACAAATGTTTGTGTTAAATATTAGAATTTTGAAGGAGGGTTTTTTCTTTTCAAGGATAAAATACTACAACAGCTCAGAAATAAATCCCATCCAATGTCCTGTATAGTTTTCATTGACATTGGAGTTAGATAAACCTGTGGAAATAACAAAATATAGATACACACAATTATCTGTTTCTCTTATTTCATTATCTTTCTTTATCATACCAGGTTATCCCACTCACAGAGCTTTTGAGTGTTATATAACATTACGCAACAATGATGTAATGGTGATTAACCACATTATAATTAATGACCTGATTATCTATGATTTATAATAACTCTAATAATTACCTTTATTGAATTAATCAATCGCAGTATTATGCAAGTCTACTGAGGAGGACTAGGTAACAACAGACTATATACCAGGAGATAGGTTAACAAGTGAGTGAAGGACAGTGTATATGGGTGCAATCGCCAGAAAATGTACAATTCGTCTTCAGCAATCTTCTCAAATAACACAAATTTAAAACAAAAATAAGGTTCAAAATACACTTCAACATAATCAAACAGATTGCTAGAATCAACTCAATATCAAATATACTCAGATGTATCTAGTATTGACCATTTATCAGCTTAATTTAGCAGAATTTACTAAATGTGTAGTGCTGCCGATTGTACATTTTCTGACGATCTGACCCATATTACCACTCATGTGGATCTGTTACAATATTAATAGTCCATACACTGATAGACCCAACCTCGGTGAGTGACCGTTTTTTCTCAGGAATTCGCTGGCATCCAATTGCCAGGCACTGACCGAGAAAAAAACGGTCAGATTTTCAGTGACCGAAAAAAAACGGTCAGATTTTGGTGACCGAAAAAAAAAAACGGTCATCACTTTTGGTGACCGAGAAAAAAAACGGTCATCACTTTTGGTGACCGAGAAAAAAAACGGTCAGTGACCGATAAATCCCAATCATCTCAATGCTGACTGTTTTTTGCAGGGTGTTTTTTTTACCAATATTTGACCGTTTTTTTCGGTGGTAACCAAGGTTTGACCGTTATTTTTCAGTGGCCCTTTAACTTGACCGTTTTTTGTTAGATTGATGGTTTTTCATTAATTCAAATTATAGGGGTTATGAAATTCCTGGGGTGTCACAGGCTAGTAGTATACCCCTAAAACCCCTGATGAAACCCTAAAACAATTTCAATATGACTAACTAGAAAGGAAATGGTAACAAACACTGAAATCATATAAAGCAACACTTTATTTACATTCATCACATACACATTTATTACTTTATTTACAATTGTGTGTGCTTGGCACAGCCAGGCATTGGGGAGGACTAGCCTCTCATTGCAGATTATTATCGGGCTTAAAATTGTAGTTGACTGAAGCCTAAAAATGAATCAAAATCAATATGAAACTACCATAATTTATGAACTGGGACATCAAGACAGTATGTATTTTCATATTTGAACCAATGCACTCTGCCACAAGTATCCAGTTAAAAATAATACAGGTTACTGAAGCCTCGAAATACAATAATCTATCACAATACTTCATCACATAGATATATCAATAGTGCATAGCCATAGTACTTATAAATGGCACTGTTTGCTTTCACAAATAAGCCAAAGTCCAAAATAAAGAAACAAATACAAAATATATTCAGAAATTCACTCCTCTTAGAGCATTATAAACTCGATAACATTGAGCAAAATATATAAACATTGTACCAAAACCAAGCAGAAAGCATCATTAGTTTAGACCTATAGCTGAGTTTGTCATCCAACTTTGAAATCGATCAGACCTAAGAAATAAAATATTCAATACATTTTCAATATAAAATATTTTAACCTTGGAGCCTATGGAGAACTCAGAATTCACCGAACAATTTAATAAATACACGATGTCATCACCATCAGAGTTCATGACCAGCTAAACAGACCTATATTTAACATCTAACCATTTTGAAACGTCAAGGAAACATATCCTTGCCACGCTGTTCCAGCAATATAATATTCCATTTGTTGGAATGAAACATTGATGTGTAAAAGGTCCTGACATCAGATGCCAAGGCCAAATAGAGAATAATTTCGACCGAATTTCAATTTTAAAATTGCCTAAATCTCGTATTATGAAAATCGAAATATTAAGTAATAACTCTGAATTATCTAGTTAAAAACAACCTTTGTCAAACCTAAAGAAACAGTTTTGAAAGATATATGACCCCTGTTTGGCTGTAAAACAGTAAACATTTTCTCTTAAGACAAAATGCTGCGGAATTTAGATAAAAATGACAATTTTGAATCGGTAGAAGTCTGAATTAGCTTTAAAACATAACCCAGAGTGATGTTATTACCCTCGCCAGTTTTTAATTCAAGAGAAAACAGGGATTGAGGGGGTCAAAGGGGGTGAGGGAAGGAGAGGGAGGGGCGAGATAGGGTGAAGGTATGATAGAGGGTGAGTGGGGAGGGGAGGGGCAAGATAGGGTGAGGGTGTGAATGGGGGAGAGTGGAGGAGAGGGAGGGGCGAGATAGGGTGAGGGTGTGAAAGGGGGAGAGTGGGGGAGAGGGAGGGGCGAGATAGGGTGAGGGTGTGAAAGGGGGAGAGTGGAGGAGAGGGAGAGGCGAGATAGGGTGAGGGTGTGAAAGGGGGAGAGTGGGGGAGAGGGAGGGGCGAGATAGGGTGAGGGTGTGAAAGGGGGAGAGTGGGGGAGAGGGAGGGGCGAGATAGGGTGAGGGTGTGAAAGGGGGAGAGTGGAGGAGAGGAAGGGGCGAGATAGGGTGAGGGTATGAAAGGGGGTGAGTGGAGGAGAGGGAGGGGCAAGATAGGGTGAGGGTATGAGAGGGAAGGGTATGACAGAGGGTGAGGGGGTGAAAGGGGAAGTGGAGGAGAGGAAGGGGCGAGATAGGGTGAGGGTATGAAAGGGGGGAGTGGAGGAGAGGAAGGGGCGAGATAGGGTGAGGGTATGAAAGGGGGTGAGTGGAGGAGAGGAAGGGGCGAGATAGGGTGAGGGTATGAAAGGGGGTGAGTGGAGGAAAGGAAGGGGCGAGATAGGGTGAGGGTATGACAGAGGGTGAGGGGGTGAAAGGGGGAGTGGAGGAGAGGAAGGGGCGAGATAGGGTGAGGGTATGAAAGGGGGGGGAGTGGAGGAGAGGAAGGGGCGAGATAGGGTGAGGGTATGAAAGGGGTGAGTGGAGGAGAGGAAGGGGCGAGAAAGGGTGAGGGTATGAAAGGGGGGGAGTGGAGGAGAGGAAGGGGCGAGATAGGGTGAGGGTATGAAAGGGGGTGAGTGGAGGAGAGGGAGGGGCAAGATAGGGTGAGGGTATGAGAGGGAAGGGTGAGATAGAGTGAGGGGGTGAAAGGGGGAGTGGAGGAGAGGAAGGGGCGAGATAGGGTGAGGGTATGAAAGGGGGGGAGTGGAGGAGAGGAAGGGGCGAGATAGGGTGAGGGTATGAAAGGGGGTGAGTGGAGGAGAGGAAGGGGCGAGATAGGGTGAGGGTATGAAAGGGGGTGGGTGGAGGAGAGGGAGGGGCAAGATAGGTTGAGGGTATGAGAGGGAAGGGTATGACAGAGGGTGAGGGGGTGAAAGGGGGAGTGGAGGAGAGGAAGGGGCAAGATAGGGTGCGGGTATGAAAGGGGGTGGGTGGAGGAGAGGGAGGGGCAAGATAGGGTGAGGGTATGAGAGGGAAGGGTATGACAGAGGGTGAGGGGATGAAAGGGGGAGTGGAGGAGAGGAAGGGGCGAGATAGGGTGAGGGTATGAGAGGGAAGGGTGAGATAGAGTGAGGGGGTGAAAGGGGGAGTGGAGGAGAGGAAGGGGCGAGATAGGGTGAGGGTATGAAAGGGGGGGAGTGGAGGAGAGGAAGGGCGAGATAGAGTGAGGGTATGAAAGGGGGTGAGTGGAGGAGAGGGAGGGGCAAGATAGGGTGAGGGTATGAAAGGGGGGAGTGGAGGAGAGGAAGGGGCGAGATAGGGTGAGGGTATGACAGAGGGTGAGTGAAGGAGAGGGAGGGAGTGATTGGGTGAGGGTATGACAGAGGGTGAGTGAAGGAGAGGGAGGGCGAGATAGGGTGAGGGTATGACAGAGGGTGAGTGAAGGAGAGGGAGGGAGAGATTGGGTGAGGGTATGACAGAGGGTGAGTGAAGGAGAGGGAGGGCGAGATAGGGTGAGGGTATGACAGAGGGTGAGTGGAGGAGAGGGAGGGAGAGATTGGGTGATGGTATTAAAGGGGGTGAGTGATGGAGATGGCGGGGCAAGATAGGTTGAGGGGGTGAATGGAGGAGAGGGTATGTTAGTAGGTGAGTGGCGGAAGGGAGAGGGGGGATGTTGTTGGGGGTGAGTGGAAGAGGGGAGTGGCGGAAGGGAGGACAAATGTTAGGGAAGAGAGGGGGTTATAGTGGAGGAGGGGCGTGAGGGGGAGGAGGGGGATGGGGTGAGGGTATGCGAGGTGACACTTGTTATTATTGCTATCAATTCAAACGTCAGATAAAATAAATCAGTTTCATTTCCAAATTGAAACATGGAGCACAACCCATATACAATTCAATATCACATATATATATCCACTTACAACCATTATTTCAATTATTTACACATGTTAAAATCTTCAGATCTCGTGGCCAGTAAAGGCTATATTCATATTACAAACTGAAGGCAATATACTTAACATGAGTTGAAAAATATATAATAGCATAAATAATTAATTTATGAATTAAAATGATTATTACATCATTGCAAAATACTTCCTTTTGTCATGGAACATGTACAATAGTCTTTATCATGCCCAAATCTGGTGAATCATATTTCTCCAATGGGTGCAGACGAATTAGAATTCCTAAACGTTGTTGTTATCCATCTATTAGATTTGAAATGTTTTGAGGCGGTGCCCACTATTCACAGGATATTCCTGGTGTTGAATGTGAGTTATGCAGGGATGCCCCTCCAACACCAGAGATAGGAACTTCTCCTTAAGAAACAAGACAAATTGGGTTAATATTCATGAAAACAATCCATAGACAGTGACAATTAAATACACATTATACTTGATGCCAGATATAATTAACTGTATCGAAAATAATTATTGTCCACTCAATGCGCTTTGATGGACGTACTGATCATAGACAATGTTATAACTAATGTCTGATTTCAAGTTTTTCTAGGCCTATATGTTCCAAAAATAATTTAACCCCCCAGTACTGCGACAGGAGTCTTCCAATTAAATCAACCATACATTATTTCATCAAGCTATCCCCGGTAGTACTATCACATTAGAAACTTATTTAATATAGACAATAACGTAGACATTATTATTACATAAATAAACTGAGACAATAGCTTGAATGGTTGATGCAAGGCGATATAAATATATATTCTATGGTCAATTCTCATGAAATTGGGGCAATGGGTGATTTCAGAATTCTGAATTCATTTTTTCAAACTTCTCAGAATTTAATTAGGAAATATGTGTGCATTGATAAATAGGGTATTCGGGGAATGTAACCTGAAAATCGCTAATGGATTGGATGAATATTTCTCTCCCAGCATCAATTTGAATTTTAAACTTATTTTGTCCTAGGTGCCTATGTCGGGGTAAGTGTAATGTGTAGAGGTTTGGAAAATAAAATGCCCCGACGTAGGCACCCCACCCCCGACGTAGGCACCAATCTGTATCATATCAGGAATAAATGTAATTAATATATAGAGGCTACTTGCTGCCACCATGGGCCTACATGAATGTGGGTGCCTACGTCAGGGGTGCCAACGTCGGGGGTGTGCCTATGTCGGGGAAGGTTTTCTGGTCATTTGGTCAAATATTTTCCATATATGGGTCAGATTTTCAGGAAATATTTTCAGTACAATTCACTTTCACAAATTCTCTGAAATAATCCAAATTTCAGACATAAATAAAGTTCAAAATACAGTTCAAATTGTACATTTTCTGAAAATTTGACCCATAGGTTCATGCTCAGAATTTGAAGTTGTTAACAGAAGTATATTGACCCAGCTATGGCCAGAAATTTATGTCATAATGTCACTCTGTATTGAGTGAAACCCAATATTATAAACTTACATATCCTGATTTAAAAAACAATGAATCGATTTATTGCATTAATTATTGTCATTGCTACCATATCAGATATAGGCCTATAGTTCATACTGTATGGTAGAACTCCAGCTATAACCAAAATATATCATATCATAAATATCACTCGGTACTGAGTGAAACTATATGCAAGCCTATAAGTCTCGACTATATTGGATTATTGTTATTATTATTATTAATATTATTATTGTTCTTGCCATACTATGTTAAAAATCGTACTGTAGTGTATTGTATGATTATCATAGCAAACTTCACAGCTATGACTAGTTTTTTTTTCATGGTAGGGTAATAAAAGACAAGTGGTAAAAATAAAAATGTAAGCTCAGTTTTTTAATGGAATAATGGAATAATGGAATATTTTTTGGAATAAAAAAAACGCTGACTGCTCCCATTTCGTGAGAATTGACCATATACTAACCCCTCCCGAAAAACGGCCGTCAAAACGGCCACTGAAGCACTATTGAGTGACGGGGTGGGATGCGACACTATCCCGTCAGCCAGGGACGGGTTGTGAGGCCTCCCACCCCGTTGTGTCCCCGGGGTTGTGTCTCCATATATTTAACAAATACAGGGAGAGGCGGACCAACTCTTACTAAACTAACCATCCAAAATCGTTACCGTACAAAATATCTGGTGCGGACACTTCTGGATATACATCTGTTTTATGCTCTAAACTCATACATGGAAACGCTATAACGCCATAACAGGTTTTAAATCAGTGGTAGGCTAAAGGATGCGGCAAGTTGGCGGCCGCCATTTTGTTAATATTGAAGAAGTTTGTGTGTGCAAAATAGATGGGACTTTACCGGTACCATATCACCTAATACATTAATGTAATGTAAACAGGACATAGTTATCACGTATAACATAAACAATGAGTAGGGAGGGATAGTTTCATTCCTAGAAATAATAGATCTAATGAACAGGAATGCATTAACTTACCTTACGTGTTACAACCACAATCGCAGCTTGGCAAAAGTAGGTCACCAGGTACCTGTAGGCCTAGTTCACTTTTCACTCTCTGGGTGGCGTGTGGGGTAGGCGGATAACGTTTAGATTCATCAAATTTTGGTTGTTTCGGCGTGCGTAACTCATTGGGGGTTTATTCAAATCCTACAATATGTTTGTAGACTTTGAGTTGATTTCATGAAATCATCCACCAGTTTAGACAGTGTGCACGTCAACAAAACACTCACTATAACTGGTTTTGGAAGCCCTGACCATGGTTACCTGCCGCCTCCCATTGAGGTGTAAATAAAAAAAATTACGGTGATGATGATGGAACCTGATGTGTGATAGGCCTATATATGCCTACTTTTGCTCCTTTGTAAATAAAAGAATGTTGAAAAAACTTTGCCTCCTGTTCTATATATCCTGTTCTATATATGGATAATCGTCAATCAACCATCAGAATAAAAATAAAAATAAAAATAATAAAAATATAAAAAAATAAAAATAATAAAAATGATGACTACATTTCTTTTACCCCTACCTCTACCCCTACCCCTACATATATAATACGAACTGAGCAAATATTGAGCAAATAAGACATATGGAAGTACTATGCCCGATTTCAATATATATTTTTTGAAATATTAGAGTGACATTGGCCAAGTTCTTTGTTGTATACAAGGCTACACCTATCCTTCAGATCTTACCTATTATTTTACTTTATTTCGCCCAAGGATTCATGGTTCGTAACCCTAGCCCCATAGCAAAACCCCTACTGAACCCCCAAATTAGCTAGTCAACTCCCAGTAGTTAGGCATATACAGGAAGACCAGATCTTGACCTGAGGCGTACTACCTATATTTTCAGAAATTTTCTTTGAATTTTTTATCCACTGTAATGTGCTAGTCATGAAATAAAAGAATTTTATCATTATTATTATTATAATTATTAAACCTAATTAATCAAACGATTTATTTCAGGAAATATACAAGTTCACATGTATTTAAGGACCACAAATATAAATAAATCATAATGAGTGGTAAAATTCATTTTTTTTAAAAAATGTATTGGGGTTAGTTTTTTCAAGTGTGCTATTTTGCCCAAATATTGCATTGTCGTTGATATCTTCTTTAATAATTCATGGAAACTCATGATCTGAGTGCCATCTGATTCCTCTCATCCCGCTTGTTCATTCCTTAGTTTCCCAATGAAACAACTATTAACCATGATATCAAACGTGTAACATATGCATCAATTTGTCCCAAGTCTCCATCTGTGATTTTTCATTTAAATGGTCGTCATGAAGTTAAAATACTGTACTTAACAAAATCATTCCCAAACCAGGAAATCATAGTGAATGGCTAATTAAAAGAGTACTATATACAAAATAATTGGATTTGACAATATCTTGACTTCTAGGGGAGTTAGACTGGGGGGCTAAAAAATATTCTTTTGCTTGTATTCACAATTCTGTACAATTCAACAGATGGCATTTCAAATATGAGGAATATTAATTAGGGTGTTACAAAGCAAATCTACACATTCTACAGTGTGCAACATAGCACCGTCCCAAGTATACTCTAAGCATGTCCCAACTCACCCTGCCCCACTCCCGCTCTCCCCTAGCTGTACATTTAAAACTTGATCCATATAATTATTTGTTTTCTCACGTACATTATGATTGGTGAAGGTGGCAGAAGCATTCCTCACACCTGTACAATATTAGCCCGCCGCTTGGACGTGAGGCGGCGGGCAGTATTGCGAATTTTAGGGGCCCTTTCTGTAGCAGTAGAGACCGTGTCCTCCCTGTGAAAGCTAGCAGCCAGTGACGGCGGCTTGAGTGGTGGAATTAGGGCCACAAATTGAGGAACCGTACACCATACGGAATATGGTCTTGATATAAGGGCAGGGGTCTCCACTCACACTCTGCCTCCTATATAATTATGTTTATTTGTATTTAAGATATTTTTTTATTCAGCACAAAAGATTATGTAACGAATACACTATATAGCCTATCTCAGTCATTGCTGACTACTATAACTCGAGTATATTATATAGAAAAAATGGAAATGCCTAAATTGACCATTTTAGTTAATATATACATAACACAATGACGGATAATTAGGGTTATTAAATTCCACAAGCTTCTAATTCTGGCAACAGTGCCTCTCCTTATACCCTCGATCCATTCTCCACTGGTGTACTAGGAGGGACTAGGAGACATTCAGGATTGCACATGCCATAGCCATGCTGGTGCAGGTCCTGCACGTTCCGTTCCGACCGTATGGTTTGCTATGGTTAGGTTAGAAGAGAAGGAAAATAGAAAAAATAGTTGGCGACGGGACATGTCATTGTAGCCTCCCCCCCCCCCCCTGCCACTTGGCGAAGCCTTGAAGATAGGGCTTCGGCGGTTTTGGTTTGCAGACATTTTGGGTTTAGCTTGTATGCGACATGGTGAGCTTTAGGCCTATATATATTCCTTTTAGATTTTAATCCTTATCCTTTTACATATTATTTTAAAAATTCTTTCACTGGTTATGTAGTCTAGGGGACACCATATGGACGAAAAGATTTTAAAATTATTTCAATATTCAGTGGGGGTCATATATCTTTGAAAATTGCAAATTCCAATGATTTAGACAATAAATAGTTACTACATTACTGCAATAGATATGCAATGACCATTGCGCAATGGTAGCGCAATAAAATTACAGACATCATGTAAAATGTTTATCCAATTAGGCATTTAAAGGATTGGAGTTTTTGGGAGTGGCATGATATAAAGTGGGACCCCTCCTTGCTTTCATGTTTCGCGCAGTTCTCTTATGTTGGTAGATCAGAGACACTCCCCACCCACCCCTCCCCAAGCTATTACACTGAGTCGGATATGTCGCCGATTTTCGCGCTGGTGTACCCACGCGATGTAGCCCACTGCCACATATATAAATGTATATTTGATATTTCCCTGTCCCGAGAACCCCCCCACCCCCAACATGCAACGCCCTTGTTATTCACATTCCAGAAATGATGCAGCGTTTAGGCCTACTCACAGCAACATTACCGCGCGGTAAAGAATAGAATTAGCTGAACATAGAGGAATCTAACTGGCATGATCAGCGATGCATGAAGCGACGGGACAGAAAAAAAACAGTCACTGACTGATATTCTCATCGGCGCTACGGAAAATCAGTCATTGACTGAGATTTCTATGAAGGCACTGAGAAAAACCAGTGATGGCTGTTTTTTACCGAGGTGACTGATAATTATCAGTCGCACCCATTTGCGGCTGAAAATAATCAGTCATTGCTGGGGAAATATTTATATCTGACTGATAAAACGGGCGCGGGTCTATCAGTGTAGGCGAGGGGGGTGGGCATCAGTACCATAAAAGGGGACAAATTCTAACCTATGCCAAAATGTACAGTGGGTCAGGAGCTATTAGTTATGCTATGATACACATTCCAGATAAGTAGCTTAATGGCCGCTAGGGGGCGCTGAAGTTCCAACTTTTTTGATTTGTAGGAATTTTATCTGCAAACCTTAGGTCACAATAAACTAAATACTACACAAAATTTCCTTTCATTTGATATAGTACTAGTCTGTACTAGCAAATACCGGTGCTATGCATGGGATTTGCTAGTGGGACAGTGGGGCCCACATCCTCATCTCTCCTTGTTCCTTCTCCTTGTTCTTTCTCTTTCAAGTTGTCTCTATAACTTCAGCATTCACTCTGCCTCTGTGGGACCTAGCCCTCTTCCAATCCCCATCCTTGTTTGTTTTCTTAGCTAGTCTAAATGCCTTATCTTTATCCTTGCTTGCTAAAATTATTGTCTCGTCATACCAGCCGGGGTGACCCAGACCCTTTTAAAGCTCCTTGTCGGACACATTCTGTCAACGTACTTTGTAATGTTACCAATGACAATATTCCATGCCATGTTGACGTCTTCAGTCATGTAAAGTTCTTCCCAGTCAAGATTGACTAGTATCTCTTTAAGAATTTTTACATCAAGAGCTTTAGTATCTCTCGCTACAAATGACTCTGTGTTGTAACTATTTCTTTCTTTCTTTATTTGTAAGAAAATCGGTAAATGGTCACTTAAGTTAATATCAATCGACCCATTCGCATTAATCCATGTACCATTAGTGGAAACGTGATTAATCGTAGTGGCCGATAATCTACTAATTCTTATATCTTCCAATGCGAGAGACCTGCTAACAGCTCTAGAGCTACCATGCGAGTGGCGTCACGCCTACTGTGACGTCACGATTGGCTTCCATCCCAATCGGTTCTCACCCAGGTAGCAACAACAACAACAACATCTACTAATTTTTGTATGAGTTTTTATAATTTGTTGTAACTTAAATTTATTTAATAAATTCCTATATTTATAAGAAAAAACAGGTGTGTTTCACTCAAGATCAGGTGCGGGAATGGCGGTTGAGGTTAGCGTCCCTAGCAACAACCCGGCAACCACATTAAGGTAGCGGAACATAAAATATATACACATTATATCTTCTACCAACATATAAGGTTACATATGTATTTCTTACTTTCCTAACAATCAAATATTTAACTGTTCCATAGACAATTGATTATGAAAGATAAATATTTCTATTCACGCTTAGATCAACATCTTGGGTGGAGTTAAAATTACGGGCGTCATTCAGGAAGGGAGGCCGTCACAAGAGGCTTGGCATGGGCCTCTTTCCAGCGTGAATACATTGATAGGAGCGTGTTAGCCGTCGGCCGGGAGCGCAAAGCTTGAGTGCGGTAAGGTATGGGATACATGAGCGCGAAATGCAGGTGAGCGGTAAACATGTTTGATACAAACCTATAATTATTATTATATTATAATTATTAATACAAACCTATAATTATTATTATATTATAGTTATTAATACAAACCTATAATTATTATTATGTTATAATTATTAACACAAACCTATAATTATTAGGCCCCTGAGTGAATGCAGTAAAATATTTCTCACCAATCTTCAGGAAATACTCTCAAATTTAAATAATTTCCAAGAACTCTTTATGATGGGTGATTTCAACCTTGATTTCCAAACCATTGCTCATTCGAAGGCTAGCCTATCCTACGAGATATATATATATATATAAGGGGTCTTATGAATGATTTCTCTCTTACCTAATTTATTAAGAAACCCACTCGAACAACTCTAAAATCAAAAACCACCATAGATCATTTTTACTCCAACTCCTCTCATGTCAGCGTGTCAGGAGTTATAGATTTAAATATCTCTGACCATTTCCCGATTTTCTTTGTCAGAAATCTTGGATACAAACCCGATAGACCTCAGTGACTTCTTGTACATCATGCTTAGGATCCAGCTCACAGAAGAGATCGATCATGAATCATGTTAACTATGTCATCTTCCTCCTATTCGGCTATGTTCTCGACGAAATGGCGCAGTGGGATTCCCTTGGGAATCCTGATTCTCCCATAGGCACAAGAGCGCGCCACCAGCCACCTGGAGCGACGAAATTAGTCTAGCAAAGTTGGCTCGATGTCCCAATTTCCTACGTTTTAGTCATCCAGGTGAAAAACCAACGCCAGATTTGACATCCTCAACATTTTTAAGAAGCAAAACGTTGGGGTTCATAGTGTCAATATTGTACTAGTAATGCACATACTGTCATTTCCCAACGAATGTCTAGGCCTACCAGCTTCCAATGCTTAAGCCTTCGTCCTCGCACTCGGCTGTACTCGGTAACACGCTTGTAGTGACGTCATAGCAGCCACTGTATGATGTGCAAAACATCGCCCGTGATCGGCGATCGTTTTGCACATTTAATTCAACACAAACTAAATGATTTTAATGCGTTTGTTGGTGGGCGGGATGGTGGGCAATGTCAACGTACAAAAACATTCCATATTTATGAAAGTAAATACCCCAAGACTTCCCTTCATTCCAATCAAATTGTGACGATAGTCCAACTGGTGCCACACACCCCCTGGATAACTAAGTGCCTGCAATGAGAAGAAGCTGGTGGCGAGTAGATCTAGCATGTGATCTAGCATGTGTTGGCGGCCCATGACGGGTGAAAGGAAGAAAGGTGGAAGAGGACCCCACTCATGCGACGGTCTATTCCTCAGAGGTCTCATTCTTGCCTGGTCATGAATAAATGGATGAGTAGCTGGGAAATGTTCATCGTAAGTGTCTTTAGTATTCTTCATAAGTGAATCTAAAATTATCTATTATCTAAATTGTCTAGGGAGGCGTCAATCTTTCCTGCCTCTGCTCGCCCCTCCATGTGCAGGGCCTCGACCTCATCATGCAGGGCAGTGAATGACAATGCATTATTTGATTCCACTGCTGTAGCTGCTATATCATTCTCAAGTTTGGCGAATTTTGAATCTATGGTACTCGCAATTCTGGAAATTTCAGATTTCAATTCTTGAATTTGTGACTAATTTTCAATTCTTGAATTTATGACTAATTTTCCTTTAACACATCACATAAATGGATGAAACAGATACAAGATGTATTTTGTTCTCGTACCAAATAAAACAAAAACGTTTCTCGATTTCTTGATTTACAAAGCATGCAGCATTATTTAAATGAAACCATACACTAAGTTTCTCATATCAATGTTTATTTCACAGGACGTGAAACAGACACATCAGCATGATTAGCACTGGCAGGTTACATATTAAATCAAAGGTATAAATAGGTCTCTCCAAGAAACATAAACTTCATAAGTATATGGAAAATACCACTAGATCAATTACTTGCCAAATATATTATAATATATATTCTAAATTTCTCTCTTACCAAATTTATTAAGAAACATAGCATTGGGGATAACGTTCTGCCTAACTATTCATATCATATCTATGTAATGATAGTGTTGATATGATATGAAAATGTTCCGGATTATAACATATATATGAGTGGACATATTGACAGATTGGTAAACTAGCTTCTAGAATAATTACCACGTATTTCAGCTCTTACCAAACAGTTGTAGAACTAATGTAATAGAGTTTATAGAGTTGAATAAATACATGTATGTAGCGATTTTATTACTACCAACCAAGTTCAGATTCCAGCAAAGAACACACCAAAAATACAAGCAATACAAAACGTTCTGTTTATTTAGTTTTTGACCGACGTCAGCTGACAGTGTAGCTTTAACAGATTTCAGTGATTCAAGGTTGTTACAACACAAGCAAAATAGTGTAACCCACCACTGATTAAGGACTGTGCCAAAGCATTCTTCTGTAGAGAAATCTCACAGTATGCAACTTCTATTCCATCCATGTGTCCGACTTAGAAATCTGAATAGGCCTACCAGAGAGTTCAGGAGGAAGCCTTTGAACAATAATTTGTTTGTGAGTGTACTCAAACGTTAATGCTCTTTGGCACTTTCCAAATATGTTACTCATATCATAGATTTCCTGTAGTTCAAAACCACCGGTGATTTTGAGGTGAGAAAGACCAGGGGTCTCATCCATCTTGACAGAGAGCATTTTTATGCTTTCTAATATCAGGTTTGCGTTACCGCTTATGTGGATCTGGGAAAATGAATGTATGGGTCTCAGAATTTCTGTAAGTTGTTTCAACTCATATTCTACCATACCTGTGATTGAAAGATCCAGGATATGCCCACTATCTGACGGATCTGTTGTGAGACTTTCTACAACTATCTGGTTGTTAGTCAGTTTTATCTTCAATGCTCTTTTGCATTCACTAAATATGTCAATCAATTCCAAGGATTCATTCCGTGCAAAGTCACCAGTAAGGTTGAGGTAAGAGAAGCAAGAGGTTTTATCCATTTTGGCAGCGAGGATTTCTACCCTTTCTAAGGTCATTTTAGGGTTGCCCTGGAAATTAAACTTTGCAATTGAATCTACGCCTTTAAGCCCTTTGATCAGATTTTGAAGCTCAAAATCTGTCATTTATCGGTTGGAAAGTTTTAAAGTATGTCCTCTATCTGAACAACCAATCTGAATCTGAAATCTGAACAACCAAGCTTCTCAACAACAATTTGATAGTTACTTAGGTCAAAGTGTAAAGGCTCTGTGGAAGCACTCAATACTTGTATGAGCTTCAGAAGGTCCAGTGTTTCAATCCTTGTACCAGTAAGGCAAACATGGGAGAAACCAGGCAATTCACTCAGAATGAGAAGCAGGAGCTCAGCTCCTTTTACTGTTACATCAGTGTTGTTCAGGGACAGAATTTTGAGCTTCCTTTCTCCCACTAACCCATTGGGGGAATTCTTACAAACTTTATTGTAAATGTAAAATGATATAATATAATATTATATATGTGTCAGGATTTGTAGGAATGTGATATAATTAGTGGCTGACCAATCAGGTGCTATAGAGTTGGGATGAACCTGTAGGTGGGTCAGGGTGACCCCCTATGGAGTGTTCCTTGAACTACCTGATGTGACCTAGACTTGCACTGGTCACTTACATAATTAATATAATATTTCTAAATTCAATGTAACCTTATATAATAATATTTGATTATATATGACCTATCATTAGGCGATATAACGTAACCTTATATAATAGGATTATGGATCGTGACAATATTTTTTCCAAAACTTGTCTTGAGAAAAAACATGTTACGGTGATAACAAAAAGCGAAAAAAATGGATCTCACCATGTTTTTCTTTATTTTAGGGACCACCAAAATTTAGTATTGACGTCTGTGGGGAAAATGGATATTTTCTCAATTTTTCCAAGATTTCAGACGGATGAATAACATATTTCTGTTGAAAATTCTTCTAAACATAGCTATTATACAGGTTTGCCCTCATGCATGAAAGGATCAACATATTTTGAAATATATTATTTTGCTTTGAAAATATTCAATATTCCTGTTTTTAACTCATCGGGATATGTGAATGCAGACAAACAATTTTTTAAAAAAGCTGGTGACTCCTGTTTTTGAACAAATCACACATATATATGGTCAATTCTATTTTTTTGGCGTCCAGGGGGTCGAAAAATGGTCATTTTTCAAAAAGGCCTGATTAATATATTTTTGTTATACCATAAAACTAGATATTTCGAAGAGTTTTTGTGCATAAATTGGTAAGGTTATCTCTGGATATTAGCTGAGCTATAGGAACTGGACCTAATACACCCAAATGTAAGTATACCATGCGTATGCCAGGTGATTTATTCAATGTCTTGGCAATTTTAGTAAATGTGTCTATACATATTTTGGTTTCTTTTCTCAGAATATTGTGAAAATACATATGTTCATTTGTCTCAGAATCAAAGATATCTTATTAAATTCATTTTAGATCATATTTATGGATTCAAAATTCGGGTGTTTCTTTGTGGAAATTATTCCATTTTGAGTATTTTACATAGTTTAGTTTTGTTTAAAATACCAATGAGATAATAATTGCTGGCCTGCTTTTTTTAATAGATGGGAGCGTCTAACATATGTAGTAAAAGTTGGGGAGAAATTTACAGAGTTGTACATTACTTTATAAGCTCTTAGCCTAAGGCATACGCACGGCATAACCAATGAGAAATATCAGTGTTATACTGTTTAATTCAAGTTAAACAGCAGTTGATTTCTTTTATAATAGTATATTGTTCCATGGATAAAAAGTTTAGTATGCCTCCTATATCTGATTTAATTTTCGGTTAAATACAAGAAATAGATATTTATTTCCAGAGGTTGTTCTCTTTCATATTAGGCATACGCACGGTATGCATATATGCATAGCATAGATATTTTGGTTGGAAACATGTGTGAAGCTATTAAGATTCATATTTGAACTTGGCATCTTCAAGAAACATTCATGTTTTACTCATTACATCAGAATTGGTTTTAAAAATTACAAATACAGAATGATTATAACATTAGTTAGGATGTGCCATGCGTATGCTGCCCTATACATAATGTATCCTATAAAACAAGTCAGTTAACATGCATTTATGAGTGACATGGATGTCATAATATTCAATTCGGTTCTTCTGATTATTCTATAAGAATTTGTTCAATTACATATTGTATTGTCCTGGGGCATATTAATGATGATGGCTACTAAACTAAGGTCCTTATTTTTTACAATGAGCCACATAAGATATACAAATATATATATAAATATACGAGCTATAGAAGCTCTGAATGTCTTAACTTATGAAGACATGGACGTCTTATCATTTATTTCCATTTTTTCTGTATATGAGGTGCAATTGTCTGATATTTCCCAATTCTCTTGCACTGGCATACGCATGGTATAAGCATATGCATGGCATGCTTCTAATGCTCTTGGTAATTATTTTAAATGTGTTTTGACAACATAAACGGGACATACCTTGTTTATAACCTTGAATAAGGGCCCAACTTATGTATAATTGTTTAGAGTTAAATATGGTAACTTGCTGAGATATGGGTATGTAAGATGCATACGCATGGTATGCAGAAAAGTTGACTATACTGTATGTCTCTTTACTTTTTCATTGATAAGTAGAAAATGGTGGTATATTGACAATTTTTTCAGCTTTCCTTTAAAACTAGAGTAGTTATACTATCATATGGATACATATATTCTTAAATAACCTTTATGATAATTATAAGATGGAGAAGACAATGTCTAGGCATACGCATGGTATACATAGGGTTGACTATTACATTCCTATCAAAAAGATATATAAAATATTCAAATAGAGTCTCAAAAAACATCATGTGATATGTAAAAGTATTTTGGCTACAGAACTATTACAAATTTGATCTACATATATACATTTATTTTGTTCATTTCACATGAGAATCACTTATTTTTTTGCCCCTCATTGTAAAAAGGGCCTATTTTAGGAGGTTTTTTGAAGCTGGAATTCTGAATATTTGTTTTAGACCCCCCAAAGTAGGGTTCGGATTGTAGCATTTTCAATGGCGGATTTTATGAAGTGCACAGATCATGTCTAAAGTCATTATCCATGAAGATATTATGTAAAAACCTTATGGACGCCAAAAAAATAGAATTGACCATATATATATATCTTTCAGAAACATTTTATTGGTCAAAGTTTGACATCAGATGCGATAATTCTCATTTGCCAAGTACAAAACATTTTCTACCACATATATAATATATAACGTTATTTATATATACATTCTTGTATTCTTGTTCCTAATAAACAGTTTATAATCGGAATAGGATACAATCATCTGCCAAAGCAGTTCTTCCGGGGGGGGGGGGGGGTTCTAACTAAACATATTTAATGGTTTCTTGTAGACTCATATATAGTGATTTATGCACCGTGCTTATTTCACTAAGTTTTGATATTAATGCTCCTTCAACTAGACATGGTAAGAGGTTAATTTTATTCAATGATTGTGTACTGAAAATTGTTTTGAATTGATTGTAGGAGCATCAGTCTCCATGATTTCAATTTAGAATGCTACTTTTTTTCATGGGTATTTTCTTCTTTCATTTCTCGGCGATTCTTGATTCAGATACGGGTCAGATTTTCAGAAAATGTACAATTGGCAACTCTACACATTTAGGACATTCTCCTAAATTAGGCTGAAAATTAAGAATACCGGGTATATATCTGAGTATCGTTGGTATCGCATTGATTCATAGTATCAGTTCTGTTATGTTAAACTGCTTTTTGAAGCTCATTTTTGCCTTAAATGTGGGTTATTTGAGAGGATTGTGTGTAATTACCCTTTAGGACTAGACTGACTGATTATAATTGCATTTTGATTGTACATTTTTGCTATCAATATAAGTGTTTTAATCAGGATTAGCTAAGAAAAGCAACCTTTTTGTTGTAATGTTTTTTCTACGTGAATATTACGTGAATATTACGTGAACACTCTGATGTTACCTGATCCCTTTACTAGTGTTGCACAATCCTGCAGTTAATTTATTTAATGATAAGCAATTATAGTAATTACAGACCCTAATTGATTTATACTATTGATAACAATGTGGTTAATCACTATTACATTCTAATTATGTAATATGATATAACATCTTCAATTATATATAATTTCATTTCATTCTTAAATGTGTCTGATGTGTGCATGAATAGCTGATAATGCATTTTTAACCTGTACATATTACATCACATCCACTAGAGTAGGTAAAGTACCTCACAACCTCTTATCAAGGTTAGATTCAGAGACATTAGTCAAGAAAAATCGATAAAGTTTCAATTCGGTCTTTTACAATTTTCTCATGTAGTGACACCAGACGGCGTCGGCCGTTGGAAAAGGAGGCCAGGGTTGACACAACACTGCTGTAGGACTAGCGTATGCCTACAAAGTCTTTATATGCTCGGTAAACATTATAAATGAACGCTATCTCATTTAAAGCTGCTTAATCATTGAGAAAAACATTCACATTAAGTTACTCGGTAGACAAAATGATTCCCAAGATGGAATTTTCATACATCAAGCCTCTCAAATCACAACTCCCATAGAGATTGGCCTGGCCCGGGTGCGCTGCGTCGAACAAAATGGCAAAAGTACAGAAGAAAACCGTTGATATGCCTTATACCAGGCGGCGCCATCGGCATTTGAGGACAACCAAATTATGAAACCATTATCCATATTAATTATGTGAATTACGTCGCATTTGTATGAAAAATATATATCCCTCTTCCTTTTGACATATGTTTGTATATCAGAGATATACGTTTATGGATACCGATACGTTTACGTTTCTGTATAGGTTAGACTTGCTGAACTTCCCTTTTGAAGGACCTTTTGGTCTGAATTTTGTATTAAGATAACAATCACCAAACCGGTTTTGTGTGTTAATATACTTCATCACATTTATACGCTTTTCTTTGAAGTTTCTCTTCATATAATATGAAGATATTGGAAACATTGAAGGTTTTGAAGCTGCATTCTCAGCTTACAAAATTTACCCATATCATAACTTATGGAACTGAATTCATCAATATTCTACTGCTAGTAAGAATTTGACGTGAATCGGCCGAGAAAGCGATAATAAGCGATAATAAGTAAAGTCATCAGAGGAATTAGGTAATCGGGCGGGTCCTCCAAATAGAAATGAGGACGTTTTTCAAATACCTGTAGAATTGTACGAAATCCTCTAAAATACACTTTGATGTGTTGGAAAAGTAGAAAATATGTACCTTTTTACCGACAGTAGCTGAGGGTGCAGTTTTAGATCTAACCAACGGCTATGGCATAACACGCTGTGCATACTTGTATAAGATACAGTTCTTTTTGAATTTGTATAAAAAATAGTATGTTTAAATGTGATGTGTTTCAGGAAAATGAGTCATAAGTCGCAAAATTGATATTTTTTAAAGTGTTTTTTTCACAAGATCACATTATTGGAATGTTCTGATCTTTGGGGAGCGTGTCAATTATGGTCATGTCAATTAATGTCTCAAATTTCAGGACGATCTATGTAATATATCCTTTCATTTTAAAGGTACTCGTATGGACTACATTTAGTTACCTTACTGTTTAGTGACCACCAGAAATATTGGAAACTTTTTTTTCAAAAACGAAAATATCAAACTTAAAATCTAAAAATACTTATTATTTTATCAGAGTGTTTACTATCATTGGAATTGGCTTGATCACATCTTTTCAGATATAATGATATCTCAACATCTATTTTTTGCGACTTATGACTCATTTTCCTGAAACACATCACAAATATGGGTGGTAAACATCTCTTTCATTGACATCAAGTTTGATATTCTAAGTATCACATTTGTTGAGAGCGATATAATTTCTCATTTCATTCATGTACAAACGGGAGTGTATAAACTTGGGGGTTTTATCATGGGAGCCTGGGAGCCTATGGGAGCAAAGGTCTATTTGCAATCCCTGCTGAATTTGCCACACTCATTTACCCTTTCCTAACAAACTTCATATTTAGATGACACTCCGGATGAAGGGCCACAATAGCCTGAAATCTTGAGAAAACTAATAAAACCAACACCAACTTTAATATGTTCTTCATAATTGTTTCAGGAAAATAAGTCATAAATCGCAAAATTGATATTTTTCAAAGTGTTTTCTTCACAAGATCACATTATTGGAATATTCTCATTTTTGGAGAGTTCATCACTTATAGGTATATCAATCGATATATCAAATATCAGGACTATCTATATAATATATCCTTTCATTTTAAAGGTCCTCATATGGACTACATTTAGTTACTTTACTGTTTATTGACCCCCAGAAATATTGGAAACTTTTTTTTCAAAAACGAAAATATCAAACTTAAATTCTAGAAATACTTATAAGATTATTAGGCTGTTTACTATCATTGGAATCGGCTTGATCTCGTCTTTTCAAATATAATGATATCTAAAAATCTATTTTTTGCGACTTATGACTCCTTTTCCTGAAACAGATCACAATTAACATCTTTTAAAACTCCGGCCATCCTGGTATAAAGCGAGCCCCCTTCCCATCTACTGTTCAAATCAAGCTGTAAATATCATCTGTCTTGGACAAAATATGTTGAAATTAAGAGTTCTCCCGACAGCGATATCGTTATTAAGATATGTAAGAACAATTTTCTTGATAAACAGCATAAATAATTGTAAAATCCAGAATTAATTTCATGAGAACAGTGCCCGTTGCACCGTTACCACTGGCAGAACTTGCTTGCTGTCTCAAAGAATTGCTAAGCACTCCGAATATAAGAACATTAAAGTTCAGGGTGTGGCAGCTGCTAGAAGGCCCCTTGCGAATGTAATTTAGATAATGTATAGTGATGTTAGTGATACAAGAAGGGCCAACGCACGCGTTGCGGTGGAAAGTGACCAAAATTGTTGTGCGGACAACAGCCTTATGCTAGCAGTAGGGTTATAGCAGGGTCATGCGGATTCCGGGACTGGAATTGTTCGTCACATGGGTTTTTAAAAAGTTAAATGCAATAATGCGATCATTGGGTAATGTCCTTGTGAGGACCCTATGGGTCCATTGCGCCTGCGCCAACTCTCAAGAAAGTTGCCTTGAAGGCAACTGCTGCTGCCATCTTTGGGCGCCCTTCGTCAAGAGATCTTGTGAATAAATTCCTTTGAAAGCTATCTATTTTGCAACTTGTATTATATATATTATTATCTTAAAAAACAGAATGTTTATGTATATATATCAATTTGCAACCTTCTTTATAATACAGATTTAAACTGTTTAATCATACTGGCATTATGAAAAACCTGCAATAGGAGACTGGATATACCCAGTTCAAAATAATAAAACAAATAATTAAAGGAAAAATGAAAAATGGACAGATTCTTCAAGGTTTTTGCAGCATCCATGTAATGTCAGTTAAAATCCCAGTAGAACTGTCCATACTGTCCCACTACAAAGTCTATGTCGATTCCAGTTATATGACACCGGTACTGCTCTGAGACAATCTTGAGATCCGTCAGCAAAGTCCATGCCTCCTTAACGCCTGGATATTCTATATCATCGGCAATCTGAAAGAAAAAGGTATTGTAATGAGGATATATGTGTGATGTGTTACAGAAAAATGAGGATAGTTTTTTATTCAAGTCTATAGGTAATAACTCTCTGTACACTTCAAATCAATCTCTAAAGCCCACTTTATGAATTCCGTCACCAGTGCGTACCAGTGATTTCGAGATTAACTTTTACCACTGTGCGCATGCCCAGTCCAGTTCACCTACCTGGCTATGCAGGCCAAACCGTGCCCCCTCCACCGGAGCTCCCGGTGGACGTGCAGAGGTGTGTGTGTGACTCTGACCATACAGCCGCTGACCCCCTGCAGCCCGTACACCTACGCATACTTGTTTTTGTTGATACACTGTTACGAAAGTTGCCATATACTAAAACCTATTCGATAAAATATCCTCTTATTAAGCATGACCAATCTTAACATGTCATTTAATAATATTGGATAGCTGACAGTATTATACAATAACTCAAATTCTGGGAGAAAAAGGAGAAAGTTAGAAGCCTATGGTTAATACATAAGGCTTCTGTGAGCCTGCCCACCTAACTCATAGTTTGGGCCGTTTTCCGCCCCTCTCTGTATGGCGCTGCTGTCAATTTGTAAACTGCCCTATTGGTGCGACATGATGATATACCATAGGAAATTTGATAAATATTCCTTGATATTTCCGAGTAATTACTCATTGGTGTATTCCTGTCTTCCTATCCGAGTAAATGATTTATCAGGACTATGAATAAATGGTTATTGCTCTTGTATAAAATGGCATATGAATCGATAAACATATCATCAATCACTACACAATAAGAATCAGTATGGTAAACCAAGTTTGAATATGCTCCCGTTTTTTCTCCTATGTATACTTCCATTACAATGTGAAAGGTGATTGTAAATCTACACTGCTAATCACAGAGTAAATACAAATACTCCTTGTGGCAAAGCAATGGAATGGAAATCATAAATGAATGTATATAGATTGTAATCGTATCACATTCTTTATTATCTCTGATTGCTATGTACCCAGATTTTGTCACTCTTATATATAAAACTGATGACAAACATAATCACCAACACTCCACCACAAAAGTTCGAGTGGCAAGTGATAAAAATTGTCATTATTAATATTGTCTCTGATTCCATGTACACCTTTATTTGATTTTTAAATTGGATTGATAAGCAAAATCACAAACACTCCACAATAAGAGTCTGAGTGGCAAGTGATAAGTACTATTATTATCCGACTCTCGATAACTTCTAGTTTTCAATTTAGTGCGCTAAAACTGTACATTATATCTCTGTCTGTAAATAATTACATCTTGGACCGGCAGAACTAACCCCGAAAAGTGGAGTCGGCAACCCAAGAATAAATAAAATCTTAAAAAAAAAATTAAAAATCTTGGCTATATTAGGCTCTGAACTAGATACAAGCAAATTATTGTTTGTGCATGTGCGCTATTGCAAGTGTGCTATTTCTTATTATTAAAAGGCTCAATTTTTCATAAAATGTACAATTGGCCTTCACCAATCGCCTTAAATAACCCAAATTTAAGGCGAAATAAAATACAGTTCAACATAACCAGATAAATGTTATTGAATGAATACAATACAGAATACATGCAGATATACTCAGTATTTATCATTATTAACTCTAATTTAGCAGAATTCAAGGGCTATGCAGAACTGTAGATTGTGTATTTTCAGAAGATCTGACCCAAAAGAATCCTACTAATTCAGAAATAGCTAGAGAAGCAACATATATACTCACAATCAAATGCCTCTTTTTTGCCATCGTCCTCATATGTATAAAATCAGTGTAAACTGTTTGAAAGTCATGGGCTCCATCAATGGAAATTATATCACAAGCCCCTTTCATCATTTGTGCCCACACAGGCATAATCTTATCTGAAGCACCCATGTGAAAAGTAAACCTATCCTTATATTTCAACTTCAGCAGTTTAGCCATATATGGTGATTTCTTTAATAAACCTATATCAAATGAATGAAGTTCTAGGTTGTCTTTTGCTGTCAACCAAGCCGCTGCGCTTTGCCCTTGATCAAATCCTATTTCACATACCCTCTCAACCCAGGGTTGTTTGGCCAGTTCTTGATATGTGAGAGACAGCTTTTCATGTCTCGGTGCAGGAAGGTGGTTGAGATGTTTCAGTCGCTCCGATTCACCGGTGAGCAAGGCAAGCACTTGGAGGAAATTTTTGTATGGTGTAGATGTTTGTGCTATGGATTTTGAAGAGGCAGTAGTAAAGAGTTGTAGACAGTCTTCATCGGCCTTATTTGGAATAAAGTGAAGGATCTTTTCCCAGTCTAAAGTCTCCGGATATTGCCATGACTTTTGACTGCTCATCGTAGGAACATTCAAGTCTGTCACACTCGTACTGGGTGTATCGGAGTAAGAGAGAATTTTTGGTGAATAGCGGTAGACAGAACTTAACATTACTAAGACAATTAGAACCACTAAGATAATTTGAGGCCAAGGTTTTGATTCTCCCATATCTAGATTTGTGGCTTTGGGGATGCCAGGGAGTTTATTTAAAATTGAATATTTTTCAGTGATTAACGAGTATCTGTGACAGTTGGTGGTTGAAATTGACCATAAATGAAAGTGGTTTTCAGTTACTTTCAGTGTACTGTCTAGAATTTGTAAATTTCACTGTTTTGGGTTAGTTGCGTTTTCCAAAGGAAACGATGGCAGGGTCCACTTCAATCTAAGCTATGAAAAAGCTGGAGAGGGTTGTTGTGGTCAGTTCCACAGTGCACTTCCTCTCCTCTCACTCCCTGCTACAGCTACAGTCCCCTGTGTAAGAGGATACACAATCCCAGCATTGGTCTCCGAGATGCAATTATCAATTAGAACGCGGCCCTGGAGATAAGATATTCATCTGACGTTTGTAATTTCACATGTACACATTTGAGTGCAATGTATTTATGGTAGGCATTAACCCTGCCATTAAAATGCAAATTAATTATGTTGTTCACTTTGGTATGAAGAAATTCACTAGGGTTGACGGTAAGCGATGAATTCCTTGTCTTGCTATAGATCACTTGATGGCCCCTGAAGATAGAAAAGTAGACAAATAGAATCAATGTAAAACTATTAATGAAAGTGATTTGTTATAGGAAAATGAGTCACAAGTCGCACAATTGATATTTGTCAAAGTGTTTCATTCAAGTCTTTGTGGGATTATCGTCATTTTTGGGGTGTTTAACGCTGTTCTTATAATGAATCAGCTACTTTACTAATAATTCACCAAAAAGTAATCCAAACTTTTTTGTTTTTGGTTCAAAAATAAAACTAACAAACCTAAAATATAGAAATAATTATTAGATGTCCTACTGTTCACTATCATTGGAATTTGCTAGATCTCATCCTTTTAAACATGATTATATCTCATAATCCATTTTTTGCGACTTGTGACACATTTTGCTGCAACACATCACATTTTACAAATGTTTACAGTGTCATAGGAACTCTTGGTCACAGTGTTTTCATTTTTGGTGTACTCGGCGATGCCATCAGCACAAATTCATGTACCAAATTCCAAGACTGCATATTCAATGTAATGATGCATATCTGCGGTTATTTTAAGGAGTATATACATTTAACTACTTTAAGAATAATTTGCCGTACACAACATCTGTAACTTTTTTCATGCTTGTGATATCTTGATCTTAGTGGTGTTGATAGTATTTAAATACAGGTACCAAATTTCGAGGGTGTGTATTGATAAATACATATATATGGGTCAGATTTTCAGAAAATGTACAATTGGCAGCTGTACACATTTAGTAAATTTTGCAAATTTAGGCTGCAGTTCGGTCAATACTAGGTAAATTTTAGTATATTCGGCATTGCATTGATTCTAGCAATCTGTTTGGTTAGGTTTGACTGTATTTTGAACTTTATTTTCGTCTGAAATTTTGGTTATTTGAGAAGATTGGTGAAGGTCAACTGTACATTTTCTGAAAATCTGACCCGTATATGGAGTCATCCTAAGGAGTATATTTAACTACTTTACTCGAGATTGACCATGAAGAATATCGTTAACCCCTCTTCTTTTATTCGAAATAAATATAGACGCACTTTTGGCCCATTTCTCTGTAACACATCACAGATTAGAACACCTTTTATGTAAAATTGTGATCAAGCGAGGTTTACCCACCTTCCAAACAAATAGGTAGCGGAAAATATCATTTACATCGCTTGTTTTATTACAGTTGTATGGTATACAATTAATAGTTCATGACCTATAAAAAGGATCATTTATAAGGAAGGCAAGTATATTTAGTCAACTTTTAAAGGAAACAATACAACAAGATATGAAACAATATATTTTTGAAAAAGAAAGTGAATCGAAAAAGTGTGAAACAGACGAAAGTGTATTCTATTATTTATTGTAAAATTTAAGTGAGGAATCTGCGCTTTTACAATCTCTGAGGCGGGAATAATTCAGTCAATACAATTCTCTTCGCATTGTGATGCGTTGTCCCATAGGTAATGTGTATAGAATATATGTCTATGGACTTGTGTATGCTACAATGATTCACCTAAAGGGCAACCCGTAGGGCAAACAGGTACAACTGAGGCTAAGTTAGACATACAATAATGTCGAATCGTCTTGAAACCTTCATATAAAACCTAAAGTTATAATGGACTCTATCATTACGTGTAGAATTTAAATTGGAATTATATATGGGCTTTATTACAATGATTAAATGTATGGCGTTTGTTTGTAATGAAGAAAAATAAACGCACGTTGAAGGGTTTTTTTAAATTTCTCTCCATTTCTTATCTTCTTTTTTCTGTACTTTAGTTAATTAGATTTGTCCTAGTGTTAATTGATACCTGTTATCATAATAGGACTACTGATGCCACGCCTAAGGAAATGGGATAGTATGACTGCTCCATAATCGATTATATGGGTCAGATTTTCAGAAATTGTACAATTGGCAGCTCTACACATTTAGGAAATTCGGCTAAATTTGGCTGAAAAATGATGAATATCGGGAATATGTGAGTATATTTGGTATCACATTGATTTAAAGCATCAGTTCTGTTAATTCAAACTGCATTTTGAAGCTCATTTTTGTCTTATAGGGCAACAAAAAGGGCAAAAATGAATGTACTTAAGGCATAGGTGTAGGATTCGAAATATTAGCCTTAGCCTTCCCAAACTGTGTCTGCATGATGCTGATATTCCCCGCTATATGTACGCCAAAGGTTGTAGAGATTCAACAGATTTAACTTTTCTAAAACAAAATATGGCCTCCTGAAATCAAATGCTGCCCATTTGGGAGAATTACTCATATAATCGTTGGCGATTTTTGAGCAGGGGGAGTAGTCATTTAATTTCAGATGTAACATGGTGGTGAATTAAATCTGTGGGAGAAGTAATAATTATTTGGCTAGTATGTAGCATTACATTTAGTTGTGTGTAGCGGTTTCTATGACTCAGTGTCTGAGACTGAGTATGGGTGTCAGAGAATGTAGTCTCAATTTTGCGGCAGTGAGTGTGAATGCTAGGTGAGTGAACAGTGCCAGGTATTGCGTCCAGGTATTCCATGGCTGTGCAAGGGACGTGCCACCGAAATACGGCCGCCGGGCGCACTATAGACCAGCGGTCCTTTGGTCAAGCTGAAGACTGGCGTCCTGGTGCGACACCCGCGCAGCTGGGCAGCAGACGTAGTATTTTTGCACCTTTCCCGCATCGGATGGCGGGTGCCGTGTCACTCGGGTAGTTGCCATGTTTACATCAGAATTTTCAATTCAAAAAAGTCAAATCTCAAGTTTGGCTGAATTAAAAGTATTCTAATTTATAAGTTACACATTGCGGATTAAAGGATAGGATTTCACGTGTCTATGAATGTCCATGACCTTATTTAGTGCAAATACCTAGCGGGCCTTGAATAGCTACAGCCGCTGATTCTTCATTTGCTAAAAAAATGGCCCATATATGTATACATATGGGTCAAATCTTCAGAAAATATATACAATTGGTAAATCAACACATTAATTTGAGTAAATTTAGCTAAATTATACATAGAAATGGAGTATATTGTGTGTATGAGTATATTTGGTATTGCCTTGATTTAAACAGTGACTTCTGTTATGTTGAATTGTGTTTTAAAGCTTATTCTTGTCTTAGATTTCAGTTATTTGAGAGGATTGGTGAATACGAATTGCACATTTCTAATGACTTCACCGATATACATTGAAAACATGTTTAACACAAGAAGGCAGGCAAAGTGAATAAAAGTTGTCGTAAAAAAACAAAAAAAATCATGTTTAACTAATATTCCCGCACTACACATGCTATATACATTATCATAAACATTATCATAAACTTTGTTTGTACTTACCTTTTCGAAGGTCTAGTGTAGAATTTAGAGCTAAATTCAGGACTTTTTGGTTGTGAATTCTCTCTTTCTACCAACCTATTGGAGCTCTGGTCAAATGACCACCTCTAATTTACACTAGTGTAGGAATTAACTGTGCACGTATCCAATTAGTAGGACAGTGAGGTTTGCACGTTTCTATAGTGAAGAGCCGGGTGGATTCAGCCAATGTTATGGTATAGTAGAGTGTAAGTTATCCAGGCATATATTGTACAGGGTCTGCGTTCATAAAATATGCTAAGATTCTCGTGTTAAATTTGTGTCCATAAAACGCTAACATACCTCCCAGGGGTGTGTTGGCTATCCCGGTCTTAGCACTGAGATTCTCGTGACAGCCAGGAGGGACATAATTTAGGGAGAAAATGAAGGGTCAGTAATTACACAAACAGATAGGGGACAAAGGGGAAAAATCGTTTGCTTACAATACTTATATCTACAAACCCTTGTTAGTTGTTGTGTACAGTACCGGATAAAATGCGTGAATAATTAATCAAATACAATAATGTGTGTGAAAAGTGAATGAAATAAAATACAAAAATAAGAACCGTTTTTCAAACAAACACTGTCACGAGAATCCTACCTGTCACAAGAATCCATGATAGTGCTGTCACAAGAATCCTGGCTGTCACGAGAAGGCATGATAGTGCTGTCACAAGAATCCTGGCTGTCACGAGAATCTCAGTGCTAAGAGTAGACACCTCCAAAATGAAAACATTCTAAAAACGAAATCTCATGAATAAATCACTTGGAAAAATGCCAATTTTGCGACTTGAGACTCATTTTCCTGGAACACATCACATATTTTCATTCTCATGACAGCCTATTTTCATCCTCGTGCCAAGATTCTGCCCTTTCACGAGATTTTATGAACGCCAGCCCAGTGCCCTAGAGCTGACCTTGACTTGCTGAGAGAGAGAGAGAGAGAGGGGGGGGGGGGGTAACATGGGTGGATGACTATGGTCACACATCACTGACCCACACACGCTATATGGGTAAGATCTTCAGAAAATGCACAATCTACATTTCTACACATCTCTTAAATTCTGTTTAATTAGAGTGAAATATGACAAATACTGAGTATAACTGAGTGTATTCTGTATTGTATTCATTCAATAGATCTGTCTGTTTATGTTGAACCGTATTTTAAACCTGATTTTTGTCTCATATTTTGGTTATTTGAGGGGATTGATGAAGGATAATTGTACCTTTCTGAAGACTTGACCCATATAGGTGGAATTGCCAGAAAATGTGTGTGTGTGAGATGTGTAGAACTGCAAATTGCGCATTTTCTGACAATCTTACCCATTTTCACTCATATAACGATGAAATTCTATGAATGGATGTTATTTCATAGACAAGAAGCATACAGTATTATGTAGGTTTACAAGCATACAGATCAATAACTTGCAATAATAAGAAGTTAAACATGAATTCTAAGATAATGGAAACGCAACTTAATGTCCAGTTCATAGCTTAGTTCAATATTTATAAGGGTCAGATTTTCAGACAATGTACAATTCGCCTTCACAAATCCTCTCAAATAACCAACATTTACGACAGAAATGAGCTTCAAAATGCAGTTTAACGTAACAGAACTGATACTCTAAATCAATGCCATACCAAATATACTCAGATATACCCAGTATACTTCACTTTTCAGCCTAATTTAGGAGAATTTCCTAATGTGTATAGCTGCCAATTGTACATTTTCGGAAAATCTGACCCATAATATGTAGTGTGGCATCATCTACAGCTCAACTCTAAGCATACTAAGAATTAACACCAAGCAGAGAGAGGAGAGCTTTCGCCCCTTTAAAGATATGAGAGAAGGGAAAAAAAGATTTTGTTTTGTTTCTCACTTCCTCGCGTGTCTGTCTGTATTGCTTGATAAATGGCGACTGTTGCCTACGCTCATAGACGCCTACATTGCCATAGCAATTTTGACGTAAGTCCAATGACGTAGGCCCGTTGTGACGTCATATCAGAGGATTTCCTCTCGTCCTCCTCCATTCCTTATACACCTACTTGCTTTAAACAAACTTTTTTTTATAATGATAGAAAGGACATCATAAGGATATAATTACAGTGGTATTAATATTTAAGTTAAGACTTGTCAGACCGATTATAGACTATGGAGATTATATCCATATGGTAGCACCAACAAACTTACTGAACAAACTCCAAACTTTACAAAATTCTTTTATTAGACTAGCTTTCAAACTCAATAAAAGAGACAGTGTATCCCAAATACAAATGAAAATGGGTATTAATACACTTTCCGATAGACGTGAAGAGCATTTATTAGAAATAGCTCATGGTTTAAGTACTAAACAAGAATATATAGATAATAGGGAAATCAATCTAAGGTCATTAGCTAAAGGCAAAATGATGAAAGTACCTAAACCAAACACGGAAATGGTGAAAAAATCTTTATATTATCAAATTCCCATTTTGTGGAATAATCTCCCAAAAAAAGGTAAATCCTGTGTCTTAAGGGAGGATTTTAAGCTTTATCTGTCTAGGAGAAATGTAATACCAAAAGAAAATATTGTTAAGAAGTAATGAACATAGTTGCACATTGTATAAGGGCAGCAAACGAGAAAGATGAACCTATAAATATAGCAGTCAGCTATCACTTTATGGGGATTGGTGATGATGTTATATGTCATTGAGGGAACATATAAATAATATAACAAACTTTGGCTTGTAAGACCATGTACAAACTTATCTAATTGATAATTAATAATTTTTAGTGTACGATAGATAAACAGATTGTAGAATAGTAAAAATACCCTATGGTAACAATAAAGTACTGTACTGTACTGACCTAAGGAGTGATGTAAATGACACTAATTGTGTCAATATATAAATGTGATGTTAATTCATGTTGATGTGGTAATTAACCCACTTATAAAGATTGTAATGTAGTAGGTAAATGATATTATATAACTGCAGAAAAAAATTTAACCAACAACAAATGTATTTCACACTCAAACTAAACAGTGATAATAAGGACGCTCCAGGAAGACCTAAGAATGTCAATTCTTAGAAGGAAATATAATTTGTATTTCATATGAATGTTAGTCCATTTTCCGGAAATATTGTAACTGTATAATTTCTAGAAATAAACCTATTACAACAACAACAACAAGACGTAAAACAAATCGTAATTACGAGTAAATTTGGTCAGATTTGAACGTTGAACTATTAATGCTCTTAAGTTAAATGTCATTAGCGCCTTGTTAAGCAAAGACCAGGGTGTGGTCGACAAACCCATACATTTTACACGACTGAAAACATCATGCATTGAAAAGGCCAGGAGTTAAACGTTCTAGTAAATGAATTAGCCATAGTGACTGCTTAATTTTGTATCAATATTTAGAATTATAGGCATCGCTAAAACACATACGGGTCAGATTTTCGGAAAATGTACAATTCAACTTCGCCAATCTTCTCAAATAACCCAAATTTTAGGACAAAAATAAAGTTCAAAGTACAGTTCAACCTAGCCAAACAGATTGCTATAGAATCAAAGCAATCCCAAATATTCTCGAATTTATTTTTAGTATTGACCAAATTGCAGAATTTACTAAATGAGTACAGCTGCCAATTGTGCATTTTGTGGAAATCTGACCCATATATATGTTTACCAGTGTCTAAAATTTGTGATGTGTTTCAGGGAAATGAGTCATAAGTCGCAAAAATTGATTTTTTTCAAAGGTTCTTTTTACAATATCTCTTTATTGAAATGTTCTTATTTCTAGAGGGATTATCACTTATTGTCATATGACTCTATACAACAAATTTCGGGACATTGTATTAAATATATCCTTGCGTTTTGAAGGCCTTTGTATGGAGTATATTTAGTTACTTTACTGGTAATTACCCATCCAGAAACATTGCAAACCTTTTTTTTCAAAAATGAAAATATCAAACTTAAAATACAGAAATACTCATTAGGTGTCATAGTGTTTACTATCATTGGAATCGTCTTTTTCTCATCTTTTCAAATATGATGATATCTCAAAATCCATTTTTTGCGACTTATGACTCATTTTCCTGAAACACATCTCCAATACATTATAGAAATCGAATAAAAAAACCCAAACAATGAAATAAGGTGTCAGCTTAATGTGATGACAAAAGAATGATATAATAAATACTTTGTCTTCCTTATTTCACCACACTTTTGACTTTATTAACGTAAATGCGTTTGACATGAGTCACAAGTTGCAGAAAATGGATTTTGAGATATTATATCAGGTTTGAAAAGAGACATCAAGGTGACTTTAATGGTAGTAAAGAGTAGGACATAATAAGTAGTGTTTCTATAATAAGTCTGATATCTTTATTTTTGAAAAAGAAAGTGATTAATATTTTTGGGTGGATAATTACTAAGTACCTAAATATACATCTCACATAACCCTAAAGATGCATACTTTCTGGGTGTTCCTCCTATACTAGAGGTGCACTTTCAGTTAACATCAGTCAAAAGCTAAAGATTTTATACTTTTTTTTTGTTCTTTTCTAATCTAAAATTCATTTGCCCGAGATACAAAATCCACATTTTCTGACGATCTGACCCTAGGGTGTTTCGCGCTACTAGTAGCATGGTAGTATGTACCAAAGTTCAAGACTTGATATCAAATGTATAAATGTATGCATACCTGGTTATCCTAAGCAGTGTATTTAATGAATTTATTTGTGATTGACCTTCAAGAAATAATACTTACTTCTATTTACATGCATTTATAACAAAATAGAGAAGTACTTATTATATATGTACATCATTGGAATCATTTCAAATATGAAGGTACCTCAAAATCCATTCAATTGCGACATTTGACTGCTTTTGCTGTAAGACATGAAGAGATATTTGGACTATTAATAGATTCATGATTATAGTGAGATTTAGTTTGATTGTCTAGAGTTTGAACAATCCGCCGGTGACGATTTTTAATTAAACTTTATTTCATTACATTGATGATCAGCAATCACTGAGAATAATGTACTTGGTCAATATTTTTCTGAAAATGTACAGTTAGCCTTCACCCATCCCCTCAAATAACCCACATTTAAGACCAAAATCAGGTTCAAAATACATTTCAACATAACCAGACAGATGTATTGAATGAATACAACACAGAATACATTCAGATATACTCAGTATTTAACATTTTTCACTGTAATTTAGCAGAATTTCAGAGATGTGTAGAACTGTAGATAGTGCATTTTCAAAAAATCTGACCCACTTGTTACATAAATTTCTTACTGAAAACAAAATATTAAATACAAAATACATCACTTACAAGTAAATTGTGATGTGTTTCAGGAAAATGAGTCATAAGTCGCAAAATTGACATTTTTCAAAGTGTATTTTTTTTACAAGATCACATTATTGGAATGTTCTATTTTTTAGAGGGTTTGTCACTTAAAGTACAGTCAATCTATGTATCAAATTTCAGGACAATCTATGCAATATATTTTTTTGGTTTTAAAGGTGATCATATGGACTACATTTAGTTACTTTACTGTTTAGTAACCCCAGAAATATTGGAAACTTGTTTTCAAAAACGAAAATATCAAACTTAAAATCTAGAAATACATATTATTTTATTGGACTGTTTACTATCATTGGAATAGGCTTGATGTCTACTTTTCAAATATAACAGTATCTCAAAATCTATTATTTGCGACTTATGACTCATTTTCCTGAAACACATCACAATTGGTCTAAACTGAAGATGAGATTGTGAGGCTATTAGCCCCTTGTTAATCTTAAGACCTAGGCGTGGTTGACACACCCTTCAATTTTAAACTTTTAATTATTGAAAATGTTTAGTTGTTATATTGACTGTAATAAACCCACTCGACAGGCAAGGACTAGTCGAAGCACTGTCTAAGCTGCAGTAGTTTAATATTTAATGATGAATCACTAGTACAGTAGTTTGATAGACTGCTAGTGCTAAGGATAACCTCAAAATATGCATGATATATTCAATACAGTCTTGACATTTTGCACACATGGGTCAGACTCTCAGAAAATGTACAATTGGCAGCTGTACGCATTTAGTAAACACTGCAAAATTAGTCTGCAAAACCTGACCCATATATTTCAGTTAACGCTAGCATGACTTAAGAAAACAAATATTTTGTTACTAACCGTGCTAAACACCCTAAAGATGAAAACATTCTGAACAAGGGGTCCTGTGGAAAAAAACATTTATACACAACTGTCATATAGGCCACGAACAGAAAAATGGACCACTACAGACAAGTTAGTAACTATAATCATCAAAAGATCCACAAAAATCTGGATTCCTGACTAAGAAAAAGAAGGGGAGCCCCGAGGGGGAAAAAACAACTAAAAAACACCAATTCGGACAAGTTTTCAAAAAATGCACAATTCACCTTCACCAATCCCCTCAAATAACCCAAATTAAAGACGATAATCAGGTTCAAAATACAGTTCAACATAACTAAACAGATTTATTGAATGAATACAATACAGAATACACTCGGATATACTTAGTATTTATCATTTTTCACTCTAATTTAGCAGAATTTGAGAGATGGGTAGAAATGTCAATTGTGCATTTTCTGAAAATCTGACCCAATTATTGTTTTTTTTTATTTCATTTCGGGCCAATATACAATATTTAAACAATTTTTTAGAAAAAAACGCACTATCCCTCAGGGAAGTTTTCATACGTTGTTCACAACAACGTACAGTGTATGCAGAACCTGGAGTGAGTGAGTGAGTGAAATTGGTTCCTTTACGCCCTTAATTATTTACATTAAACATTTAATATGGTTATATCAAGGGCAGGGGAGCTAAGAGGGAGGCAGTTTATGATCATACCCAGGAAAAAGGGAGAGAGAGACAGCGAAAAGAGACAGAAAGGGACTTTATGGTCATACCCAGGAGCTATGCAGAACCTGGTGTTGATTTGCTGCATTACGGTAGGATTGCTATATATATATGTAATGCCATCATTACTACAGCCAGAGGGACCATCATAAGCAGCAATACACTTCAGCAGTGGATCAGATACAGTCTTTTCAGCTACTTGAGGAAGATATTAGGATATATCATATATATTTGCTTGTTTTACCAGGAGCTATCAAAGGCTTTGGGGCCAACTTATTCACTTTCTCTCAATTACTTGATCGCTTGTGGACATCATTGTGAGGCTTGTGTAGCTCAGGTTTGTATACGATTTAGATTTTCAGAAAATGTACAATTGACAGCTCTACATATTCAAGTAATTTCGCCTAGATTCGGCTAAACAAAATTATGAATTTGGGGTATATCTGAGTGTATTTGGTATTGCTTTGATTTAAAGTATCAGTTCTGTTATGTTAAACTGCATTTTGAAGCTAATTTTTGTCTTAAATGTGGGTTATTTGAGAGAATTGGTGAAGGCGAATTGTACATTTTCTGAAAATCTGACCCACACAATAATTTAAATGCCAGGTTGTAAGATAGTGTGACTTCACTGTGAATACTACAATGATATTCCGTATTGGGTAATATTCAATATGACCTGAAATAATTAACAATTATTATTGTTATATTGAGTGTTAATGTTCAATGTGAGCTGCAGCAATAATATATAGATATTAAATAATCCATGTCATATTAAGTACTTGGTCAATATTGAATGTTGGCTAACATTTTATTATAGATTGTTTTCTTTTTCTTTAAATGTGATTTTAATTTTATATATATTGTTAATGTTCAATATGAGCTGAGCCTACAGAACACTTTGCCTACAGTCGGTAATAAGTTCTTTGCTTGAATTGTAACCTATATATATATTTTTTAAAGAATTTATTTCCACTGGGGAGACATTTCTCAGTAAACTGGGTTATTCCAATGCGCCAAGCTTGGGGTAACAAAAGTAGCTGGAGAGAGAAACAAATCGTGTAACATATTTGTTAATTACAGATAGGTCAATTTACAAGATAGATATTTACAAGGTGTAGTTGAATTTATACTAAAGTAAGCAGAGACAGACAACAAAATTCAATTTGGGCCTGCTTGTGCAGCGTTGGTTTAAAACCCTGAGATAAAGTCTCTGCACCTTCCTCAGATCTTTTTGATGAAAGTTTCCAAATCTAAAGGTCCGATTCCAGTGGTTCGCTTATATATGTGCTCATGCCTCGCTCTTGCTGCGCTTGTTTATAGTGCGCTTGTCATTCGCTCTAGGTCCGCTTTTATTTTTAGTGCAAGACAAGCGCAGACCGATTCTACTGTTCCGCTTCTTTCCTTATGAAATCAATGCTAAATCACTTTGTGCGCTCTCACTGCACTCTTGGTCTGCTCGTTTAACAGGTAGAAAGAGCGTTGTGTTGCTGCGCTCAAATCAAACACGTCAGATATTAGCACAACGTCCTGCGCTCTTCTAAACCCGATGGGCAAGGAGCGCAGAAATTGCGCAATATCTGCACAAATATTGCGCAATTTCTGCGCTCCTTGCCCATCGGGAAGAAGAGCACATAGCCACTTTTTAGAGCGTACATAGAGCGCAGTAACCGATTCCATTAGACCGCTCTGGTTTCGCTCAACCTTCGCTTGTTATGCGCTGAAGACAATAAAAAAGAGCGGGCCATGAGCAAGCCAAAAGAGCGAGCCAGTGGAAACGCAGCCTTAAAGAAGAACTTAAATATCATTGTTTCGCAAGAGAACAAGATTCACACAAAATAAATATCTATACTTAGTATCTCAGTTAGGCACCATGTCCTCAATGGAAATATATGAAATTGTCACCTAATAGTTACTAATTGTCACTATACAATCTGCGCTGGCTTAAAGATGCACTCCCAGGTAACGTACGTGGGTCAAAAACTGAAGATTTTCCAACCTATCTTAAAGTCACCAAAGATTTGGAAGATTTTGTCCATTAAATTTGGTGTTACTACAGGGCTTCATAAGCATCCACCTTTATATTTCAGGGATCCACCAATCACCTGTCCTGCTGTGGCATCCGTTATTATCGCCCACCGCCCGCTTGTACCATTGGCTGATTTGAAATTCTTGTATACATATATATCCCAGCTGCAGAACATTGATAAATCTAGTCCTAGGTCATGATTATTTATATTCAACTTAATAATTGGGATTGGACCTACTCTACTCAATAGTTTAATATTCTATTGAATAATAGGGAATTTAACCTAGTTGACTTGCACATTAACAATTGTAAATATTAAATATCAGTCACCATGTCCTCAATGGAAATATATCAAACTGTCATCTACATATATGAAGTGTTGTCATATGCGGGTCTATGTATTGCAATACCTGCTAACATCATCAGCTTCATCATATTCTCCCGGCCAGCATTTGCTGATATAAGTGCCTCTGTATTCCTAAGGTTCCTTGCGATAACAGATTCATTGTTCTTCCTTATACACTTTGGCGGTACTAATACCATCCTAAAGAATTTCCCTCAAATAAGTAGTGCATTATACCTCACTGTACCTTTCTCTGTCGCTAGTAGCTGGATGCAGGTACTAATCTGCATAGAGAGGTTGATTGCTGTATGGAAACCATTTGATGTCAAAACAATTTTCACCCAAACTCGAGCAATGATCATCTCGTTTGTTATGCTCATTGTCGTATTCATCATTGGGATACTTTGCCTTGTGGTTTATAATGAATATATGGATATAGTACGATCATTCTTATATGCTTACATACCCTCTGTCATCATTCTTGTGTGTTCTGCTCTTATTGCGATAAAACTCTGCCGACCAAAACAAAATCTAGGAAACACAGGCAATAAATATCGTGGCGTGACAATAATGTTAATTGTCAATAGTTTGGTCTTCTGCGGTCTTACTTTACCACGAGAGTTGTACTACCAGGTGATCTTTTACATAAATGGTACATTATTAGCAAGTACTGAAGAAACGATAGTATTGCAGGTTCTGCAAATGTTGCAATTGTGCAACTTTTTCATGAACTTTGTTGTTTACACATTCACAGGCTCCTTGTTTAGGCAAGAATTCCTGGCTTTGTTCCACCACAATAGGTGTTGTAAGGCTCCTCAGTCACCTACTCCTCCAGTACGTAGAACTGTA
The DNA here is from genome assembly GCA_942159475.1 of Sthenelais limicola. Lineage (NCBI taxonomy): Eukaryota > Metazoa > Annelida > Polychaeta > Phyllodocida > Sigalionidae > Sthenelais > Sthenelais limicola. Next base: position 14,595,220 of record OW804098.1, read on the forward strand.
AGACCACACAGGGAACCCGGTGTGACAGATCCAAAGGCTGTAGTTACTGTCATATCGCATATATAAAGCTGCACTGTCAGTTACAGCTGCACTGTCAGTTGTAGCTGCACTGTCAGTTACCGCTGCACGCAATGAGCTAGTCAATAAGATTTTTGTAAAATTATATTCAACCACACCTTTGTTGACTTGTCATCAACCTGCTCAACATTGGTAGAGCAAGCGATGACTGGCAGTGCCTGGGCGATGAAAAAACTACATTGACATAGCTGGCAATATGTGATGTGTTTCAGGAAAATGAGTCATAAGTCGCAAAAAATAGATTTTGAGATAGCATTTTATTTGAAAAGATGAGATCAAGCTGATTCCAATGATAGTAAACAGTCTAATAATCTCATAAGTATTTCTAGATTTTAAGTTTGATATTTTCGTTTTTGAAAAAAAAAGTTTCCAATATTTCTGGGGGTGAATAAATAGTAAAGTAACTAAATTTAGTCCATATGAGGACCTCTAAAACTAAAGGATATACTGCATAGATTGTCCTGAAATTTGATACAACGACTGATATCGGTATAAGTGATGAACTCTCCAAAAATCAGAACATTCCAATAATGTGATCTTGTGAAAAAAACGCTTTGAGAAATATCAATTTTGCGACTTATGACTCATTTTCCTGAAACACAACACATATAAATTAAACATGTTTAATTTGTTTGTACCAATGTGATGTTGCATCGGTTTAAGCTGTACTTGCAGTTACAACTACACTCACACATGAAGCTCATAGCTGCACTGTCACTTAGAGCTCTACTGTCAGTTAAAGGTGCACTGTCAGTTTGAGCTGCACTGTCAGTTAGAGCTACACTGTCAGCTAGAGCTGCACTATCACTTATAGCTGCTCTGTCAGTTAAAGCTACACTCACAAGCTACACTCTCAGTTAGAGCTGAGCTCTCAGCTAAAGCTGCACTCTTAGTTACAGCTGCACTCTCATTTAAAGCTGCACGGTCAGCTAAAGCTGCACCCTCAGCAGAATATTATTAAATTTAGTCTGGTAAGTCCTAAATTGTGTGAGATATATTTTGTCGTAATTGGGCCAAGACACTAGGAGATTTGTGATGAGCCTGACGCTAAATAATCTCATAACCTGCCCATGTAACTAGCTCCTAGCTTTGCTATTTATTCATATTATATATTATTAAGTAATGTTAAGTAATTAAGTAATATTCATTAGGGCTAGGCGATTAAATATGAACAGCATAGACAAAAAGCCTTGAATAGTCTTGTCGCATATATATATAACTGAATGATGTATTGAAATATGATGATTGTAATAAGCAGGTTTTGTCACTTGTATTGAGGTCAAGTTATAGGAATCATCAATGATTGTATAAACGTCAATTTGTAGTGGAGAACGTATATGATTATAATAAGGTTTAGATTAGTAGAGGTAATTGATGAAGGTTGTAGGCAACGCAGGAAAACATCCACAGGGTGGACACGCGTATTTTTGTAATTGATGATGAATGTAACTGTTTGGCCAATTTGTAATAATAAAAAAAAAATGAAAATATTAATGGTTGATGTTAGTGTTAATGTTAGTGTAAACATCAATATTAATATCAACAACAATTATATCTAGTAACATGGAAATGGATGAGCTGGGATCGTGTACAGATTGTTCTTGGGGCATGTTCAATGTAAGGTTGATTATTCTATAGATGGTCAATATTCAATGCAAGAATAATTATTCTATAGACAGTCAATATTGAACGTAAGATTAATTATTGTTTGAGTGTTCAATATTCAATATAAGATTAATTATTGTTTAAATGGTCAATATTCAATGTAAGATTAATTATTCTATAGATGGTCAATATTCAATGTAAGATTAATTATTATATAGTTGGGCAATATTTAATGTAAATTAATTATTGTATAGATGGTCAATATTCAATATATCTATGTAACAAATTTCAGGACATTGTATTAAATATATCCCTGCGTTTTGAAGGCCTTTGTATGGAGTAAATTTAGTTACTTTACTGATAATTACCCATCCAGAAATATTTCTGACTTTTTTTCCCCCAAAAAAATATCAAACTTAGAATATAGAAATACATATTGGGTGTCCTAGTATTACTACCATTGGAACCGGCTTGATAACCTCTTTTCAAATATGGTGATATCTCAAAATACGTGTATATTTTGTGATTTATGACTCATTTTACTAAAACAGATCACAATTATTGGCAGATCAACACATTTAGTAAATTTGGCTACATTATACCGTAAAAGCGTCAATACTAGGTGTGCTTGAGTATATGGTTTTGCCTTGATTTAAACAGTGTGTTTGGTCATGTTAATCTGTGTTTTTAACCTTTATCTTGTCCAAAATGTGGATTATTTGAGAGGATTGGTGAAGGCAAACTGTACATTTTCAGACAATTTCACCCAATAACGACTGCAGGGACGTGTTGTCAATTGAGAAAGGGCATGGACGGCAGCATATTCCGCGATATTTGCAAACGATTTTTGGGCGATAATGGATGGTGTTTTTTTCCTTTTCTACACCAGAAATTTATTCAGTTTTATGAACAAAGACTCCTGTATTCGTCATAGATTGTGCAACTACCTATTTACCTGTATATGGTCAGAGGTGACATGGTTCATTTCAGTTCTGTAATCAGCCAAACAGTCACCACACTGGCTACAGTACCAGTTGTGACTGAGTAAGGAATAAAACCTGTGCAATATATATCTAGGTGTCTGGTATTTCTTCCTCTTGTTAAGTGTTATTGGATTTGAAGTCACAGGGGATGTCAGATGAGCTGTGATACACACGCTAATTTCTATTACACTCTATCTGATTTGACAAATTCTTGCTGCCACTACCACAATTCAGTGTCCGCAACTTTTAGTGCCCCTACCAAATTTTGATGCAAGCGATTTCGAAAAGATGAATAGAAAATAACCCTTCAGAAATTAAAGTGATAACGTACATCTATGTATTGATATCTAGATTTATCTATCTATTTCACTCGACAAAGATCGACCTTTGATTGTGCTGATAATTAATTAATTAATCAATTATTATATCTCCTATGTACTGTAAAATTATACTGTCTTGTATGGTTACTCCTCTTTATCTAACCTGTTCATGTAAAACTGTACTGTACTGTATGGCTGCTAGTAAGGTTAGAAACAACAATTATTATTATTATTATTCAAAAACAGTAGACCAAAGGTAATCTAATACGACAAACTAAGTCAATGATAGCCCAAACAAGTCGATACCGTCCAGTATAGTATGGCACCTCCATCACTCAATATTAATGTAAAGGATGGATTTAAGTTTAAGTTTAAATTCTAAACTTAATAAAAGATTTTTCAAATCAAATTAAATCAATAATTGATATTGCCCAATAATAGGGGTATTTTGCAACCACTAAGCACCAACAGAACATAAACGCACCCATTAACTATTAGTCCATTTTGGCTCAAATTTTGGCTATATTCACCGTGCGACATGAGGCCATATACCACGGCGTCATCATGGTATATTGGGACTTTCTGGCTGGTGATTGGTTATAATCCTGAGCCCCCCCCCCCTTTTGCCGTGGTATATTTGGGGTTTTTTGTTTCCCATTGGTCCACACTCAAACACCCCCACCCCAACCCCGGGTCTCGGTCGCTGTATTACCGACTGGCAAAGGCGGCCATTTTTGTTGCTAAATCTGTGATAAAATTCGACATGAACAAATAAAACATTCTTAGCAACCATATATTAAAAGAATTTGAAGTTTAGACTAAGACCTTGACTCAATATTCCATTTGCTGCCCAGGTTAATATTGAAACAAGCAGACAAACAGAAGATCGAGGCGAGCCCCGTCCGTTCAACCGTTCTTATAAACATGACTTACCTCTGAGGCTATATGAGTCTCAAATGCCCAGATAACATAATCCAAAAGTAAATTCAGGCACAATGTTTAAAGCATAATAGCCTTTGCGTTATATCACTTCCTATGGTAATCCAGTCTAAGTTAAAACATCCATATTTCCTTCGAGAGATTTGTTCCTGCGCTTAAAGGCATGGGCAGGCGGCCGCCATCTTGCTTCAGAATCGTCACATGTTTTCCCATTCAAATCGATAATCCAAGGTATTTTTCAGTCTTCTACACTCAAATCTTCCCGTTGTAGAATCTCCATGTTCTATTCTTGGTTGTCGACGAAGATTCATCAAATGACAAACGTATAAAGGATGTAAAAAGCCATTTTCCCCTTCAATAAGCATGAAGGATCACACACGTGTTGACGTTCGAGCAAGAAGCCAGAAGCACTGAGGGGACGGGCGATCATGTCCGCCCTGGTACCGTTCGCAAGGCCGTGAATAGAGCTTCAAGAGGCTTTTTTCAGTTTGTTTCTACCATCATGTGCCGTCGATCTATGGCGATTTGAATTTATAATGACTTAGTTTGATCTTCGGCTGTCTAAAATACAGGCAAATCTCAATAACGTCCTTTATATTGTCTATTTTCTATGCTATAAGCGATCGGCGCAACTATTTTTCATGCTATAAGCGATCAGCGTGGGCACTTTCGAAGGGAAGCATATGTGCGATGAATAGGCTGTTTACTGCTACTGAAAGTGCACCACATGGTTATACGGGTCATGCCGAAAGTCACTCTGGCTAAAACTGCCGGCTGTATAGCGAGAGTGACGCTGCAAAACTGGACACTGCACGACCACCGCTTTTTTTTTTAAAAAAGCCGCTATCGGCTATTCTTTACTCCCTAATCAGTCGTACCCGTTATCACGGTTGTGCGCAATAGATGGGGAAACGAAAATTACTGCCGTCTTTGCCAACACGATCGTGCTCCCCCGCATATTCTGTCTACAATGATGACAATTTTGGCCGGAATCGATACATCAATGTTGTATATAAACGATGGTAGGGTCAGGTATAGCTGGAAATATGGTCTCGGGAAGATTCGAATCGACAGCCATTGCCGCGAAATATATCAACAAGCGCCAAAAATGGTGTGTCCTAATACCGCCGCAAGCGCCTCTGCATACTCACTCCCGCTGGCTGTACACACGCACAGGCTGTGCGAGGATGTGTATTATTAGACACCAAAACAAAAGCATAGGAGCGGAGGGGGAGGGGCAGCCCGAGGGGCGGGGGTGATGGTGGGCAGCATTGGAAAGGAGAAAAAAGATTCCATTCTTATATGATACAAATACATAGCCTAAGACACACCAAAATTAATCTAGGCCTAGCGGTAATACTCTGGACCCATTCCTGCAATCTAATTGCTGAAGCGCAGAAATGAACCGACTGCAGAAAGTAAATAAATGGCTTGTTTTTTGTATAAGGTTAGAAAAATAAGGCGTTTTTGTTGTTGATCTGAACCATCACGGACTAAAATGATTATACCACTCTGGTTATGGCCCTCGATTGCTCTACGATTCCATATACCCCACTCGGCCTCCGGCCTCGTGGGGTATATGGAATCGTGGGGAGGCCGAGTGGGGTATATGGAATCGTACACCAATCTCGGGCCATAACCATTGTGGTATAATACATAATTAGTACATCCTTACCGCTATGGGTATATCTCGAGAGGCCTGCAATGCAGATGGCCTTAGCCTAGAGCCTCTCGAGATATTCCCACAATGGTAGTAATGTACACATAAGTAGTGAATGCGTTAGTGTTGTATTGCGTTGTGGTTGCTAAATCTCCCTATTGAATAATCTCTGATCCACTCGACATACCCACGTTGAGGCGTTTGTTATCGTCTTGATCTGACCTGATTAAGGCCTCCAAACTTTATATGGGTCAGATTTTCAGAAAATGTACAATTGGCAGCTGTACACCTTTAGTAAATTCTGCTAAATGAAGCTGCAATTTGGTCAATACTAGGTAAATTCGAGTATATTTGGCATTGCATTGATTCTACCAATCTGTTTGATTAGGTTGAACTGAATTTTGAACTTATTTTCGTCTGAAATTCGGGTTATTTCAGAAGATTGGTGAAGGTGAATTGTACATTTTCTGAAAATCTGACCCATATATGTGTGGAGCTAAATGAATTTGCTCAGTTAACTGAACAGTTCGTACGATTTGTTGGTGATAGTAGGCAGTGAGTTCCACTTTTCAGTCACATGTGACATCAATACTAATCGGCGGAATGTTCAGCTTGGTCCCATCTTTTCAAATATGATGGTATCTCAAAATCAAAAGTGATTTGTGACTCATTATTCTGTGACACATAACATATGTGGGTCAGATTTCCGGAAAATGCACAATTGGCAGCTGTACACATTTAGCAAGTTATGGTAAATGAGGCTGCAATTTGACCAATACTAGTATATTTAGCATCGCATTAATTCTAGGAATCTGTTTGGTCAGGTTGATCTGTATTTTGAATTTTATTTTCGTCTGAAATTTGGATTTTTTGGAGAGGATTGGTGAAGGCGAATGGTACATTTTCAAGGAACATCAACCATGCGTATTGTATGTTGGGTGTAAATGGGTCAGATATTCAGAAAATGTACAATTGGCAACTGTACACTTTTAGTAAGTTCTGCTAAATTAGGCTGCAATTTGGTCAATACTAGGTAAATTCGAGTATATTTGGCATTGCATTGATTCTAGCAATCTGTTTGGTTAGGTTGAACTGTATTTTGAATTTTATTTTTGTCTTAAATTTGGGTTATTTGAGAAGATTGGTGAAGGTGAATTGTACATTTTCCGGGAACATCACCCATGTGTATTGAATGTTGGGTGTAAATGGCAACTGGTGGATATCACCAGTCTATTAATAGATAATAAAACAAAGACTTTCACCAGAGACTAGTCACGCCGTTGAGACAACGCCTTGGTAACTGGACATAAAGGTCACATCTTCACAAAATATACAATTGGCAGATCTGCACATTTACTAAATTCTGCTAATTTAGACTGAAAGATGACCAATACCAGGTATATCTGAATGCATGTGATATTGCCTTGATTTAAATAATTTGTTTGTTTCTGTTGTACTGAATTTTGAACCACAATTTTGATCTTAAACTTGGGTTATTAGGGAGGATTGGGGAAGGCAAATTGTACATTTTCTGGAGATTTCACCCATTATATAGGCATTCTCTTGACTACAGCACAATACAATAAAGCCTATTTATTCTATTTGGCACCAACAGTGTCCCCAGAGTTTCTCGGAATAGATGTTTTCTCTAATAGAGAGGGGGGCACATCAAGGCCCTTGGATTATATTAGTTAAACCTGCACTCTCACATTTTCAGCTAACATTGGTCGTAAATTAAAGATTTTCTCAATTTAGAACGTTTCCTTTCCAACCATTTAAGCACTTCTTTGGAGGATTATGTCTAGTTGTCTTTAAATTAACCTAAATTTTGACACAGATTTTTTTAAATACATTGGCAAAATCAGGCAAATACAAAATGTTTTCATAAACTGCTTTGATAGGTAGAAATTGCATAATGTGTTATGGGAAGAAGAGTTTGGCATCACAAAATTGATATTTCTCGAATTGATTTACTCACGAGATATCTTTGTTGGAATGTTATCACGTTTGGAGACTTTAGCGCTGACGTTTGTATGACTTTGTGTACCAAATTGCAAGACTTTCTACTAAACAGATTGTTTCAATTCTATGAACATCATTATGAAGTATATTTAGTTACTTCACTAGTAATTGTCGACTCATGAATATTGCAACCCTTTCTCAAAATTAAAAATATCACACTCAAATAATAGAAAAACTTTTAGCTCTCTTGTGACTTGTGACTCATCATTCTTTAACACATTTATAAGCTAAATAGAACAATATGAATAAATAGACAAATATAAGAAGACTCCAGTGTTCTCTATGCCCCCCTCCTTTCCTTAAACGATCCTTCACCTATCCCTTCTACTATAGTTCTGGTATGTATAGAACTTACCTTTACGCATTTAGTTCACTTACAGCGGAGAAAGGAATTGTATCTGTATATGTAAATATTGGATAAAAGTGTAAATATGAAGCTTGCCTTTGTAGCTGCCTTATCCCTCTCTCTTCTCACACTGGTATCTACTCTACCAGTGGAGAATGAGGAGTTGAATATGGAGGTAAGATATATTATAATATGTCAATTTACTTTCATCTAGCTAAGCAGGATTAATTGAATACTCATTAAATAATTATTAGGGCTAGCTGGAAGTATTAACCTGCAGTATTCTTGTTCCTTTACAGTATCAAAATAAGAATACAAATGCAACATATGTAAAGCAATATTCATACGGAGAATACAGGTGTGATAATGAGAGTACATGTATTTGTGATGTGTTCCAGGAAAATGAGTCATAAGTCGCAAAATTGATATTTTTCATAGTGTTTTATTCACAAGCTCCCTTTATTGAAATATTCTGATGTTTAGAGGGTTTAGCACCTATTGTCATATGAATCCATGTTCCAAATTGCATGACATCGTATTAAATATATCCTTGCGTTTTGCATCCTCTGTATGGAGTATATTTAGTTACTTTACCGGTAATTCCCATCTAGAAACATTGCAAATTCGTTTTTTCAAAAATGAAAATATAACTTAAATTATAGAAATACTTAATAAGTGTCCCAGTGTTTACTATTATTTGAATCAGCTTGATCTCCTCTTTTCAAATATGACGATTTCTCAAAATCCATATTTTGCGACTCATGACTTATTTTCCTGAAACAGATCACATTTGACAGGCTGTAATAATGAATTGCTGTATGTAGATTGCAATTTAGAAAGGTACAGCTAGTCGCCTTTTCGAATGCTGACTTTCTATGACTAAAGATGGAATAAAATCCCAGCCATTTAAAAACATTCATTTCAGCAAACGTTCTGGGTGAGATATAGAAGTAAAGACATGGTTTTGCTTCTAATTTAGATATAGAGGGCAAACGTTTAGTCTTCTCTGATAACCTTGTCATGAGCGATTATAGCAGAATACAGACTAGTATTGACCCAGTTAAAGTATTACAGTAACATTTCTTAAAAATAGAGTGTATTTACACTACTTGTTATAGCACATATGTGATGTGTTTCAGGAAAATGAGTCATATGTCGCAAAAAATAGATTTTGAGATATCATTATATTTGAAAAGATGAGATCAAGCTGATTCCAATGATAGTAAACAGTCTAATAATCTCATAAGTATTTCTAGATTTTAAGTTTGATATTTTCGTTTTTGAAAAATAAAGTTTCCAATATTTATGGGGTGAATAAACAGTAACGTAACTAAATTTAGTCCATATGAGGACCTTTGAAACTAAAGGATATACTACATAGATTGTCCTGAAATTTGTTACATCGATTGATATAGGTATAAGTGATGAACTCTCCAAAAGTCAGAACATTCCAATAAGGTAATCTTGTGAAAATATCAATTTGGCGACTTATGACTCATTTTCTTGAAACACAACACATATGTAAAGCTAGACTGGCATTTGCCCTATCATCCTCTTGTAATTAACCGTTCAAAGCCTGCCTTATTATGAGGACCTCTGCAGTTATACAAGGTATTCAGTTCTACTAAAGTCTATGAAAAATAATGTTTTGTCATTCCAATTTTCACACGTTTCCTTACAGAAGGTGATTGACGAATTTCATGATCTTCTTGAAGGTATGTAATTAATTCTAGTCTCCATCTACGCCAATTATCAGCTCGGCATGGTGGACGCTCAGGGTTTAAATTTCGCCTCAGGAAGTTTTGAAGGACTGTAAATCACTGGCATCCATCCTGTCTGAGTCATTAATCCTTTAACAATATCTAAAAGAAAGTATTGACGACATTATCATAAAATGACATATATATATATGGGTCAGATCTCCAGAAAATGTACAATTTCCCTTCTCAAATCCTCTCCAATAACCCACATTTAAGACAGAAATGAGCTTCAACTTGCAGTTTAACATAACAGAACAGATACTATAAATCAATGCGATACCAAATATACTCAGATATACCTAGTATGCTTCATTTTTCAGCTTAATTTAGCAGAATTTACTAAATGTGTAGAGCTGCCAATTGTACATTTTCTAAAAATCTGACCCATATGATAACATAGGAATAGATGATCTTTGTTATTCATCAGCCAACAGTCAGAAACTCTGCTTTACAACAGTACATACCTTTTGTCATGAGAAATAAAATATAATAATTGTATTAGAAATGTGGAAGCATTAAACATTAGACAATCAAGAGGTTTAATAAATTAATTTGATAAATTAACTTTTAATCTAATTAAATTAATGTACTTTATGTATTATTGCAGGTGATAAGGAATCAATGGATATTGGTACGTAAACCTTTTAATGCTGAACTCCATGAGAAAATCATTTATAAAAAATAGTCTCTCAACGGGTTAATGGTAACAAATGTTACGGATTCATATTAACGGCACCTGTGCCACAATTTTTTAAATTTAAATCATGACTGACTCAAAGGCATTAACTGAGAAAAGCTAAGGTGAAAATGTCTGTTTAAAGTTGCTAAGATAGCTAAGGATCAAGAATGCGATTTGGACAAAATACACCAAGAATAATGATTCAAAGCACCCAGGGACTGTCAAAATTAGGCATTAGGCCTCCCTCAATCTCTACTCCAAAACAAAAAACCCCACACTCTTCTTGCGTTGCTAGTGACTCTTGCAGAACGCGTTGCTATGGAATCCCACGTTGCCACGGCGGTGAGGCATGACCTCAATCTCTTATAGTTCCCAACAGGGGCTTTCCCAGGCTCTGAAAAGAGTGGCGATCCATGATTAAAAAAGGCTTCAAAAACACCGTTTCAACCAAGATACTTTCACAAACCACAGGTACTATCCTCCGGAAAGGGTCAACGGATCTGTACAGGGCAGAAAGAATGCTGGTAAAATCACAAATTGACATAAACGACAAAAAGTCACCGTTTCATGTTTATTGTACAGATAAGGAACCTTGGTATGTTGTATATGTAGGAGGTCATGTAAGCCAGGCTAATGTATTAAAGTATTGATACTTGTAAGTAGTTGTATGTATGTCAAGTTATGTAGATATGAAGGCGATTACAGATGGTTGTGGCAAGGACATAGTAAAATATTTGTTTTAAATAAATGTAGGCAACACATGCCAATATTCATGATAGATATAGTGTCTTTTTTCTATTGCATTGACTATTTTAGAGTATATTGGCCTCAGGTAAATCATTATAAGACGGAAGCCTGAGATTTTATTCACATGTTTCAGTACGTAATGGGGATAATTTCATGTTAAATGATTTCAGGCATATTCGGTATATGAGTCAATGTTGTGGGACGAGAATATTTTTGCACCCAGTCCGTAGACTGTTCCTTCATAAGTCTTTCGTAAATAGGGAGGTGGGTGTGAAGAAAAAAATCCACGCTAATGGGAATATGTGATCCGTTTTGGGGAAATGAGTCATAAGTCGCAAAAAATAGATTTTGAGATACCATTATATTTGAAAATATGAGATCAAGCTGATTCAAATGATAGTAAGCAGTCTAATAATCTAATAAGTATTTCTAGATTTTTAAGTTTGATATTTCCGATTTTGAAAAAAAAAGTTTCCAATATTTTTGGGGCTCAATAAACATTAAAGTAACTAAATGTAGTCCATATGAGGACCTTTAAAACAAAGGGATATATTGCATAGATTGTCCTGAAAATTGATACATCGATTGATATATATATAAGTGACAAAATCTCCGAAAAGTAAAACATTCCAATAATGTGAACTTGTGAAAAAACACTTTGAAAAATATCAATTTTGCGACTTATGACTCATTTTCCTGAAACACATCACAATGGTAGGGCAGAGAGAACGTCTGTGTGGACGTGAGAGTCTGACGTTGATGACGGTAGTTGTGACGTAGATGATCCCAGCCTCCCGCCACAATGACCAAGAATTATCCATACCGACAATTCCCAGATAATAACAATAGCCTTTAGAGTGATCTGTTTTACGAAAATGAGTCATAAGTCGCTAAATATGGATTTTGAGATATCACAATATCTGAAAAGAGGTTATCAAGCCGATTCCAATGATAGTAAACACTAGGGCACCTAACATGTATTTCTATATTTTAAGTTTGATATCTTTATTTTGGAAAAAAAAGTTTGCAATGTTTCTGGCTGGGTAAATACCAGTAAAGTAACCAAATATACTCGATACAAAGGCCTTCAAAACACAATGATATATTTAATACAATGTCTTAAAATTTTTCCCATGGATTTATATGACAATAAGTGCTAAACCCTCCGAAAATTAGAACCTTCCAATAAAGAGATCTTGTGAAAAAAAAACTTTGAAAAATATCAATTTTTGCGACTTATGACTCATTTTCCTGAAACACATCACATCTGATTTGGAAGACTGCCTTAGAATACCTTCGATATTCTATCTAGGGGCTTGTAAAGGATAATATCTGTCATCATAACTACATCTTAACTTTCATCATAAACTTCTTTTTAGAAAAACGACACCGTGGTGGATCTTGGGGAGGTGAGAACACTATTTGTATTTTTATGCAATAAATTTAATAACAAACATTATTATGTATAAATCTATATGTGATTACAAAGACGTGATTTGGGGGTGCTTTCTGAAAGGTCAAATCACATACCAGTGCAAAACAATGGGTTGTCATGGCTTCAAAATGACAATAAATACAGGGTAAGTAAACTAAATAGTTTCACAATTCAATATGTAATACATACCCAAATGGCTGTGTTTGTAATCAATTAGGGTCATTATTATTGATTATTATTGACCACTATAAATGTTATTGATTAGTTAATGAGCTTCATGTACCATAAAAATAAGTGAGTTTTGGAAACAAAATGATTCAAAGTTAAGAGTATAAACATGGCATGGCAAGTGAATATGAAAATTGGAAAGAAATACTACAACTGAGAAGTATTTCAATAATACTTGCTTGTCTCGTTTCGATGTAGTAACGACTAATTTGCTATTTTAGAATTATTGATTTGAAAACGATTGTCTACGAGTAATGAGCCCTGTATTTATGTCTTGTTGAAGTCCAAGGGACAGAAAGAAAACATGAGGCAATGTGGAGAAACACAGAAATATAAATCATTTTGATTTTTTTCTTGAAAGTTGCACTCATTTCTCACCGTTGCTCATTGGTTTAATTTACCTTCTTACAGGTTGGGGAAGTCAACCTCAGCAAGGTATGTGCATTCTTTTAGAATGGTTCACTACACTACAATACTATTCACAAGTCAGAAATAAAACCCTCTCATAGGCAGGGTCACAAAGACATGGGACCCTTGGATTGGAGAGGGGCACACAAAGTCATATATGATTAACCGCCAAAATTCGTATACCCCCCCAATGAGGTAAATAATGATAGCCCCCTTAATTATACTTGGAGATATATGCACCACCAGACCATGTGATGATCATACATGCTGGTTAACCTGCATACATTCACAAAAGGGCAAGGCAGGCAGCCTGAAGGCAAGGCTATCCCAATAAGAGAGACACAACCCTATGTTGTTTCTCGAGGCAGCCTTGTATGACTTGTTCCAGAGGCTCTGCGGAGCTAGAGAGTACTGCATTGGCATAGATGGAAGATATACTTTTATAATTAACTTGAGTAAGTGAACCGCCTGTGGCTAACCATTATAATTCTTCTCATCCACCATGAGGAGAATGGGGTATTAAAATGTTAATACTGAATAAAAATCTTTAAATACAAAGTAAACCTGAAATACGATGAATCAATGGGTAGGCCTATTGTTTATATGTTGCTGATAACCAGTCTCTATGGTCAAGTGGATAGAGCATCAGACTTCCAAAGGGGACATTCTGAGTTTGAGTCCCTGAGCAGACAACCTTTTTACATTTGTCTCATTTTTTGTGACAGAAATGTAAATCATGTTTTATTATATCCTCTGAATATTGGTTTTCTTTACCTTTGTTGAAGGACCATCCGAGCAATCTCTTGACGGTATGTATATTTTAGAGATATTGAATGAAAAAAGACTAACTAACTAGATCATACATTAATTAATTGCAATACATAGTAACACAAGAAGGGCCTGTTAGCACAGAAGAATTATCCAACCGTATTGATCCAACTAAATTCATTACCACAAGTAGAAAGGGTGGGTTCCATTTCCACGCTACTTCTCCGCTACTTCTTCTGTCTCTCTGGTCCTGCTACTTTTGAAGTAATGGAAAGTAGCCGTTTAAAGTCAAAGATGGTTGATTTGAAATAGCTATTTCCTGTTACATTTTTTTTACAAGTGCACCAGTTTATGATGTCATAGGCCATAGCAAGATAAAAGAGACCATCACGAAGTGAGATTTCCTTCTCTCAATTTTGAAGGGAGCAGAGGTGTTTAGCTTTGTCACATATATTTCCTGTTACTTGCTTCCACCTCCAACGTAGCGAAACAAACAAAAGGGAGGAGTAACGGGAGAAGTAGCATGGCAATGGAACCTACCCTTAACATCATATATACCAATAAATCCTTTAGTTATGAAGTTAGACTTATTCCTTTCCTTTATCAATAGCTGTATAATTATTTGTTGTTGTAATGTTTTTATTTGTACATTCAGATAGGTACATCTAGATGTTTCCATCTATTTTCGTTTGTATCCTAACTATTCATATAACATCTAACAACCCGAATAATCCAACACCGGTGAAGATTTGCCATAACTCACAGTCAATGACCTACATTGATATTTGATGGTATATGATGCATTACATTTTTTACTTGCCAAGAATCATACTTTTCAAATGGTTTTACCCATATACTCTTTTTTAGAAAGTTTCTTTGGGGTGTTTAGTGCTCTTGGACGAATAATACATATTTGATATCCACCTGATTTATATATGATATAATTCACCTTATATTGAAACATTCTAGTGTATCCTTTTCAGCTATATTGAGATCATCAAACTGTGAGTACACTTTGCTTAATTTTGTATGATAAATCCGGCAATTTGTACAGCATATATATATATATACAAATCGAAGTTGCAGTCCTTTTAGTACCAATAAAACAAAATTCAAAGCTGACATTAATCCCCAAAATAGGTTTTGATATATTTTCTACCTTTTATGTTTATTTCATTCTTTCTCTAGAATGATATTCATACAGTCCACTGAATCCTACTAATTTTGTGTTAATTTAGCGCCTACCAATATAGTTATTAAATAACCTCACTTATATAAACTACTCCCAATACCTGAATTCTGTATTCCTCAACAAAAAGTCAAACAGTTTCTGCTCTCGAAAGAGTAATTTGCAGATCAACTCCCCAGTCAATCAAAACTGATTTTATTTAAAAGCTGCATTCTCAGCTAATCCAATTTGATCCAGATTGCCACTGTAGATCAGAAAGAAACAAAATCATAAAAATATTATAGGAAAGGGCATGAATTCATGAACAGCACAGGAAATTCAAAGAAATATAGATATTTCTTAATAAAGAAAAGACAAAAACAAGAACAATATTTGTGTGTCGCTTTAACTGGCAATGCAGTTTTAATGAGGTAAAAAAAAGTCATCTCAGCCCATGAGTCATTAATCAACTGGCCTTGCTCACTGTGTGTCAAACCCTGAAAGGTGGATTGACCTCATGAAGTGATCTAATGGTAGTCTCTGAAGTTGTCCCCACCCTAGTCCCTAAAGTAGTCCTTAATACAGTTCCCAACAGATAGTCCTTAAGTACTCCCTAAATCGCCTATTTGAAGAGATTTTTTTTGAGTAAAAAAAGATTATTCCTGTATTCCTATCGATGAAGTTATGACATTTACTTTTTAAACCTATTTTTCTGATCACAGATACCGGGACAAGTGAGTAAATTTCGACTAGTTTCCATTTGATTTTTGGATAACATTTTTCTCTTTTAATTAATGATAACACATTAATTTAGACATTTTGAAGATGGTATTTTGTCATAAACTGAACATAAGTGATAAACAGAGATAACTTTAAGAGATTTGTATGAATACCTTTCTTGTATTGCTTATTAAATAAGTCCTATTTCATCTTTTATGTTATTCTTCTATTGGGACATTGCAGTCTGTGGTAAGTAATGATATTTAAATATTCTCGTAAGAAGGTATAAATATCTTTGAATGAATGGTCCATTTGCCACTGCCTCACACAGTACAGGGGCTATAAGAATCAAAGGCAGAGACTAAAGAGATTAATGACCTCCATTTCGGGCCTGCTCGTGTAACATTAATTATGTACAGGCCGTTGCACCAACTATGATACTTTAACAATGTGGTGTTTGCCTTGTGATGGAGGTACACCAAGTGTACTTCAAGCAGCCGTGCTAATTGACAAAAAGCATTATATTGCCCAACCTTATCATAATTATTAATTATACCCATTTATTATTCTCGTATTTCAAAAAATCGCTAATTATTCTTAATCTTGTGAATAAGTTGGCTTTGAAAAATATATGAATTTGCGACTTGTCACTCATTTTCCTGCATTCAATCAAACATGTGACCTGTTTTGACAAAATTTGTCATTAAAAATGTTGCTAAAATGGTGGACTGGGTTTTAACAAAGGTAGCCCAAGGCTATTTTCACTAAATTCATTTGTGTGCCATGGCCATTGTAACATAGTGTAGCGTAACATAGTGCAGAGATTTCCCTAGCCTTAGCAGTGGTCATTTTCAAATCCTCAATGTAGCTAACCAATCACAGAGTTACATGCCAATTTTATATAAACAATTGTTGCTAGGTTGGTCACGTGGGGTGAATGCTTCACTGTGATTAGACCAAATGCTCCAGAAATTAACTTCCGGCTGACTCTATCATGTAGATAAGAATCATACCGATCAACTGCTACTCATTTTATTCTTAATAACTGCTCACCTTTAATTCCAGAATCCGTTTTCAGAAGTATGTATACAAGCATAATTACTGTTCATTTTAGTTTAGATATATATATCTTCCTTTTTACGGCTGCAATTTTTTTTCATTTCCATGAAGTCACCAGAAAATGCACAATTAAGCTTCACCAACGCTCTTAAATAACTCTAATTTAAGATCAACACCAATGATATTCAAAATACAGTTCAACACATCTGAACAACTTTTCTAATCAATATGCAATACTATTGGAAATATGATTTGTCTGGAATTTGGTTTTGTATTTACTCATAAGCATTATGTAATCAACATGGAAAGCATAGATAGTGCAACTAATCTTTTTTGATGTTTTGATTCCTTCTTTACATAATTTATCAAAGCCATATACAACCTACAATACTACTAGCACATAGGTGGAAAGTTTTTAGACTCTTTTGATGCTCAGTCCCTCTTTTCCACCTTTGCCATTTCGTTTCTTTTTGTTTAATTTCTTACGATTTCACATAAAGGTGCAATTGATTGCAGATATATATTACAACTACAAAAAGTACATTTTTAATATACCCCCTAGAATAATATATAATATTCCCTTGTGAAGAGTTGACTATGACCATTCAAACTACTGAATGAAACCAAAATTCAATACAACTGCTGAGATCCTAGTTTTGGTGTTCCTACAACTTAATATATACTACAATATAAAGTATATATCACGGGTGCAACATTCCTCCCTAGCAATCATAATCAGAATCGTAATACCTCTACAATAATCGAACATTATTCTTTCCCATAGACACTAACATTTTCACATTGAATTAAAAAAATGCTCTACTATCAATTTCTGTAAATTATTCACAGATGTGATGTGTTTCAGGAAAATGAGTCATAAGTCGCAAAAAATAGATTTTGAGATACTATTGAATTTGAAAAGATGAGATCAAGCCGATTCCAATGATAGTAAACAGTCTAATGATCTAATAAGTATTTTTAGATCTTAAGTTTGATATTTTCGTTTTTGAAAAAAAATGTTTCCAATATTTCTGGGGGTCAATAAACAGTAAAGTAACTAAATGTAGTCCATATTAGGACCTTTAAAACGAAAGAATATATTACATGGATTGTGCTGAAATTTGATACATCGATTGACATGACTATAAGTAACCAACTCTCCAAAAATCAGAACATTCCAATAATGTGATCTTGTGAAATAAACACTTTGAAAAATATCAATTTTGCGACTTATGACTCATTTTCCTGAAACACATCTCAGATAGTCTCTTTTTTCATTCAAATTCCCTTACTTCTCATTAGAATGCAATGAAACCACGTCAGCAATGTGTGGTGAGTATATAGTTAACTTTCTTTGGCCACTTGGAATGTTTGTCATGTAAATAAAATTCATTTTGTCTTTTGTTAAGTACTCTCACAACTCACTTGTTGAACTTTAACTGTTATTACATGTATCAGAAACATAGATAGTGTTGTGCATTATTTAAGATTTATTTCCCAAAGTGTTTGGCCCGAGGGGTCCAGTGGGCCTGAGGTGTGGATTGAGTTGAGGCCCATGTCCGAATTTGTCTAGTTCTTATAAATTTCTAATCGTACACATGTATTTCAATTTTCACACACTTCCGTACATCTTTGCTAATACCAAACCTGCATATGCATGCTAGGCATGACCTGGCCATATTTATTTAAGAACATTGAAGATTCCATACTTAAAATCCTTACCTCAGGTTATATACTACTCTAGATTGTGGCAGCATGAGACAAATATGCATATAAATTAAATATTCAACCCAAGTATAAACATTTGTTAACAGGTCACTGAGGTGGCTTATCAATCTTTTATAGGCTTCAACATCAAGTCGTAATGTTAAGCACCTATGATGAATCGTAGGTCTTTATGAAATAGAATAAAAAATTGTATGTTAGAACTATCGTTAAAACCTATGCGTTGGGTTATAAACGTGCATTGAGTTGATTATAAATCGTAGCCCTGGCTGATTTGGGATAAGTTTGACTGTACAAGACCTGGTGACCACATCAGACCACTCACTCAATTATCATCAAACCTGATCCAGAACTTCAAAACCTACCTATGCTTGTTTTAAGCGTTAAACAGACAGAACGATATAACCTCATTAGCAAGTAAGTGGTCTACTTTGTTTTTATCAAGTTAATTTTTATATGACCAAAACAGTTTCTCCATAAGGAGGTGCACTAAGAAGGTTTTCATGTTTTATAATTATCTCAAACTATAATATATCTTCAATGTGTCTTAATATACTCCACTTATCTTATACAGGACACAACACAAAAGCACTCTATAAACGAGAGTGTAACTGTCTTTAATAATACCTGAATAACATATGTTAAAAAATGCTCAAATCAATTGCATCTCAGCTGGGGGATACATTTAGTGTGCGTGGATTATCATTAAGTAAGTCATTACATATATCAAAATATTATACAGGTGATATTCCAAATTTTGGTTATGAACTATATTCAGTGTTTTTAGGCTATAACAAGATGCGATGAGTTATGAGTAATAAAGCCTACATTATTACAAGGATTGCTGTTATTAGAAGTTGAATACAAATGCCTAGACTACATTAATTTCCTCCATAAGCATACTTCATAATGTGTGGCCCACATAAACTGCCAGCTATCTTTTCCCTTGATTTGTTCTATTACTGTTATATCCTCCATAATTCAGACTGTGCTGCAAGCCGTTCTTTTGAGATCTTTGCTTGTGTAAGGCAAGGTATGTACCCAGGTCTGATGAAAGTCTAAATTGAATGAATTAGCTGCAACATCTTTTAAAAATTAAGTAACACCAACTAAATCTGTATTCTTTTTATTCAATAATATTTATTCAACTCAATGATACACTTATTTTTTCCTTTGCAGGTGTGACAACAAGTAAGGTTACATTATTATTTCCTGTGATATATGAATCAAACCTAAGGTGGTACAACGGACACTATTGTTTTGTTCAAGATGTTTTTCAAATAGTCAAATGGTGAGTTGGTTATGAAATAAAAAAACATCAACATCAGTGCAATAGTGTCCCAAATACCACTTTGAGTTTAGGTTCCATATTTACTTCCATGTTGCTATGTTTTTCATGTATGATATATGATATTATTCTTTCAAAATCAAACGCAGGCTGGTCAGAGACGGCCGTCTTCACCGTAACTTTTGGCTAAACTAAATTGATCAACTAAATTAGAATCAATTAAATCTTTACAGAATTATGAAACTTAAAGCTGTTGAATATCCAAATCGCTCCTTCAAGAATCTGTGTTCATGTTGTGAATGTCGTTTTTAGAAGCTGAGGGATAACAGAAAACGACCGGCATACTTTTTTGACAAAATAAACAGGAAGTCATACCACCCGCATTAAAGTGGTGTATATTTCCGCACTACTCTGTTCCATCCAAATTGCCTGTTGTACATACACGAACGCAAAGTAGACCTACATGCTTATGACATCAAGTGAATGACCTGATCTATATATATTTATATACTCCTCTTATCAGCGTCTCTCCTGATGACTATGAACAAAGAGACTCAACAGAATTATTTCACCAATTTTACAAATGAGAATCTTAAGCTTAAGTGACACAAACGAAATGTAGTTCCATTTTTTTAATATGCGATTAATTCAATTAGACTCTTGCTTTTTCCTTTGCAGTTGGACCTACAGGTAAGATTATAATGTAATCTAAATAACAGGCCTGCATGGAAGGGGGTGTCGAATAATGTATAATCTCAAATTTATCGAATTTATGTAAATCAGTAGAGATAGGACCAGACGTGATGTTATGTGCTACTCAATATCAGTAATGATATGAACAAACCCATATGCAAATGATATGAAAATAACATATGCAAAATGAAATGATAATAAATACTATTGTAGTAGTTCTACTTTACTCCACTGAATGGCCGTCCATAAAGGACTGGTTCACCTGTAGACCAGTAGAGGTGCCCTATGCCTTGGCTTGTGATTTACAATGAGAACACCTTTAATACTCTGTTTTCCCTTATAATTTATGGACTAGCATGAGTAAAATTTGTCTCTATTAAGAAAGATAAATCAAGGAGGCCGATTAAATTTCTTTATTTCTCTGAGGCGTAAAAACTGTCTTTTGATAGATTCACTTGGTACTACTGGCCCCTTCAAGGGCCTTTTAGGTTTCTTGGATATCTTCTTGTGTAGGGTGGTGGGTGGGGAACTTTCTTCTCCAACTGCTAGGTCCCGAATGGCCGTCTTGGCTTGCGCACATCGTCACATGACCACTACTCGGGTAGCCCTCTGCTGACCACTCCCCACTGTGAGAATTATTGCTATCCTTTAACACTAGGTGGCCTCCCGTCTCCAAAATTAACCGCAATCACTATTACGCATAATTTATGGACTAGCGTGAGTAAAATTTGTCTCTATTAAGAAAGATAAATCAAGGAGGCCGATTAAATTTCTTTATTTCTCTGAGGCGTAAAAACTGTCTTTTGATAGATTCACTTGGTACTACTGGCCAAAGAGAAAATAGTGCGAAGTGACTTTGCTGCTTCTTTATCATTGTCACTTGGTCCTGTGTATAATTTCACAGCTCCGGATCTCCAGGACCCGTGATGCATAATGGCTTCCAAGGGCACACCAGCCTTGCTACATAGGGCCGCCCCTGAGCGGCGCATCAAATGAACTGAGAATGTGGCACTGCTCTTGGACCCACACGATTCCAGCGCTGTCTTGGCCGCCTTTACCACCACATGAGGTGAGAAGGGGGCGTCTGTGTCAGGATCGAGGAATATGGGGGCTTTGTCTGAAGCTTGGACCAGTTTCATGGCTTCTACCGTACATGCATATGGACATAATCGGGGATCTCTACTTTTGAAGAGTTGTAAGACATGAGGTTTGGACGGATTAATCGTTTTAGAGGACACCATGCAGACGTACATGATGTCCTGATCGAATTTTAAGTGATGTCTTAAGATGAGGTGTTGAGGGGTCGAAGTGGATAAGAAATTACTTTGTCGAACAAATGTGAATAGGGCGAATACCAGGGAGTCTCCGATGATTATACCCCTTTTCCCTTGGGACCTTAGATAATTAATCATATGATATATCTCATTTTGTGACAAGAAGGGGGCTCTGTTTGGTATGTGCGTGGAAATCCTGGCTTCAGCTTTCAGCATGGCTTTTAACACTTTATTATCGAAAGCTGAGACTGAGTAAGACCTATCCCCGAGGAAAGTCTTAGCTCCGGAGATATAGTTGCGTATGGTCTGAGGGGACTTGAACGAGTTTGATAGGAACTTTACATACATCGCCAAGTCCAGGTCTGACGGGTTCTTCCAGTCTCTATGATATGCTATCATGAAGGAAAGGTAACATCTTGCCTGGGTGGCTCTGTTCACGTTCGTCCCGTTGGCATACGCGTTCGCGTACGTCCCCACCGTCAGCTTGTACAGTCTTGTTTCAGCGATTTCTGTAATTACAAAAGTTCATTAAATAAATTCATCAGTTCTACATTTTCCACCTCTGTGATAGCCATCTCAGCTACCAGTCTCTGGGACTTATTCTCCATGCTCGGGTCGAAGCTTCTCCGGCTCAGAGCATCGGCCAGTATAAGTGTCTCGCCCGGGGCATGCCTAATCGTGATGGAGATACCACGAGCAACTCCAAACATGGCGAGCTCCCTGCTGCATTTCGCCAGCATGGGGTCTCTAGTCTTACCAGACATGAGGACGCAGGCCGCTGCTGAGTTGTCAGTTATTATTATGAGATGTCCATTGGTGAACTGTGCGGGGGCCAAGGTCTTCGCGGCCACCACAACATTCATAGCCTCGAGGCGAGATACATGATGCTCTTCTCTCCAGGCGTCTGGAAACAAAAGGTGATAGAATGAGTTATTTGAAAAACCTCCCGCCCCCCGTGGGCATGCATCGCACTCTATAGTGCATTCCTCCCTGTGGGGCTCTATTAAGATTTTTCTGTTCAATATCCGAGCACAGTCTAAGAACCACTTGATATCTTTCTTTGTTTCGGATGATATTGTTCTAGGGGCTGATGCGGGCAGGTTCCTGAGACAGTCTAGTAACCTTGACATGAATTTGCGGGCGTGCTTCACGCAGTTGCTTATAAATGCCAACTTACCCACCAAACTTTGCATTTGGCGTTTAGAAGCTGCCTTCTTTCCTAGCCAGGCCTCTGCCTCAGTTAGGATTTCAGTCATTTTCTGGTCTGGTATTTTTATGTACATTTCATTAGAATTGAGGGTGTATCCTAAGAATTCAATGATGTTTGTTGGTCTAACTGATTTCTCTGGGGCTACAGCTATTCCTAACTCAATGCACAGATTATGGAAGAATGTATATGCGGCTAATGCCTCTGCATTGGTAGCTTGCACACCACAGAAGTCGTCTACATATGCAATTACATTGAAACCATTGTCTACCATTATTTGTACGATGGCATTTGATACACGTTGTTGGTAGTGTCCTGATAGCCGGGCACCGAATGATGGGCATATGTCTATGTATATGTTATCATTGTGCTTTATCCCTAATAATGGGTATGCTAAGGGATCAATTCTGAGCTGGCGGTATGCTCTCTGGAGGTCTGCTTTCCAGAGGTATGCACCTCTACCTATGATTCCCACCATATTTGCCAAGTCAGTTATTGTAGGGAGGGAGTATGTGAATTCCTTCCCTTCAAAGTGATTTCTCTTGACACCTGAGTTTACCCCGCCCCCCTCTGGAAAGGATAGATCAATAATGACCCGTCTTTTCTGTGAGTCTTTTTTCGGTCTAGTGAGGATGGGGCTAATTTGTACCCATGGGGTAAAGGGGGGTTCAGGGAAGGGGCCTAGCATCGCTTGGGCCTTGATCTCTGTTGCTATAAAGTCTGATACATGCTGTGAGTATGCTAAAGCTGACTGATGGTTTACCATAGTTGGTGTTGGGGGCTTTTCTGCAGTGTAAGAAATGGGCCACCCGAACTTTAGGAACTCTAGGATTTGTTTGTCGTGATAGTTGGCTAAGTATTTGTCCCATTTTCCATGATTTATGTCTGATGGGATAGGTATCCTAGCTGATATGTAGTTTGGTAAGTTTGTGGCCCTTACATTATCGTACAATTGCATGTGGAATGGGGCTGTACTTTGTGCCTGTTCTGATGTTAGTGGCCATATCTCTCTAACTGTTTCTCTAAATCCCCAAGGGCCTATGTTTACTCGTGCTCTTGTGTCACCTGCCTGGTCTGCATATGTTGTTACCTCGGGCATTTCTGTAGGTGATTGGGCTGTGTAACTGGGCTGAGGAGTGTTGAAGGGGGCTACCCCTTCTGGGTTCTGAGTATTGGCTGAGTGCGGAGGAGTTTTTTCTCTTTGAAGAGAATTGTCTGGGTTCAGAGGTTCATATTCTAGTTTCTTAAGTTTCATGGTCATTTTCAAGGGCCGGGGAGGATCTGAGTATTGAGGATGGACTATTCCTGCCCTGACCCCTGGGCGTTTCCCTTATTCTTTTTCTCTTTCTCTTGTTTGAATTTCTTAGATTGGCAATCTTTCTCAGAGTGCTTTAGAAGGGAGCACTTCTGGAATATGCAGAAGGAACAAATATGCAAGTGGCGGAAACCATTTAGGGTGTGGTCGGTTTTGTGGGAACACATACCTTGATTGAACTGCCTACAAGCAGGGCCTGGCTTAGCTGCGGCCACGTCTTGGTCCATATGGTATTCGCTGCCGGGAGTTTCCCTCTTGGTTTGCTTCTCCGTTTGGCCCTGTGTACTAATTTGAGAGAGTTTTAGGCGGAGCAGTTCAATTTTATTAGTGTCAGACCAATTTAACCTTTTGTCAGCAATGCGTGTGCATATTTCCTCTCCCCAGTTCCTTACATTGTCAAAAGAATAAGTCATAGCATCCTCCAGAACTTGTTCTACATGTTCAAGAATTTCATTACTAGTTGTTTCATCATGTAACTTAGAAACCTGAAACATACCCCATCCATACTCAGCCAAGGTCAGTTCTCCCAGAGTTGTGTTATTACGTTTTTTGCCCCGAGTAACATGTGAGTGTGCAAAGTGAAGCTTACCCTTGTTTGTTGTAGCTAGGGGGTTGAAACTTGCTGTGAGGATACGAGATATCTTCCTTTGCAAGTCCTCATCTTCTTAGGCCTCGTCAAAACTCATGGCAGAGTCATGTAGGCTCCATGCTGGTCTGCGGTCCAAGCTAGAAGATGTGTTGTGGCCATTGTTGCGTGAGGCATGCAGTCCAAGTGATTTGGCTCTTGGTGAAGAAGTGGTTCTTATTGGAGAGCGTGGCTTGTGTGTACCAGTTTCACCTTCCAGGTCCTTCTCCGGTTCAGTTACTGGCTGCCCTGGCTTGCCCATGGCTTGTAGTAAGGCTTTAATCTCACCCAGCTCGTCCCTTATTGATGAGATATCTTTCTCATTGTCTTCCACTGTACGTTTGGTTTCAATCTTTTTTGGTGGCGATCTAGCCCTCCTTCCCCTTCCTCGTGGCATGGCTACAGGGTTGGATAGGCTTGAATGGTATCTGGGCTAGCTAAATTAGTATAGAGGCAGCATGGATGTGGCTAAGTCATGGAGGATTGCTGCGGATTGTACCGAACTTTCTTCTCCAACTGCTAGGTCCCGAATGGCCGTCTTGGCTTGCGCACATCGTCACGTGACCACTACTCGGGTAGCCCTCTGCTGACCACTCCCCACTGTGAGAATTATTGCTATCCTTTAACACTAGGTGGCCTCCCGTCTCCAAAATTAACCGCAATCACTATTACGCATAATTATGATGTGAACCCCTATTGTATAATTCTCATAGAGACCTCAATCTGTTTTATCTATGTTATTGACTCTTATACGTTGTGTGTCTTGTCATATACCTTTGTCATGTCCGTTGCTGTGTGCAACTACCTTTATGTAGCTTTGTTTTTACTTTACCCTGTCTGGCTGAGATGGACAAGGGGCCATTTTTACAGACTGACGAGTAGAACAGACATATGAGGAATTAGACTTGTTAACTTGTTTATTCATTGTCGAGACTGCGAATCACTACACTATGAACAATGAATCTGAAAAGAATTATTTCACAGTATGCTGTAGCAATAAGTGAATGATCTGATATCGTTCAAGGTTGTTGTTAAAAGATTGTATAGGGAAATGTTCGCAAGGGAGAGGCTGGTTTATTGATACAGAGATATTATGATTTGAATATCGCTGTGGACATAGAGCCCTAGGGAATGATCACTCCTCACAGTTCCTTCAGATAGTGAACATGTATTGCTAAACTACACATCCAAAAGGTTATAAAAATACCATTTTGGGAATCGTGCAAAGGCAACATGGCTTTGGTTTTGCCTGGAGTGGATAGGAATGGCGAGACTTACCTGAAGAAACTAGAAGATGCATACACCACTTTGTTGCAAGCGCATTTATTATATACGCATTCCATATGAGAGGTGCAATAAGTGGGGTGCTATAAAAATATTATGTTTAATAATAAATGTTTGATTATGGTCGGCGAGTTCCAATCTATCTATTATATACTCCGCTTATCTGCGTCTCTCCGGATGACTATGAACAAAGACTCAACAGAATTATTTCGCCAATTTTACAAATAAGAATTTTAAATTTAAGTGACACAAACCAAATGTAGATCCAATTTTTTTAATGATATATGATTAATCCAATAAGACTCTTATTTTTCCTTTGCAGTTGGACCTACAGGTAAGGTTATAATGGAATTTAAGTAACACACCTGCATGGAAGGGGGTGTCTAATGACGTATAATCTTTAATTTATCTAATGTAAATGAGTAGAAATAGCATCACACGTGATGTTATGTGCTACTCAATATCAGTAATGATATGAACAAACTCATATGCAAATGATATAAGAATAATAATTATAGGCAAAACGAAATGATAATAATTATAAACTATGAACAAAGAATCTGAAAACAATTATTTCACAAATATTACAAATATAAAATGTTAACTTAAGTATCACCAAGTAATTCTGATCTGATGTATTTAATAAAACTTAATTCATTTAATAAGACACTGGTTTTTCATTTGCAGTTGCAGTAGCAAGTTAGTATACATTATTATTTGCTCTAACAATAAGTTAACTATCAAATATCGTTCAAGGTTGTTGTTAACAAATTGTATAGGGATAAATTAGCCAGGGATGGGCTGGTTTATTGATTCGGCGATATCTTGTATGTGTCCTTGTTCCTGCGACATTGTGTGTCCGTTACAAACTTCCGATTAAATTAAGCTTGAGCCGAGAAGTCTAAATGTACGGCGGCTATGGTGTAAGAATAGTGCACAAGACCTACCCTATATATTCTTACTATAGTTGGGTCAGATTTTTAGAAAATGTACAACTGGCAGCTGTACACATTTAGTAAATTCTGCTAATTTAAACCGCAATTTGGTCAATATTAGGTAAATTCGAGTATATTCGGCATTGCATTGATTCTAGCAATGTGTTTGGTTAAGTTGAACTGTATTTTGAACTGTATTTTCTTCTGAAATTTGGGTTCTTTGAGAGGATTGGTGAAGGTGAATTGTACATTTTCTGAAAATCTGACCTAGTTGTGCCTTATAATGATACCTTTGAGGATAATATAGTATAAATCTGCGTGTAGGTAAAAAATTCCAAAGATAATAGGATTATATATGAATATTACAGATTTCTTTAAAACAGAAAATGGTTTATATATGATAGAGCATGTTAGCGCTATCAATGTACATCCATGTATGAATGACACAGACCGAACAGGTCTTGTCACAAACATTATTATCCTGTTTTTAACCACTTTTACCGCTGTGTTATGGACCAAATGTAATGTAATGTTTCTCCTATGA
Organism: Sthenelais limicola; assembly: GCA_942159475.1. Taxonomy (NCBI): domain Eukaryota; kingdom Metazoa; phylum Annelida; class Polychaeta; order Phyllodocida; family Sigalionidae; genus Sthenelais; species Sthenelais limicola. The sequence goes on from OW804098.1 coordinate 14,623,035, forward strand.
GAGATATAGAACATTCAGAACATTATTAGATGGATGTAAATCCATCGATCGTTGGATCATACTTGATAAAGTTCTTTTGTCTCGGTATAACACTATATAACAACTTCTCTATATATACACATTAATTAAACTTCACTTGTAAATCAATCTTTATCTAGATGTACAGAAAACTGTCCTTCCGGGCATAATGTTGGGGTAGAATGAAATATTTAAACAAACAAACGATATAAGCTCCTCTAATTGAGGATGTGTTACAGAAAAATGAGTCACAAGTCAGAAGAACGATACACATACCAGTGATGTCGGAAGCAGAGGGGCCACAGAGGCCATGCTCCCCCCCCCCCCCAACAACAACAACAAAAAAATCCATCTTTTGCCGTTCGTGATTCATTTTTCCGCAACACATCACACTTTACCTCCTTGCTTATGACTGTTGATATAACTGATATGTTATTTTTAGATGCTGTTGTAGATCATGTGAATAGTAGAAATTAATGAAAAGTAGGATTGAGGTTATTGGGCTAATATTCGTAATATAGTCTATGTATATTATACACTATTTTGTTTCTGACATTCGGAGGAAAATGCATCAGGCAGGGAAGGTACCCTCTGCAATGTAGGTCTTCTGGGCATTCCAAAATTAATCAAGATAGAGCAAAATGTTCAATGTGATAGTATTCTTAATTTCAAAAGTTTACAATTTTGACCCTGTATTCAGTGTTTTCAACTTTGTCTCAGAGTTTGCTTATTAACGGTTTTCAATTTTGTCTTGATAGGATACAATGAAGGTAAGTTTATGATGTAGTTCTGAGTTTTCTCACCACATCTCTGAGGTAGAGGTATTGTTTTGATTCATATTATATTGTAAAGAATTGCATTCTTTTGGGTTGGTCTACTGCCCCCATTAAGCCGCCCTCCCTCCCTCCCCCCGGCTTGGATCTCAGATGCCAACTTTGGTCTCTTTGGGAGGGGGGAGAGAGAAAATGCTGGACACTGTTGTGTGTACGCTTGTTGTCCTAGCAACCGGCCTGATCTAACTATTGTTCCCGGCGCTAATCTAATCAGTGCGAGGAGGGAAGGGAATAGAGGGCAGAGGTGGGAGAACCTCTTGCATGGGACTTGGGTAAGGGAAGGGAGGGGGGGCTGAGGTGCTGGCATGGAGGAGAGCTAGACAATGGATCCAAGTGATGGAGGAATACCTCTCAGCCAATTAGACAGGGACAACGTCAGGGAAACTTTTCAGGGAATCCTTTGTCTGTAATGAATTAATTAGTAGTTGCTGGTATAAATAAAGGCTCAGACCAGGCAATAGACAGACCTTGCTGCCTGGCTAATTGACGACCAACTTCCGATTTGATGTGATTAATTTTTTTTATTTTTTTTTAGCTTTGAGTATCCTATTACAATGTTTAATTTTTATAATGCTTGTGTAAGCATTTTTATTTTGAGTGTATAGTCAATCACTCAGCTGTTGTAACGTATATCAATGTACCTTGATATATGAACCACACCCTAGTCGTTAGATATATTTACTCTGTCACATACTCACCATTATTATTAGTAGTAGTATAGTAGTAGTAGTAGTTTTCATATTCCAATCGGGGTAACAGCAGGAAGAAATGCATTGATATTTTCGATGCATAGGCATGTCGACCTATTTGTCTCTTTTTATTGTAAGCTTATCTTGGACAAATAAAAGATTTTCTATTCTATTCTATTCTATTTCTGCTTTACTCCATACAACACCAAACCTACACCAAACTGTAAAATAATATGTCAGCTATGTATGTGCAGATTTTAAAGGAAATCGTATGATTCAATTATCTGAGAATCTGAAATTGTTTTTCTTATTGACTCCTGTAGTGAATAGTAGTAAATTTCAATGGTCCCTGAAATAAAAGTTAATTGAATGACTTATTTTTTGATTAAATGCTGGCATTTACCTTTAAGTTGATTTTATGTTTATTTTTTGTTGAAATTAATTCAACTAGTCAGGCAAAGTGTTTCACTGGGGAGTTGATCTGCAAAGTGTTTCACCCTGCAATGTATATGATTTTTGAAACATTTTGTTTGTGGGTTGAGGAATTTGAACTCCCAAATTGCCATGTTTTAGTGAAAAATATGACATTATTCTTGTAAAATCAAAAACAGGCTTGCAATAAACAGCCGTCTTCGCCATGACTTTTGGGCTGCATTTGATCAACTAAATTAAATTGATATGTTGATTTTCTCATACTATCTCAGAGTTTAGTCACCCTTTAAAGGGTACTAACCCATGCCAAAAGTTTCTAAGTGTTTTGAGTAATTAAATGAAAACATTAGAAGGTATTTTCATGGAGGAGAGTTCTACAGGTTAATTGATTAATTTGTTGCGCCTTGATTAGCAGTTTAATTATGTCTCTCCCCATCAATGCTTGGTTTGATGTGGTGGTGTAGAATTGTATTCACTTTTGGCCCGTTGAGCATGTGTCATTTTCAATTGTAACAAACACTAATATATGCCAATACTATCCATTTGCATAGGATGTAGAGATCTGTCCAGTTCTTATTTCTGCCAGAACTTCGGAACTCGTTTAAACTGTGGTCGAGTTCAACATATAAGAGACCGATGCTGCGAAACCTGCAGTAAGATAATGTTCTATCTTGATCTAAACACCAACTCTTCTTTTTTAAACCAGTTCTTTATCATTGACATAGAAACCAGCACTCCACAGGACAGTCATAACTCCCAGTCTGTCTCCACGCTCTGTCACCATGCATGGTCTAACATCTGCTATTCACATTTACAATAAGAGAAGAAAATTAAAACAAAATGCCATATTAAAGCTGCATTCTAAGTTTTTGTGAAGATTTTCTTTTTGTTCTGATCTTTCCCAATTGTTTTTCAATCTGAAATTCATTCATTGTGGACTATACATACGTACATATACATGTATATACATATTTTACATAAATAAACATGTATACATGTACATACAAGCCTTTACTAATGTAATACCTACTTGAGACATACTTTCTTTCGCTGGTGGTGGGAACAACTGTGAAAGGATACCACTTTTTAAAGATACATATATATGGATTAGGATGCCTATGCAAAAGAATCTGAAAATGAGTCTTACATCGCAAAAATGAATTTGAATATACCATAATATCTTCCAACGATGTTAATAATTATGTTACATAATAAGTACTTTAGATGTCGGAAAAAGGGCAATATTTCTGGATGGTAAGTCAATATTCCTCTTAGGATGATCTTAGAAATGCATGACATATTCAATACCCAGAACTTTTGTAACACCCCTAAAGTGCAAACATTCTGGAAATGAAAATCATTTCTTTCTGGGACACAACATATATATATATATGTGTACACATTATTTAATGTAGGTGTTTATCATTGCAACTAGATCTTGAATCAAGACTGCGAAAGAGGGGCCGAGGAGGGTACAACCGTCAAAGAGTGAGCGTACCCCAAGGTTGGTCTATTTGGATTTAGCCACTGCCTCATTGTGGTTGGTACCACTAATAGTAGTAGCAGGTAGAGCAACAAATTAAAGATGTATTATGGATCAAATTTTCTGAAAAATTGACAATCCACTCCTCTTAAATGATCCAAATATGAATGAAAAAATACGTTCAAAATGCAGTTAAAAACTAAGAAAGACATACGTTTAATCAACACAATACCAAAGATACTTGGATATCCATATCATTTGAAATATTCCACTCTAAAGCCTGGGTTCCACTGTCACGCTACTTCTCCCGCTACTACTCCCGTTTCTTTGCTCCCGCTACTTTAGAAGTAACGGGAAGTAGGAGGTAGGCTAGCCGTTTCAAATCAAACATGTTTGAACTGAAGGCTGGGTTCCACTGGCCGGCTACTTCTCCCGCTACTACTCCCGTTTCTTTGCTCCCGCTACTTCTAAAGTAGCGGGAAGTAACGGGAAGTAGCCGCTTCAAATCAAACATGTTTGATTTGAAGCAGCTACCTCCCGCTACTTGCTCCCGCTTCTAAAAGTAGCGGGAGCAAAGAAACGGGAGTAGTAGCGGGAGAAGTAGCTGGCCAGTGGAACCCAGGCTTGAAGCGGCTACCTCCCGCTACTTGCTCCCACTTCTATAAGTAGCGGAACCAAAGAAACGGGAGAAGTAGTGGGAGAAGTAGCGGGGCAGTGGAACCCAGGCTTAAGTTGCCAGAAGTTACCAATTTTTTACTGATGATTGTACATTTTCTGACCCATCTGCTTCTACCTATAGATACAAGAGCGTGAGTAGTATAGGTAAAGTGAACGTTGTGTAAGGTACCACTATCTGAATCAAGGTAATTTGTTGAAGATCAAACACATCCTAAATTTGACTAATGGTTGTTTTTGCACTTTGTGAATTGCAGCTCTCATTCCATGCGTCTGCCCCTTATGTAGTGAGTATTATTAAATATTGATTTATATATAATGTATTTTAATTCTGAATCGTACAGTTACTTCCATTTCAGAAAAGGACGCCAGCCCTACCTGAGGAGGTCTTCCTGGGGGATCCGTTATAAATATAAACTTGTTTTCAGTTTACAAGATATCGCGATTTACATTCAGCCCGTCCGATTCAATTATACAATACTAGTGAATGTCGTCCCATCCCCCGGCTAGTTCCCCTTTAATATCCCTGATTTTCACGTAGCAGTAAAAGTTACCAACTTGTAATATTTTATAGTTCAATGCCAATGTCCTGTTGGTTTTATTATTATTTCTGTTACCAGCTGGCGCTTCTTTGAAATATATAATGTTTTTGCACCCATTGAGCAAATCCTTCCCTTCATATTCATAATTGAAGAGAGGGATTGGCTCAATGCATAGGAAAATGAAGCTTGAGTGCAAAAAAAGGATTTTGAGGTACCATCATATTTGGAAAGAGAGATTAAGACGATTTGAACAATGCTAATACATAGGAATTCTATAACGTATATAATATATTTTATCTATTTCATGGCAAAAGTTTTGAATATTTCAGGGTGGAAAATTACTAGAAAAGTATAGCTAAATATAGTCACCAACATGACCTTAGAAACCAATGATGATAAACATAAGACATCTAATTTGTCTAACAATTGCTCATGCATGACACTGAGTTAGCTATACTTCTTGATAGTCAATAACTAGTAAAGTAGTTAAATACACTCCTTAGGATAACCTCAGATAATCTTAGATATATTCAATTATACAGCCTTAATAATCTATTGAATACAACAGATCCTAAGCCTAGATTAATCGTTATGAATTGTTCTCCACAATCCAGCTTCGGCAGCTATTCCTCAAAGCATCCGACAAGGAAGGAAGTATGTCTCTGGTAAGTATCAAATTAATAAAAGCTTCTTTGTATCTATGTTAAGGTCTTGTCTGATTAAAGGAAAAAATAATATTTTTAAATTCAATTTCTGTGACAGATACTCGAAAATGATGTAGGGTTGCTCCACCAGTGTTAAGGTCTTGTATGGTTAAAGGAAAGAATAAATGAGGAACTCGGAGGTACGACTGATCCGTTCAAGATCTTTTATCCGACTAACTTTATTGTAATATGTGATGTGTTTCAGGAAAATGAGTCATAAGTCGCAAAATTGATATTTTTCAAAGCGTGTTTTTTACAAGATCACGTTATTGGAATGTTCTGATCTTCAGCGAGCGTGTCACTTATAGTTATGTCAATCGGTGTATCAAATTTCAGGACAATCTATGTAATATATCCTTTCTTTCTAAAGGTCCTCATATGGACTACATTTAGTTACTTTACTGTTTAGTGACCCCTAAAAATATTGGAAACATTTTTTTTCAAAATCGAAAATATCAAACTTAAAATCTAGAAATTCTCATTATTTTATCAGAGTGTTTACTATCATTGGAATCGGATTGATCTCATCTTTTCAAATATAATAGCATCTCAAAATCTATTTTTTGCGACTTATGACTCATTTTCCTGAAACACATCACATATATTAGTACAGGCTCTCACTAGGATGAGAGCTATGAGAAGGGGGTGTATCCCACTTACCACATATCCTGGACCTACCTGAATAAGTAGACTTGCACAGTACTGTTACTTAGCAATTTTATAGCACTAATAAAGAGGTGAAAATTAAATATTAATATAAATATAATGAGGTTATGCAATGTTACATAATGTATCATAACATCTATAGTCCACAAGAAAATGTATTTTCATAAACAATATTGATATAACATTGAATGCATTGACAATGGAACGAAAAAGTGACTTGCTTTTATAAGTCAATTCAAATATCAGAATGATTATGAGTATGAGTACTAAATTGAAAATAACGCCTACGACTACTCTAGTTTTGTATTGAATAATGATTAAGTATACAATATCCATGGTATTTCACTTCCCAATATGTTTGATATTATAGATGACGAGGCGCATACAGCTGATAGATCTCATACAGCTACTGGTGACAGTGCCATGTGTGAGTATAGTATCAGTTTCTCATCTTAAATCAAGCTTTGTTATAACCAAAATTATAATCAACATTGAAAGGGGTCTTCGAAAGACTTGTGACATTCAATGAGATTCTTCCTATTTCCATCATTCTAATCTTTCTCTCCTCTACATTGTGTTACAACTATTGTAACATCCGCATTGTAAATGTTACATGGAAATACAAATCTATTATTTGTATTATCATTATTATTATCATTACAAGTTGACCCGCACTAACTGTACACATAATGATAATGACAAGAAAACAGAGTGCATGGTCCATATGTATTAAAGCTAGCGTTTCGTTTTTTAAACAGTTTTAGGGCTCGTAGGCCTGCATGTATTCTGCTATATATAAAACTAATATCTCAACGACCATGACCCCTTATTTCTCAGATAATAATCAACACACATATATAGGTAATAATCAATAATCTACGCGGGAAAAAGTGTTGCGAAGGACGCGTTGCTAACGTAGCGTAAATTACAGGACTTTACGTCCTGAAATATTGCGTCCTGATCGGCATAGTTGTTGACAAAAAGTGTCTGGATGAAAGGTAGGCCAGAAAGACTAATAATACGGATTCAGGAACATATCTTATATCAAATGAAAGCTTGGACGATTTCCTGTCCAATTGTGTGTATTGTCAGGCGAAAAGTCTTGGACAATGAGCAAAGCGGCCGATTACGATTGCTGCGAAATCTGGGAATACAAAAGTAGGCCCTTTGAAACATACAGTAAGGTGTGTAGCCGGCGTGTAGGCCTAGGCCCTTGTGTACATGTAGGCCTATCATGTAGTTCGGAAATTTCTGGATCAATTCTGTATTGTATCATGTCTTAATTTGATTTCAACCCTTCATTGAGTTGATAGATACAAATTCCAGCAGAATATTGGTATCCCATAGGCCAGAGCTATGCATAGAATGTATGGTTATAGCTTGATCTGCCTAGGCAGGATCCGGCGGCAAAATGAAGAATCCGAAAGTAGTACCGATATCCATACACCGCAGTGCTTCGGAAAGAAAGTAGTTCTGTGTTTTGAAGCGTAATTAAGCAATAAAACCAGTTTTATTATTGATAAATGTACCCATCTCTAGAAGAATACCTAACAACGATTCACTCCCTCCAAATTGATATCATATTAATCCACTTAATCATGAAAAACGGTGTTATTAATATTTGTATGACGATTATATATACAGTTAGTAAATTATTGTTATCTGTGATGTATCACTGAAGTATGTGTCATGAGCGAAAAATGGCTTTTGAGATACCATTATATTAAAGGAACCTTGAAAGTATTTCTACATTTCATGTTTGGTTTGTTTGTGTCTGGGAAAACGTTTGTAATACAATGCTCACAAGTCTTTACACGTGATATGTCAAGATACCACCAGGCCTTAAGGAAGATCCTCAGGTTAGTAAAAACGAGTGGGCATCGTATAACATATGAATATAGCATATGAACAGTCAAGTTAGCAATATACATAATATACTTCCTTTCAGAAAGGCAGGTTAGTTCTGGGCTGCCTTCGTATCAGAGCCACCTATAGAAATAACTCACTTATATCTCAATTTGAATGAAAATTAACTAATATAAACTACTTTGTCTTTCATTTCAGTTGACCTCATCCATTCCTTGGTATGCATCTACGATATATTCATCTTGCAATCTTGCATTACATTTAAGCTAAACCAATCAGATTCCAATCAGATTTCAAAGTTTCACCTACCCTCACTGCATAGTTTTGATTAGCATTTTGATTACAACTCTCATATGGGTCAGATTTTCAGAAAATGAAAATTGGCAGCTGAACACAATTAGGAAATTAGGCTAAATAAGGCTACAAAATGGTCAATACTAGGTAAATTCCAGTATATTTGGCATTGGATTGATTCTATCTATCTGTTTGGTTAGGTTGTACTGTATTTTGAACTTTATTTTAGTCTGAAATTTGGGTTATTTGAGAGGATTGGCGGAAGGTGAATTGTGCATTTTCTGAAAATCTGACCCAGATGTAGGTTGCTCCTTGTTACTAAAGATTTAGCCATAGTTAGACACAGCCGTTGATTGAAGTTTAGCCTATGTTAAATTAACACCCATATCTTGATGTGTAAATGTCCTAAATTGGTTATAAGTTTAATTTCAACACTCTGCATGGTTAATTGTTACTCATTTATCATTTACAGAAGATTTCTCACTATACAAATTCTAAATAAAAGGGAAAATCTAATGCTCCGCCAAGTGAGAATTATCCTATCACCTAAGTGTCTCTTTCCTTACAACACCTCTCTCTTGCTTATCAGGTGACTGACATCGTCAACGAGGGATAGAGCTGATAGTGTGTCAGGATGACATACCAACCCCTTCCAACCTTTCTAGTGATAACTCAGACTAATTGTTCTGCAATTTGTGCAGATAGCTAAACTGTGATGTGTTTCAGGAAAATGAGTCATAAGTCGCAAGATTGATATTTTTCAAAGTGTTTTTTTCACAATATCTCATTATTGGAATGTTCTAATTATTGGTGGGTTGATCACCTATAGCTATATCAATCGAGGTATCAAATATCAGGACAATCTATGTAATATATCCTTTCGTTTTGAAGGTCCTCATACGGATTACATTTACTTATTTTACTGTTTATTGACCCCCAGGAATATTGGAAACATTTTTTTCAAAAACGAAAATATCAAACTTAAAATCTAGAAATATTTATTAGATTATAAGACTGTTTACCATCATTAGAATCAGCTTGATCTCATCTTTTCAAATATGGTGATATCTCAAAATCTATTTTTTGCGACTTATGACTCATTTTCCTAAAAGACATCTTAGCACAGCGACTATGCCTTCCTTATACCTTTATGATCTTGTTAGAAAACTTCAATATCTAGAAAACTAACAGTATGCAAATTTAGACTCCTCATAAAATAACCTGGAGGGTAATGCTTACTTTCTGAATTCTTCTTCTCGAAGATATTTTCCCGAGTAGCAAAGCTAAATAATATCAAATAACATTTCTCGCAAATTATGGACCTCAATCATATAAGTGACTTATACTTGGATAATCACTAGGAAGAGGCAATGGAAGAATAAAGTCAATTAAAGCCCTTTAGATTGTGTTTGGTTGTTTATTTACTACTACATTCTGCCTTTTTTGTATTTGGAAAATGTTTTTTTTAAGAACAGCAACAATTAATTTGCAATTGCAATAATCATGAAATAAATCCATAACTTATTCATGCTGATGAAAAAGTACAATGTAGAAACTGGAAAATATCCACGACGGGTACTGAGTTAATTGTTGTCTACTATTAAATATATATGGTTGGTTTTCACTAAATATTGTCATTTACGCAATATGGGTAGCCATAAAATATACCAGTAATCATCAGCATTTTATGTAATTGAAGTTAAACTGTCATAATGGGAATATGTAAAGTCGGCGGCTAATACTCAGTAGAGTGTTGATATGATTACTGAAATGCATGGTACTGGTGTGTACTAATATGACCTTGTTGTTTTAATTTATTTCGGGCATTATGGTAAATCTGTTTTTAGCATCTGGTCAAGAAAAAACAAAATAGGGGACGTCAAGAGTGTAAACCTTAATGTATGTGTATGTCAATTATATGGCTATAAGCCCAGTAACTTATGAATATAAGAATAATGTAGTAGTAATATGATTTATCTCAATGTACTACTACATTAGTTTCCCTTTTTTTCTCCCAAGGAACGTATCATAATTTGTGAAAATGTCAAGAAATAAACAGTATTTTTTTAAGAAAAGGTTTTACATGGAAATGATCATCAGATCAAACCTGACATTGGTATTACTAAGGCAATGACAGACACATGAAGAGTTATGCAAGCTGTCGGCCATGTTGGTTGCAACTAAGGTGTATACATGTGTCTTGTGAAATATATGCCCTGATTTAAATTCTCTGATACAGCTGAAACTTAAACCTTACAGACTGCTAAAAAATTGTAACAATGTTCATATCACTCTTGACTCCCGGCGTCTAAACCACCTTTTGTTCACAAAAGCGAAGCTTGATTCTAAAACATTACAAACAACGCCCCGTAACATTTTTCTTACACAATTTACTATACCCGGTCACCTATCCAATTTCCTTTTTCATATTTCTCCATGGTCACAACTGCCAATCGACATGTATCAAATTGTGAATTCTATTGTTTCATGCATTAGTTCCTTGAATTCCTGCCTGCTACAGTGCTGACAACACTGGCATTTATCTTTAATCAACCAATGAACATTAATTATGAAGACAAGATTTTGGGATTTTATGAATTTTTTCATTGATTCTTGGAAGTCAGTTCCTCTTTTGGATCACATGAAACATCAATACCATGAGGCAGAATATCAATCAGCCAATCACCAGTGCTAAAGGTAAATATCAGCGTTGTCAGCACTGCAGCAGGTGGGAATTCAAGGAACTAATGCATGAAACAATAGAAGTCACAATATTTTGTTCAAACTTTGTCTTGAGAAAGAACATGATTGGGGAAATACAAAAAGCAAAAAAAACAGGATGTTATCATATTGTTTTGTGTATTAGGGATGAGTGAAGTTTACTGCCATTCACTATTGATTTCAATGGGGGAAACCCATAGGGATACAAGTTCAGCTGAATAACTTTTTTTTTTAGTTCAATGACCCCTTATTTTTTTCACTTGGGAGGGTAATATAACATGTCAGCTATGTTGTATGCAGATTTTAGAAAATGAACTTCATATGAAAATCATATGATTCAATCATCTGTTATTGGGGAAAATACAGAAAATACCCGTTTTTCCACAGACTTCTATAGTGAACAACAGTAAATTTCAGGGGTCCCTGAAATAAAAAATTAATTTGTAGTGGGTCCGCCACCCCACATCACATCAACGCTGCCGTCTAACCACACCAACAACCAGGCTATGACAGTGGGGGCATTTCTGCTAGAGCCAGAGACGACCACCAGTGCTGGCCGGTTCCGTTAGAGGGCGACAAAACGTCATCGTTCGGAGAGCACTACAGACACCCTCTAACGGGCGGTAGGCGGAGGACCCAAGTACCTCCGCAAGGGGATCGAGCTTTTGCATAACACTATGGACTAGAGCCCAGTCGGGGACCAAGATACTTCTGTTGTTTAAATTAAGCACTCTTTTGCAGAGACAATACCTTTGTAACTGTATACCTTGGGTTATAAAAACAGCTGCATACAAAATCTATTCCTTATGGTGATTCTTTCCCGAATTTCGTAAACTTGTGCCCCAAATCTGCGGTTCACTATATTGGTGTCTCTCTGTCTCTTTTACTCTGTCTCTCTCTCCCTTCTTCTGTCTCTATTTCCTGGTTGATCATGAACTGCCTCCCTATCAGCTCTCCCACCCTTGATATAACCATATTAAATGCGTTGATAAGGGCGTAAAGCAACCAATCTCACTAACTCACTCACTTACAGAATCTATGGCTACAGGAACAGAAGCATAACCAATCCAAGATGGCGGCTCCCATAGGCGCCGCCATTTTGCCAGTGAGATCTCATGAGATCTCATCTTGTTTAAAATCTCGGAAGTCAAAATGGAAATCAAAACGATAGTGACATGTGATGTTGAAACAAAAATTAAGATGATACCGGTAGTGACCTATGAATTTGAAACGAAAGTCAAAACGAAAATCGAAAGTGATTTTCTTTTTTAAATGTGATGCACAATGATTTTTGAAACGAAAATGATTTTCTTTTTTAAGAATAAAACAGAATTTTACTTTTCATCACATGAACACTCTCGTCTTCCGTAGTACCCAGAATAATGCAAAATGTCTTTTGAAACATACTTTATAAAACAAAAGGAATTTTAGTTTTTAAATGAGATGGAAAATGATTTGAAATTCAAAATGATTTTGGAAATGAAAATTATTTTCTATTTAAAAAATGAAACAAAAAGTCACTTTCCATGCAAGAGCACTCTCGTCTTCCGTGGCATAAAGCTGTGAGTGGCATAGCCATGGGGGCGGTCCTGTCGCAGGTTCAGGACGGGCAACAGCGGGTAATCACATACGCAAGTAACTCTCTCTCGAAATCGCAGACAAACTACTGTACTACGTACAGGGAGCTGTTGGCAGTTGTATATTATGTGCGAAAATTCAAACACTATTTATACGGGGCTGACCTCATAGTCTGTACCAACTACATGTCTCTTACATGGCTTATGATGTTCAAGGATCCGGAAAATATGCTGGGTCGTTGGCTACTGGATTTGCAGCAATATGGGGTTACCGACAAAGGTGTGATTCAACACCGCCCTGAGGATCTTCATAAAAATTTGCCCACAAAGTCCCAGAAATATGTGCGATATACGTTGAAGACAACGGCCACTGCCCAAAAGCTTGACTTTGATCTGACAGCTAGAAGCCGGGCATTTAAAATGGGGGACTGGACTTATAGATATTATCTACCAAAAACTGTGAATAAGTATGGCGCTAAATGTGATGGTCCATTTCAAATAACCCAAGTTTCAGGAGGAAACTCCTGTGTCATGGACACTGCCGCAGGCAGTGTCAACCGGAGTGGAGATTTTATGAAATCTGTTCTCGACCCTGATAAGAACGGAGAGCTCCGTAACACAACCGGGTTGGGTTAAGCCCCTGAGTTCCGATGATAGAGATGTGTTGTCACTAGAGAACGGTAAGGTTGTGGCAGGCCAAGAGCTCACTAAGTCGATAGAGAAAACACTTCACCAGAAAGTTAATCTAGTGATCAGGTGTGGCCGACCACAAAAACACCAAAAGGGGTGTAACAAGGGGACCAAGCCCTCTCTAGGGAAGCAAACATCTCAGCCAAAGCATAAAGTTGAAACCTTACCTTACCTGATGAAAAAAAAGGAGTCTGCTAACTCGGTCATGCCTGTCGAAGGCATGGGTTAGGGAAAAAAAAAAAAAATCCACAAGAAGTCATCCGTAACGACCGACCCTATACGGCAATAGCTGTACGAAGCTGAGAGATATAAACTGCTAGTATGGATCCATGATAAGGACAGCACCTTGCTAGTGCTGAAAGCAACCATATTGGCTAGTAGTAAGATATCTGAGGCTGAGTATGTTCCACAAATCTTACAAACTAAATAGTGCCTTGGCGCAACCTGTCTAGGGTTGAATACATACTTAAAACACAAAGGTGTTACTAATCGTGATCTATGATTACGTGCTATTTTCTATATGCTGTCAAAGCTATACAAAAACACTGTTCCCGAGTGAACGCTCCAGGAGGCTGCATCCGATGAGGGCGCCACCTTCAGGCGACCTGATGATCACATGACTCGATCTGGGAGCATCTGCTCCGGGTCCAGTCAGCACCGCCGGAGGTTTCGGTTGCTGACTCGATCACCACCCGGTGGGGTATTTCTGGCCTATTTTCGTGTCCTCAGGGGTGAATCAGTACAATGCAAGCTGGATGCAAGTGGGGACACGAAAATTGCTGGGTAACTTGTTTTGTGGACAACACCTTGCTAGGGCTGAAAGGAACCATATTCGCTAGTAGTAAGATATCTGAGGCTGAGTATGTTCCACAAATCTTACAACTAAATAGTGCCTTGGCGTAACCTGTCTAGGCTTGAATACATACTTAAAACACAAAGGTGTTACTAATCGTGATCTATGATTATGTGCTATTTTCTATATGCTGTCAAAGCTATACAAAAACACTGTTCCCGAGTGAACGCTCCAGGAGGCTGCATCCGATGAGGGCGCCACCTTCAGGCGACCTGATGATCACATGACTCGATCTGGGAGCATCTGCTCCGGGTCTAGTCAGCACCGCCGGAGGTTTCAGTTGCTGACTCGATCACCACCCGGTGGGGTATTTCTGGCCTATTTTCATGTCCTCAGGGGTGAATCAGTACAATGCAAGCTGGATGCAAGTGGGGACACGAAAATTGCTGGGTAACTTGTTTTGTGAGACGTGGCCGCCTCTGGGAACCGTGGCGAGCCGCGACACGCAAAACCTTGCGAGTAAAGTTTGCAAGTAGTGTCATCCCTGGATTTGTGGCGGGCGGCTCCAGGGTACCTGCCAAGACACGCAAAACTTCGCGAGTAAAGTTTGCGACTGGTGTCAACACCTTGGGTGCAATTGAGTAGTGCCAGCCGCACAGTGGGCTATATAACCGCAGCGGGTGAGGGGGATAGACAATTAACTTGTGCCAACACTTGTGGTTGGCCGCTGCATATCCTTTCGCTTGGCGGTATACTAGTTAGACCATTTGTTGGTTGGGTTCTTACGAGACTGTGGTTAGATTGTGCTCTTTTGTGTTCCAGGTCTGTTACAGTTGGTCTGTTTGTGCCACGTGATAGCATCACATTGAAAGGGACTGTTTCCCGTTGGTCCCTCTACTGTAAGGTATCCCGTGTTGTGCTGTCATGAGCAGCGTTGAGGGAAAACTGGCGGAGGACACCTCAAACTTTGAGGAGACCGCCGCAGATCGCAAACAACGCTTGCATTGTGAGTGTGCCTATCATGCCTATCTTGACCGTCCAGTCATTCTGACACGGGTGCTGAACCCGCATCGGCCCATAAGGACCCCTATGTGGCTGCTGGCAAGTGCCGCCGGCACAAAGCAATTGACGCAGCTGCGAAAAAGCTCAAGTGGGGGGAGGATAAGAAACACTATCTACCTCTCCACCCGCGCAAGGAGCTCGAGCACTGAGAAGCTATTCAGGATCCACCGGAGACTGAACGCTTCTACGACTGTCGAGAGCAGTATGCTAAGACAGTATTGCTAAAAGAGTACAAAGAGCTCTTCGGAATGCTTATCTACAGTATTCTTACGAGTTGGACCGTAAACTACAGATGGCTATGCTTCTGTACGAGGAGGGCTGTCGCTGCCCGTTTCTGCTTTGCAGGACAGAATCCTTTGTGGGCATGCCACAGACCTTAAATCAAGGCTGCTCTTCATTAGACTTCTGTGCGAAGTGCACACACTGGTCACCCCTACTTGGGTGTGTCCGACAAACTTTCCCATACGAGTGTGATAGATCGCATAATGCCCACTCTTGCGAAGATTGGCATGAGTTTTGTGCCTCAATGGGGGTACAAGAGCACGTTGCATATGCCAGCCGCAACTTCCGTGGCCATTATTCACAACGGGACGGAAGAAAAGTTCACGTCATGCTACCCTGCGGAGAAGGATCTGCCAAAGAAACCCGTACGTGCCACAAAGGGTAAACAGAAGAAGCTGAAGTTGTCAGAGAAGTCTGACTCCGAGAAGAAGGAGAAGAATGCTTGGACGGAGGGTTACGTAATTCCCTCCGTGGATAACACGGATGCGGAATTCCCCGCATTGCCAGGGACATCTAGGGGCCTTACTCCGCCCTACTCAGCCTGCAGTGACAGCTGAGAAATGGCCGACACCATCAACCTCTGGGTAGGAGTCAGATGCCACAGTTCAGCCTAAGACGCCAAGCACCCCCTCCACCAGTGGACAGAGCTAACGTTTTGCGAGCTTGGCTGATCGCGCCACGGTCCTCAGGTTAGCTTTGCAAGAGGCGCTGGAAGGATTTTCCATCAACATCGCAAAGAGCTATTGGCCTCTCGATGATGTGGACCGTCTGGTTGATAGCCAGGCGGAAATCGCGCAGCTTATCGATGATGTGAGCCGGTCACTCTCCGAGCAAGGGCTCCTGGTGGAGAGGATAACCTCCTCGATATGCAAGTCTGTGGACTCTGAAGGAGGCTCTGGAGCAAAGGCTTCACCTAGAGGAGCTCACACACCAGAAGGCTAGGGATGACGAAAAACATCACCAAGCCACCCTCCAAAAGCAAGCAGCTGAGGAGGAATGCTGACAGGCAGCGAGACGTGCTAAGGAGCAGGCTGCTTAGGACAATCAGTGTCGCCGCCACGCAGAGCGGCAAGCCAGGGATCTGATCTACTTCTATGAGCTAGACAAACAAGACAAGCATCGGGCCAAGGAAGAGGCGCCTCTGCAGGAGGATGCTTTGCGAAAAGTGGAGGAGTTGCAGCAGCTTCAAGAGACGGAACTGTTCATCACAAATTCAATGACATATGTTTTTTTCATGCTTTTTGGGTTCCCACAACCATGTTCTTTCTAAATCGAAAGTTTAAACAAAATTCCATGATTCGTTCATTTTTCATTAAACACTGGCATTTACCTCTAAAGACCTCTCATTTCTAAATAATAATTCATATAACAGTGATGAAGTTTGATGAAAGTACGTCAGATTTGTTTTATATTTTAAACTTTCTAAAGTAGTTCCTAATGTTTATTTTCTTTGGAATCAGCTTGGTCCTATCTTTTCAATATGATGGTATCTCAAAATCTTTTTCTTTTCATGATTTGTGACTAATTATTCTGTGACACATAACATATGTGGGTAAGATTTTTAGAAATGCAGAATTGGCAGCTGGACACATTTAGCAAATTATGCTAAATGAGGCTGCAATTTGGCCAATACTAGGTAAATATGAGTGTATTTAGCATTGCATTAATTCTAGCAATCTGTTTGGTCAGGTTGATCGGTATTTTGAATTTTATTTTCATCTGAATTTGGGTTATTTGAGAGGATTGGTGAAGGTGAATTTTACATTTTCCAGGAACATCACCCATGTGTATTGTATTCTGGGCAACTGGTATGATATCACCAGTCTATTAATAAATAATTAAACAAAGACTTTCATCAGAGGCTAGTCACGATGTTTAGACAACGCCTAGGTAACTGGACATATGGGTCAGATCTTCACAAAATGTACAATTGGCAGATCTGCACATTTAGTAAATTCTGCTAATTTAGACTGAAAGATGACCAATACTAGGTATATCTGAATACATGTGATCTTGCCTTGATTCAAATAATTTGTTTGTTTCTGTTGAACTGAAATTTGAACCAACATTTTGATCTTAAACTTGTGTTATTAGGGAGGATTGGGGAAGGCGAATCGTACATTTTCGGGAGATTTCACCCATTATATAGTCATTCACCTCACTACAGCAGAGTACAATGAAGCCTATTTTTTTCAATTTGGCACCAACAGTGTCCCCAGAGTTTCTCTGAATAGACGTTTGCTCCAATTGAGAGGGGGGCACATCAAGGCCCTTGGATTATTTTAGTTAAACCTGCACTCTCAAAGTTTCAGCTAACATTGGTCGTAAATTAAAGATTTTCTGAACTTTTATTTTTTTTCTTTCCAATCATTTAAGCACAATTTTTTAGGATTATGTGTAGTTCTCTTTGCTACAGAGTTTCATAAAATATCGACCAATTCAGCCCTGTAAGTCACTCTATGAGTAAATTTGGTAAAATGTTGTAATAGTTGAAAATGCTACTTTTGGAACATTATCCATTGAACTTTTTACTTATCACATTGATCTTATCACAGATTATTGTAAAGACTTTAGCAAAATCCAGCAGATACATGAATATTGCAACCCTTTTTCAAAATTAAAAATATCACACTCAAGTATATAGAAGTACATTACGCTGTCCTAGCATTTACCATCTTTGGAATCGGCTGGATCTCATCTTTTCAAATATGATGCTATCTCAAAATCCAAATATTACGCTTGCGACTCATCTTTCTGTAACACATGTATATGATTTATGATTATATGATGCAAGTCTTGTGATAAGAAAACTCAGGTGTTCTCCTATGCCCCCCTCCTTTCCTTAAACAATCCTTCACCTATCCCTTCTACGGTAGTTTTGTGATGTATAGTACTTACCTTTACGCATTTAGTTCACTCACAGCAGAGAAGGGAAAGGAATTGTATCTGTATATGTAAATATTGGATAAAAGTGTAAATATGAAGCTTGCCTTGGTAGCTGCCTTATCCTTCTCTCTTCTCACACTGGTATCTACTCTACCAGTGGAGAATGAGGAGTTGAATATGGAGGTAAGATGTATCATTTACTATACCTTGATTATCAACTATGTTCTTCCTATTGAGTGATGAGACTGTGTAACCACCTCGGGATCTCAGACTTAAACTCTATCAATATTTGGGTCAGATTTTCAGAAAATGTACAATTCAACTTCACCAATCTTCTCAAATAACCCAGATTTCCGATGAAAATAAAGTTCAAAATACAGTTAAGCCTAGCCAAACAGATTGCTGGAATCAATGCAATGGCAAATAATCTCGAATTTATCTAGTATTGACCAAATAGCAGCCTAATTTTGCAGAATTTACTTAATGAGCACAGCTGTCAATTGTACATTTTCTGAAAATCTGACCCATTTATAATTTATCATATTTATATTTATAATTACTTTCACAATGAAAGTGGGGGCCATGACCCTGTGGCCCCTGCTTCCTATTTCACTGGAACATATCTGCACGATACATTCTGGGAGAAGCTTTTTTTGTCCCAACTTTTCAAGCGGTCAATTCGTCTATCAGGCCACAACCGTTTAGCATTGATTCAATTTTGTGGGACTCAAAAAAAATATGTGTCCCTGCCGAGATTCAAACCGTCTATCTCCTGCATCTGAAGTGAATGCTCTAACAACTATGCTACAGACTGATTTGATGTCTTGAGTAAATTCATGAAACATATTTGGGCCATTCTCAGAAAAGTCTTGCATTTCATGGTTGAAAATCGAAAAAAATGAAATTAAGAAGACAGGTTTGGGGATTATATTTCCTGGAGGTATATACTCTCCTCTACATGGTCCCGTCAGGAATCTAGAGCACAAAACGTGAGGAAAGGTCATTTTTGCAATTTTTGCATAGGAATAGCATAGCATAACATTTATCGCATTCACTACAGGTGTTCTTTTCACAAATTGTAATATTAAAAAACATAGGTATAGAAAAAGAGCTGTAGTATTACGAGATCTCAAAGGATATTGAGAATTCGAAATTCTATATACTTCTGGCAAACTTTGGTAAACTTTGGTCAACTGTCCTAGCGGGGTAACGTCCAGGATGGTGATGTCCTGGATGGTAGATATCCTAGCAGGGTAATATCCAGGATGGTAATTGTCCAGCTGGTAAAAGTCGGCGGGGAGATGTCCGGCGGGTAGATGTCCGGCAGGTAGCTGTCCTAGAACCCATTTTCACATTATTACTTCATATGCCAGGCAAAATAATAAAGGCAGAACTAATTTTCTTACGTGTTTTGTCAATGACTTCTAATTTCTGTAACACATCACAAGGGGTCGTTTCGACTGGTGTGATAGTGCGTATCATCTCATGAATATTCATATGAATATTGTATGAGATGAAAAATAATGTTCTATCTTTGCAATTCTCACTCTTTCCTTGCAGAAGGTGATTGGCGAATTGCATGATCTTCTTAAAGGTATGTATTGCATTAAAATGTTCAAATCTAAGAGGACGCAATAAAGATATCATATATGATGACATAGGAGTAGATGGTCTTTTTATTTATTGGTCAACAGCCAGAAACCTTTCTTGACTTCATTAAAACCCTTTATCCTTTTTAATGAAAATGAAATATAATAAGTGTACTAGAGATTTAGAAGCATTAGACAATTAATGTACTTTTGTTTATAGTTGCAGATGATGGAGAATCAATGGATATTGGTAAGTAAAGCCCATGACCAACGCCATGAAGGGTCTTTACATTCGAAATGTTTTTGTCCCCGTTTGTTGGGCTGGCGGGGATGGTTGGAGTGGCATAGAACGGGCCTCCCAGCGTTTCCGTCGGACCGCTTACATCAACAAAAATACAAAACAATATTTACTGCTCAAAACGGAAAGATCATGGCTTTCGACTGGTTTATTTTGCTTCGAAATCATTTCTAAATTGTAATTAATGTTAGTAACAGCCCAACAAAAGGGGACTAAAGCCATTAGATCCTTCGTTTATGGTCCTTTGTTTTCATCTTTGGAGTGTTTAGCGGTGCAATCAGCATGCATATATATATTCCACAATCCAATACTGTATATTGAATGTAATTATATTAAATTATCTTAGATTATTCTAAGGCGTATATTTAACAACCTTACTAATGATTGGTTACAAATAATAGCACTAACATTTGTTCCATGCTTGAGCAAACTCTTCATTGCTATATTTTGATAATGGAGAGATGGCTGAGTAATTTGGCTCTCTCTTAACTTTGCTTTTACTACAACCAAAGTTTTTCCTCTGATTACAAAGACAGATGTGTATCGGAGATCCTAAACATATTTGTTAGGCTCCTTTTTCTAATGAGTTGTGTCTTCTTCCTTTTTCTGCAGTTTTGGGTGGGGTGAGGTAGGAGGTAAAGTTGGAGTCGTTTCAGAATGCATATTAGGGCCTCCTCCTCCCCTGCACCATACACTGTGGATACTGTAGACTTTATTTTAGAACTTTGGTTGATTTATGTCATGATAGGAAACCTTGGAATTATGTATGTGTTAAGCCAGACTAAGATGTTATACTACTGATGATTGGGAGCCGTTGCTTGTAGGCCTATGTCAGAGGGTTGTAAGAAGATTTCGATAATTGAAAGCATTTGTTTTAATCCCAGAATATGTTTTTGTATCTATAGGCAAGAATGAAAACATTCATGATGGATATAGTGTCTTTCTTCTATTGTAATGAAGATTTGATATTATATTGGCTCCTGATTAACAATAATAGCAGCCTGTAGATTTGCAAGACTGCCTTTGAATATGACCATCTTTATATTTTAGCCTGGCGCATGTCAGGGATAACATCTGTCATCATAATTACATCTTACATATCTCATTAACTTCTTTTCAGAAAAACGCCGACGACATGGGAAAGGTGAGGAGTGCTTTTTGTATTTTCATACAAGTACAAATTCAATAATTAAGAACAATTATTATGTGTATATATGATACGACTTTCCCATCAACCTCATGTCAAGAATCTAATTAGGATCATCTCCCATAAAATCTACCTTTTCCTGAGAATTAGACACTTACTTACCAAAAACTCTGCCATCCTCCCCTATTTTGACTACACAGACATCGTTTACTGCAACTCCGACCAAAGCAACCTCAACAAGTTACAAAAACTTCAAAACAAAGTCCTTAGATCTATATTACATGTTGATACCACTCAGCCTACATTGGAAAATCATAAAAATCTCGTGATCCCCTACCTTGTCAATAGAAGAATTTTCCATCTTCAACTTTTTGGTTTCAAAAGAGCTCAATCTTCATATTTTAGAGTAAATCATGATCAACGTAATACTCATGCTAATACTGCCCCTGTTTTAAAAACTTTTAGATGCAGAACTCAAACTGGCTCAAATTCTGTTTATTTCAAGACTGCCAAAACCTGGAATGAACTACCCCCCCGTGCTAGAAACATTGGTACTATCGAGACCTTTAAATCTCTTCAACGCAAATGGTTAATCACATGTACTCA
Organism: Sthenelais limicola; assembly: GCA_942159475.1. Classification (NCBI taxonomy): domain Eukaryota; kingdom Metazoa; phylum Annelida; class Polychaeta; order Phyllodocida; family Sigalionidae; genus Sthenelais; species Sthenelais limicola. The sequence goes on from OW804098.1 coordinate 14,644,888, forward strand.
TGTTCTCTGTAATACTAATTTCAGCAAACTAGGTCACACTTCTCAGTGATTATCCTGGTTTTATTCTATTACTTTATATTTTCCCAAACACTTATTTTCTCACTATATTGTATAATTCGCAATCAACCACTATGTTCTTTGGTACCCGTTCTTTACACAATTGTCCTCAGATATGTTCATTAATGACTTTCTCCCAATTGGGGTCGCACTCTTGATAGTGACTATCCCCAGGAGTACTTTCCAAGTAAATGTGACGGTTGCCTAAAAATTCTTACATATGAGTTTGAAATGACCTACTAAACAGATCATTCTTTATCTTGCTAAAATCACTGTTACCCAAAAGCTGGGCGCATTGGAATAACCCAGTTTACTAGGAGATGTCGTCCCCAGTTGAAATAAAATCGTTAAAAAAAAAAAATGATTTCAAAGACGTGTTTCATGGGTGCTTTCTGAAAAGACAAAGGGCACAACAATGTGATTATGCATACCAACAGGTTATCATTGAAGCATGTGACCCAAATTGGTATACAATATGTTGCTTTTAGCGGTGCAGGTCCTACTTGCTTGCTTATAATATTTAAAGCTCCAAAAGGTTGGGTTTTTTTTAAAAATGTTTATTCAAAAAAGATTTCACATGATGTGATACATTTCATTCGCGACAAAAATTTCAATCTCAGATACTATTATCGTTCATAACTAACTTTCAACTTAATCTTTTACTTCTTTTACCAATTTACACCATTAAGGTTCAATCTCTTTAATACAGTTTCTATAATACGATTTCATACATTACTAATATAAATCAAGACAAATCCACCCCGGTATCTTCTTTAGTGGAGGAGAGATAGCAAATGTGATCCGTTTTAGGGAAATGAGTCACAAGTCGCAAAAATGATATTTTTTAAAGTGTTTATTTTACAAGATCAGTTCATTGGAATGTTCTGATTTTTGCGGGGTTTATTACTTATGGTCATATCGATCAGTGTATCAAATTTCAGGACAATCTATGTAATAATATCCTTTCGTTTTAAAGGTCCTCATATGGAGTATATTTAGTTACTTTACTGTTTATTGCCCCAAGAACTATTGCTAATTTTGTTATTCAAAAATACAAATATCAAATTTAAATCTAGAAATACTTATTAGATTATTAGACTGTTTACTATCATTATACTCGGGTTGATGTCATCTTTTTAAATATAATGATATCTCAAAATCCATTTTTTGCGACTTATGACTCATTTCCTAAAACACATCACAAATGTTTTGGAGATTCATACAATATCATGGCAATAAGAACAGTGGAAGTGAACTGAAGGCTTGGTCTGTAATCAATCTTGATGTTGGGTCATTATTATTGAATATATCGACCCCTGCGGTCAATAAATTGTTATTGATTATTTAATTTGTTGTTTTAGAAATATTGATTGGAAATAGATTGCCTATGAGTAATGAACCCTGTTTTTCTGGCTTATTTAAGTGAAAGGGACGGAAACAAACATGAGGCGATGACGTGAAAAACAATGAATAATTTGAAATTTGTCATAACAGCTGCACTAATTTCTCACCCTTGCATTGGTTTTATTTACCTTCTTACAGGTAAAGGAGGAGGTCAATCTCAGCAAGGAAATATTCTCCAAGTTCTATGACAAATGTCATTTCCCAACTGAAGTCTGTATTGAAACTCAAAACAATAGAAGCAATACAAGTGTGGTGGTCCTTTGTGGTATGATCTTGTACCTGCTGCAGTTGTGCCAGTCTAGGTAGCAGGACAGAAATCTTAAGGGCAAGAGCATTTTTCAGCAGGTTCACTACACTATAAATCTATTGTCAGAAATTAAACAAAATTTCAATACTAATTTGCTAGGAAACGGAGCCTGTGATGATCATACATGCTGAGTAACCTGCATACAATCACTAAAGTGCAAGGCAGGCAGCCTGAAGACAAGGTTGTCCACCAACCAAATAAGAGAGACACACCTCTATGTTGTTTCTCCAGGCAACCTTTATTATATTATTATTATATGCACATCCCATATGAAAGATGCTATAAGTGGGGTGCTATAAAAATATTCATATAGAATGTGTACCATAAAAATGTAGTTGTGTAAAAATAGCTCTGTCTCCCCAAAGCATATCAACAAAATGACATCTGTGCAAACCTCCACGATCAGTAATCCACCCATGATTCTGGTACTATGATCATACAAATACATAATAGGAAGCATACCATTAAATAGACAATTAAATTCTCTATCAAATGATATAAGCTTTGTTAATGTAGCTCCACGATATGAACGTTTTAATTCAATAATGTCAGTAAGTTAATACTGCATGATCACACAGGCCTGACAGCTGTACTGTTGGGGCTCTCAGTGGGGCTCTCTGTGACTTGGTTCAATATTTTTCAGTGATATCTGATGATATATGATCAAAGATTATGCACATGTAATAAATATAGAATGGAACTCGCCGGCAATAATAAAAAAATTATTGGACTTGGTTCGTCCACATAAGCAATCTTGAATCTAGTCCAATACATTTTTTATTATTGCCGGTTCTTTCTATTCTATCTATTTATAGAATATGCCAGAAGTGTCCAGTTGTTCACACCCATAGCTTTAACCATTAGTCATTGTCATGACATGATTTGAGATTGGAAAATTTAATTGAGTTCAACTTGCGATGTAATGGCACATCAGATGGCAGGAAGCTTGTGTTTTCCTTTTTTCACAAATTTAGCAGTCACTTATACATATACAAGTCAGTGTTGTTGTTTTTCAGGGCAGAGTGGCTCGTCAAAAGGTAATAATCTTGTGTAATCTTCTGTCACAAATTCATTGGTCTAGTTTCAAAACTAATATGAATTGAAATAGACTATTAATCGAGATGCTTTGAAATTGACACATTAAGTTAGTTATGTACTTCTTCCATGCTCCCACCCTTATCCTCCTCCGCCATCATCCTCTCTCCATGGCTCGTAGAGATAGATCTGCAAAAAAGATTTATTAGGTGCTTTAAGTATAAAAATTGACATTCAATTCTTCCTCATTGAGTGAATTCATCATTCTTGATCCTATCCTGATGTGGGTTGTTTTTAGCATTATTTCTGGTTCACCAAATGGGCTACCTGTTGTACTGTACCTTGCTGGAACCGCTTCCATTGCATAGGCATGTCCAGCCCATGTTATTGTCATGAACTGGCCACAAGTTGGACACATGGAAGTAGATCCTTCCCCCTTCCCTGTATCCCTCTCCCATTTCCCAACAGTTGTTTTAGAAATATTGATTGGAAATAGATTGTCTATGAGTAATGAACCCTGTTTTTCTGGCTTATTTAAGTGAAACGGACAAAAACAAACATGAGGCAATGACGTGAAACACAATAAATAATTTGAAATTTGTCTTAACAGCTGCACTAATTTCTCACCCTTGCATTGGTTTTATTTACCTTCTTACAGGTAAAGGAGGAGGTGCATCTCAGCAAGGTATGTGCATTCTATGTGTAATCTTCTGTCACAAATTCATTGGTCTAGTTTCAAAAATAAAATGAATTCAAATAGACTATTAATTGAGATGCTTTGAAATTGACAGATTAAGTCAGTTATGTACTTCTTCCATGCTCCCACCCTTATCCTCCTCTGACATCATCCTCTCCCCACGGCTCGTAGAGATAGATCTGCAAAAAAGATTTATTAGGTGCTTCAGGTACAAAAATTGACATTCAATATTCGGTATTTTTCCTCATTGAGTGAATTCTTCATTCATGATCCTATCCTGATGTGGGTTGTTTTTAGCATTATTTCTGGTCACCAAATGGGCTACCTGTTGTACTGTACCTTGTTGGAACCGCTTCCATTGCATGGGCATGTCCAGCCCATGTTATTGTCATGAACTGGCCACAACTTGGACACATGGAAGTGGATCCTTCCCCCTTCCCTGTATCCCTTTCCCATGTCCCAACTGGTTCCCCCCCCCCCCCCCGCCCTGCTTGCGCCTCCTCCTTTTCCTCGATTAGATCATTTGGTTGTGTTGCTTTGGCTGGTCTATTGGCCCAGGAACAAGAGTGAGGCAGAGCCGAGGTCTTGTTCCTGACAACCAAATGATCTGATGCCTTTAGTCAATATTTGTTTGGATCTCCCTAATAGTTTCCCCAAAGTATCAGTTACCCCTACAATCCGAGCCTAATATCCACCCTTATTGAGTGCTAATGGTGCGAATTTGTGGCCGCCCTCCATTGTGTTGATTTCGCATTAGACTTGCTGCAATACCAGTGTTGACTTTCCACACTAATGACCAATCAATCACTCATTAAGCTGTTGTCATTTTACATCACATTTGGCCCAAACATTACTTTTTTGCTGGTAATCACTGCTTCGACTTTTGGTCATCACAAATTTGAACCCTAATCCTAATCTTTTTACATTTGCTACACAAAACTGTTTCAATTGTTAGTTTTGTCCTTTTCCACATGCGCCAAAATACTACGGCAAGAGTGGTAATTGATTTGTTTAACCTCATGCAAAACCTTGCTCACTTGCTATGCTCCACCACATTGGCTACTCTAAATATTACAACCATTAGGATGCACTATATATCGCCCTTTATTACTGTATTTCAATAAGTAAATTTCCTGATACACAGGTAAACAATAACAATTGTCTGTACTCCGCGTGGAGCTGGAAGCAAAATAGACACCCATGGTGACAGGAGTGTATTAACTCCGGGGGTTCTTTAGACGTGTCTACCTTTTTGAGGGGATGTCTATCCCCGTGGGCGCTACCCCCAGATCCCAAGAAATCAAACAAAAATTAAGTAGTGTGCATGGCTGGGGCAGAGAGGTAGATGCTCTGGGCTCACCTTCCCCCCCCCCCCCTAAGCAGGGATCATTTTGTGGCGCATGATCCCAGCTCTGGTCAGTCAGCTAATTGGGTCAATCCTTGACCCAAAAGAGTCCAATTCTTTACAATATAATGATCACTTATTTAACCATAAAACCCCTGCAAATACTGATGACATGTGAATAACAAAACCTCAATGTTCATATCTATTCTACAACTATCTCTTTTCATTCATTTCAGGTGGCTCTGGAGATCCTTTGAGTAAGACGGAAATCTTTTTTTTTTTTTTAAAGATTTTATTTATACTTGGTTAATTTCAATATTGCCTATGATAATGATAATTGATATGATTCAAGTACATATATGTATATGTGTAGACTACCCATCTCATGTTTGATGCGCAACGTCCGTCAGCTTCAATTTAATATGTTTACAATACTTTGATAATTCAATTTAAATTGGGTCATGAACTGTTTTCTGTGTGTTGAGTAAAATTCCAATTGCACAATTGAGAGTATTACATACATAGACAGAATGCGCTTAACAAGAATAGTGTTGTCTTCAAAGTGTTCATGAAACGATGGACGTGTACTAAGCAAGGGTAATATAATATGGCAGGAAAAGCCCGCTTAAAATACTTAGAAATACAGACAAAGTGCTATCCTATGTTTATCAAGTCTGATCTCTCTTTTTCAGACCAACTTATGCAATCCTCAGGAAGTAAGTGAATTCTTTACTATGTGAATTATCCATACCACCAAGCAATTCATAGAATATTTAACTCTAATATGCAATCCATAAGCACTGTTAAAGTAACGTTTAAAGCTAAAATCATTCATGACGATACATGACTGTGAAAACCTGATGTTTCCCATTATGGCAGGCCCAATATTTACCAGTAGTCTAGGGGCTTCAAGTTATATCCCTACCTTTATGCATGAAGTTGAAGTTAAAAAAATAGATACTTGTAGAAATATCTATTGCTCATGACAGTTGCGCACTTTGATGTTATATAATTAATTCTTGACACTAGTCGTCTTCCTTTTTACAGTTAGGGGGACAGGTAAAACTACTTACTTACCTTTTATGCACACTTTCTAATTATCATTTCAGCTATGAACGCCCATCTGTCTTTGGGCTAAATAATATTTCAGAGTTTGTTCACAAAGTAAATGGTCTCCAATCACTGCTATATCACTATGTCTGTTTCATAGAATATTTCTATTATAGAATAATCACTTAATTTATATGTTTGGGAATATTCTGATCAAGTGACACATCAAATGGAGACAAAATACAATGCATAATGCTTACCAGTGAAATTAGTGGATAACTGTTTCTCATTGCTGACTATTAGGAATAAATGAGTCAATTAATATTCAGATACTTGATGATTTGATGACTTTTCTTTTGTAAACTTGCTTTAATAATGTGGTGATTTATTTTGAATTACAATATTTGGATAACCTGATGATAAAGTTGACTATCTTTTTATTCTCGTAAATACCTTCCTTATCTCTAAAAATATTTAATAGTGAAATGAATTTGTATTTTTCTACTTGTATTCCAACATCCCAGTCTGCGGTGAGTACAGATTATTTAATAGGTTCTACGGAAGATGAAGATTACATTTTAATTTAACAAATGGAACCGGCCAAACATTTTAATATTCTGACCTTGCATTTTCGCTGCATTCTAATAAAAAAAAGATATTCTTCACGTTTGTTAATTATTTGACATAGAACTGAAGTTATCAATAGTTCATGTCTTTGCAAGAATTTTAAGTCAATTTAAGGAAAAGAAAACAAGTGACTAAGAGTCATAATGAGTTTCAGAATTTCGGCATGTGATTGTCTCAGTTATATAGACACAAGGACTGAACCATGAAGTAGAATCATTCATCTCTGTGCCTTATAGGGCAGTTTCATTCTAAATCTGGTCCATAGTTAATTTGTTTATGTGAATATACAATAACCTGATTTTGATACTTTATGAGTAACACTATAGATCTGCTACTTCTGATTCCAGAGTTCAGCCGTAAGTATGCACAATTTAGTTCGTTTGCTATTCTTCCATTCATACCTTAACACCATTAATCTAGTTCTAATTATTTAAATTTCATATACCAATGTGATTTTGTTTTGATAATCTAGCACCTTCAATATGTTTAGGTTGTTTCAGATTCCCTTCCATGGGGGAGAGGGCATAATTATATTTAGGACATGAGGTTGTGTTGCTTAGGTCGGATCTACGACCTAATGAATTACGTAGTACTGGGCTTTGTTGCACAATGAATTTTCACGAACGTGCAGCCAAAGAGTTAAATCATGGTTGATCTTTGCATAAGAACGACCAGGATGAGAAACGAGACTAAAGAACGAGCAGGAGTAGGGAAGAGTAGGATCAGCCCTTGTGCAACAGAGCCTGTTCTTTTCTACTCTTAACTGTTCTTAACCAAAGATCAACCGCAATTTAACTCCTTGGCTGCACTTTTGTGGACAAAACATGGTCTTTTTCAACAGTTTAACCCTTCAATGTCTCAGCTGAGTCATTGATAGCCACTTATCATTCTAATAATAGGGCTTGAACTGGCAATTCCAATCAACAAAACAATTTAAGCCAACCTGAAATGTCTATTTCTCACGAAAGTGCACAAACATGAACCCATGTACTGGTTGTGCAACAAGTTCTCGTCAGTACCCTAAAGAACGAGTGCGATTGGGTAAGATTAGGGAACGATCTAGGTATTGAGACACAGTACTAACGAACAGAAAAGATTGGGCTACGAGCAGCGTTGTGCAACAAAGCCTGGAGTAGTTGCTTAAAAGACTTTAATAGCAGATCTTTGGATTCTGCTGGGGTTTTGGATAGTTATAAATTACTGTTTGGACAGGAAGTGGTCAAACCGGAAAACGGATGAAGTAAATTATTGTTCGGATTCAGGTGTTTATTTTGCGGATGTAGCATTATTTTGCGGATGTAGTTAAAATAAACACCAGTCGGCGTTTCCGCTCAAATCGCAATCACTTACCTCCTCAACTAGTTGTTTGTCGTCGATTCCGCGTGCATTTTTGAACGTGTATAAAGTCCTGGTCACATTAAAGTCATTCCTCCACTGTTTCCGATGGAAATATTAGCCATTTTTAAGTTTTTAGGGCATAGGGTTCGCCATAACGTGTCGACAGTAGACATCGTGCAAGTCATGTTTACAATGGCTGCCTCCCCGTGTCAACCAGTCGAAACAGGCCACGCTTTGTCCAACTGCCTAAATATCACTACCACTAGCTGCAAAATCACACATAATGTTCCAAATATCCTTGTAGGGGAATAGTCCACTTGCTAAAAGGTGTTGAGCAACGAAGAAGAGAATAATCCATTTATCGATTCCTGCAAAACATCGTCATGTTCGCCACAGTCGGCCATGACAGTTTGAAGTTCAAAGTTCAAGGTCGTGCTGTAAAAATGGAAGGTTAATTTGTTGACGGAAAGGATAAAACGGCTGATTTAACCGACCTACTGAAGTGATACTGACGTCTATATGTCGGATATTCGTTTCACCGATGTAAATTAAACTAAATACGAGAATGTGATGCTTTCCAACGTGTCAAACATAATCATTTAATCGCTAAAGGCTTGCTGGGAAAGCGACATGTTGCCTGTGTCCGTTTCGTGTAGCCATTTTTTTTAGTAAAATAGCAACCCATGTCTGACAGTAGTCGGCACCTAGCGGCAACTGGCCTCCACACGCTTTGTCATTCCTGTAGCTTACTTTGGTGTTTTGGCGCCGGCTGGTGTATTAAAAGCGAACTAAAGATCCGCGCTTATAGGCTTTACGATCTAGCGATTTTTTTATTTTTTTTTCGAGCGAAGAGTTCACCGCCTTTCTTGTTAGCATCTGAAACGTTCAATTCCGTTGACTTTTTATTAAATTAATGCGTGGACCCCTTTAGCCCTTAGTTCCATAATCATCCACCAGGTTAAATATTGATGCTGGGTTCGGAATAAAATACTGGTTAATAAATAAGCCGAGTATAGGATTACTGAACATAGACCCAAGTGGGTTTTTTATTTTTGTAGGCCTAGACATAAATCGACACAACTGTTTGTCCTCCATCCTTAATAGAAATAATCTCAACTATTTTGAATTAACCGTCACATAAATAATCTATTTGAAAACAACATTAATATGGCAGTCTTTGAAATGGTTTCCAGAAAAGAGTTGCTCAAAGGTCTCCCGAGCATTGCCTCTGTTTCTGTTGGCTATGCTTCCACTTGCTTTTTCTTCCTTGTGTTGTTGCTTATTGGCGTTTTGGGTTTCATCAGGGATGGCTGCAGCCTTTTTGGTCGCCGCAATGGCTAGTTCTTGTTGCTTTCGTTGCTGCATAGCCACTTTAGCATGTTCTTGATTTATTCTCCGAACCCTAGCTAGATCTTCAAATAGTTGATTTTCCTCAGCCTCCATTTCTTCTTCCGTTGCTGGTGGAGGAGAAGGTTGCGAATGCCTCTGTGTTAACGGTATATCGATGTCAGGGGAAGCAGTAACCTGTAAAATATAATATTATATGACTAAATAATATTTGTGCTTCTTTGTACATGATTTCTTGCATATATATTATTAAATACTGTCTTTGACGTTCACCAAGGTACTATATATCTTTATTTTGAGAGGTCCATATGAACAGGCCAAATGTAAATGATATTCTTAATACAATAATAAGGTGTGTTTATTTTTTATGTTAATATTTGATTACTGATTAATGTCTTGATAAATATGTATTTTTGGAATAATGTTTTAAATACGATAACATGTTCTTAAAATGTTTTATTTACCTGGGACATAATGAGGTTGAGTTCCTCGTTGAAGCTTTGTTCCAGGAAGAAATTAGCCTCTTCTTCTGGTCCCACTTGTGTTCTGTCCTCTGAATTAAGGGAGGTTTGTCGGCCCTCCTCGTCAAAGCCAATGGTCCACGCCATGGTAGACCTGGTGGAATTGGAGTTTGCAATGTCCTCTGTTCTTGTCGAAAGTGGTGTTGCCATAAGTTCTCCCCTGGTTGCTGTTGTTGTTGCTTGTATGGCTTGTGTTGTTGCTATCTTTCCTTTTTTTTTTAGTTTCAGCCGATTCGATCTTGCCTGGGTCGAGGTGGCCTGTTTGGTTGTAGTGTGTTGCTCTGAATGGGCCTCACTGTATGTCTGAGTCGGCTCCACTGTGGAAGGAGTAGCCTGAAAATATGCCATTGTGTAAATAATTAATATTTATTCTTTATTTTCTACGGTTTTGGTTAGATATATGTATTATTCAATAGTCTCTCTAACGTTAACGAACGTACACTATTTTGCTATTTAATAATTTCTGTTCCAAATAATGTATCGGTCACTATGGAACATAAATAAAATATTATTCGCACACTACTAATATCCTCTTGTGTTTAACAATATTTCCTTACTCAATATAATGTCTCTTAAAAATATAGAGGCTCTAAATAATTGTGTTAAGACACTAATAATCGCCAAACAATTATTGTTTTAATCTTTGATTAAAAAATATTGCCTTTTTCCCTATGAAGGATATAAATAATGTTTTCGACACAAGAAAAATTATATTCCCTAAGATATATTTATTTACCTGAGTAACTTCCATAGCCTGAATGTGTTCTGGGTTGGGGTAAGTATGAGCCGGACTACGTCTCTGAGGAGGCTCCAACAATGGCGATGCATTAACCTGTAAAATATCACATTTTTATAATAATATATATTTTTTGTCACGTGAGTTGTGTTAGAAATACTATTCAATTCTCTAAAGCTATAAATAATTTCTTTATTGGCCTAATACTCTCCAATACATTTTTAATTTAATATTTCATGAAAAAATACTGTGTTTGAAAATTCTGAATGTCATAAATATGTGTTAAACACACTAATAATCTCCCCCACATTTTTGAAAAAATATTTCCGTAATAAATACTGCGTTTAAAAATAGGAAGGCTATAAATAATGTTTTTTTACACCCAAAATTAATATATTATTTGAGTTTTTTTTTTTTACCTGTCCAACTGGCATATCCTGATTTATTTCCGGATTAGGGTGTGTTTCAGCCGCAGTAGATGTTGCAGGAGTCTGGACTGTGTAGCCTATTGCTGTAGACAAATTGTGCGACATTTCCCTCCTTTTGTTGTCAGTTACTCGGGAATAGTAATTTATGCTTGCCGTTGATTTGTGGCCAGTTGTGGCACAAATGTCCTCTGCTTGGAAATTGGCGCCACGCAGCTGTGTTACTGTTGTGGCCCTTATACAATGATTTGTATAGGTCTTGGACAAGTTGGCTGCTGTGGAAATAGTAGACATCATGGTGCCTAATGTGGCTCTACCCAAAGGACTGTTCCCGTACCAGCAATCGTCATCCTTCTTATATTTCTTCAGAGCTCTCTGCCAAAATCTCTCACATTTTGGGTTCAATTTCGACAAGTATAACTTCAATGTCCCCAGGACACAGTCACTGCCTCCAGTGGCATATAGGCGCTGGTCATGGCCTTTGTTCCTGCGATTTCCAGTTGGTTGATGGTTTTTCTCAAGAGGCAGATATGTGACTGTAGCATATTCGGAGCCATCATCATCTGTTTTAATCACAAAGTGGTCTTTTTTCATTTTTTCGAGTCCCTCCCTTCCTCTCCTTCCAAAATGGGTTATTAATTCGAAAAAAACCCTCCTCTGTAGACCCATTGGATTTGTTTTATCCAAGATACCTGATTGATAGATTTGAGCCAAATCCTGCCTTAATATGGGACCACGGGCACGATTAATATCGAGCCCCTCCTCGGCCAAAGCTCTTATTTTCCCCTGTAAAACCCTATTTGCACATATGTAGGGTTGTCCAGCCGTCAGGTTGACATTCCTTAAGTAAGGAATATCATTGAGATGACGATTCAGGGCACATCGAATGGATAGTAAGGAAGATATGCTGTATGGTTTGCCATTCGCTGCACAAACCTGTCCGTAGAACCTCCCCAATATCACTGCCAGCTCTGTTTCTTCCAAGTTTTCAAATATTTGACTGTATCCACGTTGTTCCAGCCATTCTGTAAAATATAAAAACATGTCTACTCATTGCGTGAGATAGGATGCGATTTATATATGTTTAACGAATTAATCCACTCAAGTATGTTTTAAAAATATGTTTTTTTTTGTGATATATTGCGTTGATTAATTATTATATGCTGTGACTTCGGCCCTTCAGGACCGTAGCACTGCCTGATAAAAATTAATTGTTTTTACTATGTCCAAGTCGAATATATTTACTGTTTAAATTGAAACCTGGATGATTTTTTTTATTTATTAAAGCACAAATTAAATCTACCAACCTTTGAATATTCTGATTGCCCACTCTGTAGTTTTGACAGTTTGTTCAGAGGTACATCGAGCCATCATAGCAGCCATTTCGTCCTCAGTTGTGTCCAAGAATACCCTCTGCTTCTCTTTTTTCCTTTTTTTGGGGGGCGTGGGACCAGAAATATCCACAGTCGATATGTCCTTGGCCGTTGCAGTCTGGGCCACCTCTACACACACGATGTCCTAATAATAAAAGAAATAAAAATTCCTTAACCAATTTAATATACTAATATTTTTCTATTTATGATATTGCCCTTATATTCGAGTATATAAATATTTCCTAGACAATTACATGTAAAAGTAGCCTACACGTGGCCGAAAAAATAGCTTTTCAATAGAAAATGACATTATTATAAAATTCCGACATAAGTATTCCGTGTTGGTTTGTAAATGAACCCTGCTTTTTTTATTTAACAATATTACTTATCAACTATGATAAATTACCTCCGTTGGTTGTGATATGCCTTCCTGAGTCTCTGTCACTGTCACCGGCTTTAAAATGGACACCATTTTTTTTTTCTTTTTGAAGGAGGATGGCCTTGGCCAGTCCACAAATGGAATTGGCAAATGTTTGGGCGCGGAAGAAGTGTTTGGAGTATCAGTAACGGTTGTGAGGTCCACATAATGTGTATTATCCGGTTTTTGAGGCTGGAATTAAAATATTGCGATTAAATTAAAATTACACTGTACCGGTAGTGTGGAGCATGCAACTGAGGTGATATATAATTTCAAACAAATATTATATCCCTCCTGTGAAATAATGACACTTACCTTTGTAGAATTAGTCGGTATATCTTGGCTAAAATCATCTTCAGAAGCCAAGTCGAGCATTACCTCGTCAGGTAGGTAATCGTCTGCTTCTGTTGCCGGTACATGTTTTCTAAGTGAGTATGGATATACTTTGCGAATGACACCTCCGTCTCGCGGTTGGAATGTGTAGATAACATGTTTGCCACTTTGGCTGGTACTAAGAATTTTACCAATAGTCCATTGGGAACGGAAATATGCCTCGACTACTTGGCCACAAGCAAACACCGGCACACTCGCCATTGTTGCTTTGTTTTGGTCTGAACATGCCGGAAGTTACGAACCGGAATTAGAAGTTAGCAGCAAATAGTGGAAGAGTGCTTTGTTTCCGGAACGGCTAGTGGGCCGTGAAAAACCAACATTGTGACTGTATTATTACGTGTTCCAGTTTGATCTTTATTTTCCAGAAGCCAATTTGACTAAATAATAGAATGTGATGATCTGATTTGTCGAAAACCTGATAATTTCGACGATAAACGCTTGCCTGTGACGGCGGCATGTTGGCCGTGTCCGTTCCGTTTCCCCCCCATCAGTAAAATAGCAACCCCTGTCGCTCGAACGTAAACATGTATGACTTTTAAATCGCTAATCCGTGATTTCAAGACAAGAAAACTTCGTTATCGGCTTAAAACACTATTTAAAACATTTCTCCCGATTCAAATATTTTATTTATTTCTTTTTTTAAGTCCCTAGACACACGCAACACGGCATTGGAAAACCGGAAGTCGCTGATGCTTTGGATAGCAAGCAGCGGATCCTTGCGAAAACACGCCGGCCGGTTTGCAAAGTGACTACGTAAATACGCACCTCTGATTGGCTGTTGTACCTGGATGTTCATTCTGCCAGCCGTCGCGTTGTTATTTAGATTCCGACTAAAGCGTGCAAACTTGCGGGCGCGTAAACACATGGTTTCTAAACTCGCCATTCATTTATTACTTGATTTCCATAGAGGAAAACTTCGCTATCGGGCTAAAACAACATTTAAAACATTTCTACCGATTCAAATCTTTTATTTATTTCTTTTTTAAGTCCCTAGAGACACGGATACGGCATTCGTAAACCGGAAGTCTGATGCTTGGTTGCATGCAAAAAGTGGAAGCTTCGTTTGTTTCTGGAACGGAGAGTGCGGCTGACGTAAACGACATTCTGAAGTTATGATTACGTGAACATATGTGATATTGGTTAGAAATAGGTAAAATAATCTAAATATTAGAATGTGATGGGTTAAAATGTGTAAAACATCCTGATTTGGATGTTATAAAGGCTTCATTTGACTCGGTCCTTTCCATGTCAGACGTAAAAGAGTAACCCATGTGTTCGAGTGGAGGAGCTAAATTATTGAAATTCATCCTGCTGTAAGTACATCTACAACCTTTTTTGAAGCCTAATTTTGGTTAATATGTGTTTAAACAGTCGTATTGAATCCAAAAATCGGCTATTAAAGTGATTAATTCTCTCGATTTTGTGTCTTCGGCTTTTGCTTGAAAATAAACCCCTCGGCCCTCCGGGCCTCGGGGTTTATTTTCAAGCAAATGCCTCAGACACAAAATCTCGAGAAATTAATCACATAATGAGGCTTGTGGTGGAGTCAGATAGTGCAGTAACTGCAGCAGCACCATTGCCTCAAACTGGTCTTAAACTGGTCGTAAGTAAAGGAGGGACAACAAGGTGAACAGTCCACAAGTTAACATACTCCAAGGGAATTGCAGTAGGCTAGTAGAGCTGTTATCCTAATACCTGGGAGAGCGCACTTCTGCAGTATTATGCAGACCAACTTTTGAAACAAGACCCAGGTAGATACTGATGTTCCTGTGTACATAAACGTCCTATTGTCCCTTAGAAATCAAACTGATGTTGATTGTTAAAGGAGCATGTGCCGTTTATTGCAACCCTTTTACACACATGCTTTACATACTAGTGAATATGCCACTTATTCAATTCTAGTTCATTGAATAACCCTGGGGCCCTATTTTTCTTCTTTTTTTTTAAAGATTAAATTTATACTTGGTTTACCAACTCCCCTTTTCGGGGTTAGTTCTGTCGGACCATACTATACTAGGTTCCTTGCTTGATAGTTTACTTGCATTCGTATTGCCTTTGCTTTGTCCATAAGTGATGGTCCCTTAGCTTAATAGCCGTTTTAAACAGCTTATGTTGAGGGTTGAGCTTTTTGTGTGGATATCAGCCGAGGCTCAGAACTCAGAACTCAGGTCAGATATTAATGGTTTGTCGATGATGCTATTAGAATATCATTGTGCTGTTTGGAGCAAGAATCTTTAGCTCAGTTTGGAGAACACTCCCAAATCTGGGCCTAGACTGATTTGATCAACACAAGGCTTATGTCATTTTTATGTTGATTCCTTTACTCTTGGAAAGGGTGTCTTGATACTGACACCGCGGCGACATGTTGTGAGTAGCTAATTATAAACCTTTGATAATCTTTTACATTAATTCAAACACACTGTATGGTAAGTATGATCACCCTTTTCACATCTGACAGGCATCAACATACTTTTTGGGGAATGGCTAACTGTTCGCTGACTGCCAACATCTAGCTGTTTATCACCATCTATTTCCTGTGAATTAAACATTATATCACAAGTAAACTAACACCTCACACCATATGCTATTGATATAGTTTCAAACAAACATTGGTCATGATTGGTCACAGATTTCCTGCAGGACTAATTGTATGTCATGGGTGAGCAATTTCCTTATTTGGTCATGCTTTGTCTACACTGGTCTCCATAAAAAGAATGCTACTAGATGATCAACAGCGCTAGGGCCAACATTGGTCACTCTATATGGGGGAGCATATCCTAATTATACCTTGTGTAATATAGCAGACTATCCTAGCATCACACATGAGGTGGTCTATATGAAAAGTTGTTTTCGGCCAAACGTAACAAATATAGCCCACCAAAGATGTGATACTGTCATATTCTTGCTTTTATTCGTTGATTCTTGATTCATGGTCCATTAGTTTATTTTAATTCATTTTATTGCACTGTGTTGTCTGCAGAACTCGCCGATAGCTCGTTGGTTGTGACGTCACTTTACAATACAGGGATTTTATATTGTACACCTTGTGAGCAGAAAGTATATATTGATTATGTTGTACGCTCATGGCCAAATCATGGAATAAAGAACTTTTACCAAAACAAAATGGTCTACTGTTGCTAGGGCAGGGAGGACTACAGGAACACATCTTGCTTTCCAGATATTCAAAGAGTAATTTAACGTTGGTCTAAACATTCACTAATAGTCTGCATATTTTCTTATCATGACATCATACAACATGCACAAAATCTACAAGAATGTCAACAGGTTGCTATGGTAATATAATGGTAGTATTTTTCATTTTTTAAGAAATCACTCAGGTTATGAGCAGTTACATCAATTTAGATTATGTTATATCTTCATTAGAATTGAAGTTCTTCCTTAATTCATAATGATTCATTATGTTTAAACAGACCTTGATGTTCACACGCCTGACTTCGCTTGGACAGTTGGGGATAAAGCTGTGATTGTTTGATTCTCAAGTGTCACCTATGTTTGCTGCTTGTCTTACATCCCAACTTTGTAATGTTACATGGAGTAGGGGGTATTATTTTTTGGGGCCCATTTCACACCCTGCAGACGTAGATTAACACACATTAACACACAGATTAAATTACATTAAAACATTCATTAAAAAATCTTTTCAAAATATTGAATGAGTAAATTATTTTGAGCAAATAATGTGAAACAATGATAGGTACAATTAAAGAAGCGTGTATATTTGTATTTTTTTTCCCAAAACGATAAATCATTAATTAACAAGTTTGTGTAGAATGGACATAAATTTTGTTAAAACTAGAAATGCAAATTCTTACTAACATTGTGGACTACTTCTTAATAAGAATAATCAGATGATAAATCTTTGGACGGTCACAAAAGTTGGAATGTTTTCGTCTAATAATATATCTTTTCCCTTTTTGTATCAAAGTTGCGCGCCGGCAAGCTAACATAACCAGTATAGCAGGTAAGTTATATTAATGAATACATATTCAAGCTAAGCTGTACAGCACCAATTATACTGCATTAACCACGTATGGAACCAAGTTCGGAGCGGGCGGTAAATGTAGAACGAGTTTGGAGGCAGAGTGATAGAACACAAAGCCGAAGGCTGAGTGTTGTATCACTCCGCCGGAAAACAAGTTCTACATTTACCTTGCCCGCATAGAACAAATACCATAAGTTTATTAGTATATAATTATGTACCCTCTTCTGTTCATCTGTGCTTTCTAGGGGAACAATTAACACAGGTGTCTGCGTAGGCCTACTCGTAGGTCTGTAGGTGGAATAGGCCGGATGAAAAATAGCATGTAAACAATAGAGAGAATATGCAGAAATATCTAAACCCACATTGATTTAACATGATGCATTCTTAGATCTGACTCTCCCCTTTCTGTAGATGTTTTCATTGTTCATTTGTATGGTACCTAAATGAAGGTATAATGATAGAAAAGTAAGTACATCTTCCAAGTACTTCTGTGAGGCCAGAAACGATGCAACTTTGTTGTAACTTTTGGGCCATTTTCGACCAGCTAAATTATTCTTTAGACCTAAAGATTGTCCAAATCTTGTAGATAAACGTCTTCCCTTTTGGATTCATGAATCTAGTTGGTCGAACCTGCGTACTAAGTGAGAACATTTGGGATATTTTTTTACCGAAGTAAAGAACTGTGAGATTCCATATGTTCTCTTGCATAAGAACGCATGGCCACTGTTACATTTCCACCCTATGTGCACATGTATGTATATTAAGATCAAAAGAAAAGTCATTAGAAATATTAATGTCGCATTATGACATATAAAGTATCCAATACACTTTTGAAAAAAATCATTTTCATGTCATTTTTCTCTTCCAACTATTTATTTAGGCAGGCTTGATTTGTTAAAAAATATAAATATGAATGAATACAAATGTTGGTAAATTGCAGGGAACATTTGTTGCAATCTCACCATTAAGCCATAGCGTCTCCATTATGTCATACTTCCTAGAAATAACGATATCTTCCTATATTAGGACAGTAATTTTATAGTAATGAAACAGATATAAAGTTAGTCAAACCTTTGGTTAGAACCAGGCCCTCTTTTTCCAGAATATGGCAATATTGCCGGCTCTAGCTCCGACCTCTTCCATTAATTGTGCTGGCCGACATATACTGAGATATTCACCTCAATCTTACATTATGTCAATCGATAAATGGGGTTTCATATGGCCGAAATTAGGCACAAAATAGGCAAAAATCTGAAGCATATGTTTAGGCATAGAAATATTTGTTATCGACTTCCCATAATTTGTCTGCATTAGGATGATATTCCCTGCTCTGCGTACGCCAACAACTGTAGAGATTCAACGAAGTTTTTTTTGTAAAAAAAAATGGCCTCCTGAAATGAAATGTTCCCCGCTTTGGCTCATATATCGTACAGAATACGATTACAGGACGAAACAGTAATGTTCTTTTGTAGATTGGAGGATCTACTGATCTCTTTGAGAGGCAATTATAACATCCTTGTAAATGATCCATATTGTGGTCATGGTCTGCTGAAGACTATAGGGCACTTCACACACTCGGCAATCAGTGAGTGCAGAATTAACTTCTTATCTTAGAGCCACGTCCATTGGCAAGTAGAAGACTGCCCCTGCACGCCCGTGGACGGTGGGGCTATGTTTGCTAATCACACCAAGCCATGAGACCAAGCCCTGTTGCCTGTTTGACACCTACAGTTGAGGTATCACAGCCCCGGAATGAATATTGGCCGCCTTGACCCCGAGCTAGGATTGAGGTCACCACAGATGCTGCTGGACTGAATGAATTTGTGAAGTGCCCTATTGAGTAACCTAAAGTCAGGAGTGAATGAACGAGCTGAGAGGAAGGCAGTTTATGATAATACTGAGGAAATAGAGATAGAGAAGAAGGGAGAGAGAGACAGAGAAGAAGAGACAGAAAGGCACTTCATGGTCATACCCAGAACCTTCCCTAAAGTCTGATCCTGAATGGTAGACATGCATGGAACAATGCTATGCCATTAGCATAATAAGTGATTTTGGAAATATGTTAATAATAAATTGGTGTTAATTAATAAATAAGATGAATATGATACACACTAATAGGAATTGTTACACAACAAAAACTATGTGTTCTCCATTGCAGGGTGTCTCACCGGTCGTTTTGATGACATCTTGGCCTGTATTAATAATAATACGACAGCACAACAGAGTAACCTTCAATTTATTTTTTAAGGGCCTAAACTAAACTTGTTAATGTTCACTTTTGGGGTAACCAACGTTATGGATCCATTAGTACAAGTACAACACCCAAGTCTCAAAGTACAAATGTGATGTGTTTCAGGAAAATGAGTCATAAGTGGCAAAAATGATACTTTTTAAAGTGTTTATTTGACAAGATCACTTTATTGGAATGTTCTGATTTTTGGGGAGTTTATCACTTATAGATGTATATCAATCGATGTATCAAATTCCAGGACAAAGTATGTAATATATCCTTTCGTTTTAAAAGTCCTCGTATGGAGTATATTTAGTTACTTTACTATTTATTGCCCCCCCCCCGAAATATTGTCATTTTTTTATTCAAAAATACAAATATCAAACTTAGATTCTAGAAAAAGTTATTAGATTATAAGACTGTTTACTATCAGTGGAATCGGCTTGATCTCATCTTTTCAAATATAATGATATCTCAAAATCTTCATTTTACTGAAACACATCACAAATGGGCCCATTACATTTGAATAATAGGAAATAGGTTTAAGAGTTTAGTGACTAACAAGTTTTCCCAATATTATATAGGCCTTCAAGTGAATAAAAACAAAATGCTGAAGGCGTTACGAGCTTCTTGCTATTAGAATTCCAGGCGCACTTGTATACACATGGCAGGAAATTGCTGCTAAGTAATAAACCATGCTATTTCTCATCAATCAACTTTTTCCCAAATGATGGTATTTGAACCCGATCTCCTACACCATTCAATTATTTATTATGTACAACTAATTTCGATTTGTCCTTTTATATAGCTTGCACACAGGCTGATTTCTGCGCTCTTGCTTTTGAGAGGTACCCTATACAATTGTGCTCAATGAGCTCAATGACAGACCTATGCCCTGCATCGTGTAATACATGTCGTAAGTTATTCTTTAATCCCTCATAAAGCACTACTTGTTAAACCTAATTCATGACATTACATGTCAATTATCTTCATAACTGATCTTATGTATCCTGTGTATCCTCCTATCTTAGGTATCCTCCCAAACCCCAACAAGAGAATTATCAAGAAAATAAAGTAACGTTTTAAGACGGCTGGCTGTACATTGTTTGATATATAATCCTTCGACAAAGATAGGGTATTATATACAGTGTACCTAAAAATACATTACATTTTGATAAATATAATTATTTTGCTGCATAACTCATTTTCCTTTAACATATTTTTGCAGCTACCGAAACAAAGAGGGATCACAGAGGCGGTCTAGGTCGAGGAGATAAAGGTATAATTTGCTGTCTATAACTTGAATGAATATCATTTATATGACTAATTATAGGAATAACTGCGCTAATATATATTACATAACATACCCATAGGATGGGGACATACATCTATTCATACACAAATATGTGGTTCCCATGGTTACATCAATCCTAAAAAAATAAATTCGATGAAAAGGGAGAGATCTATGGCCGGGGGGACATTTCATGGGTTTTCTTTTCTTTTCTTTTATTGTGGTGATGTCCTGACATGTTTCGATGAACAGTATAGTCTTTATCGGAACTATGACATTTTAAAAAGCAAATATGAGTTGCTGAATTGGTATTGAACTATAGAAATACTTCTTTGTGAACCTGTATACTTTATTTGAGGCCTTATGGTCTGTATCCATCTGAATTTGTTTATTTCTTTTAAAACCGGTTTTTATTTCACTAAAATTTCACAGCTGGGATACTTCTCAGATAGATGAAGCAAAATGGGTTCATTACAAAAATCATGTCATTCCCATTATTCATTTAACAATAGTATTGTATTATAATCGAGTTCACATGTACTCTTCTGATCTTATGGATCATTGTACTATATCATAATATTGTTTACAAGTTTATATTGCCTTAAATAATTAAAACAAGGAATTTAGTCTAGGTCCCATTCTGAAGGTGAACCTCAGACCTAACCCCTAAGTTTAAAAGCTGCATTATCACCTGTTCCCACAAAGCAAATGATATCTTACCAAATTTTCACATATCATAGCGTAGATTTCAAATTCTTCCAACCTTCATGGTTTCATCCATTCTCGGAGAAAAAACATTTAGGCCGAACTTTTGAACTTTGTTTTCGTTTGAAATCTGGGTTAATTAAAAAGATTGGCGAAGTTGAATTGTACATTTTTTGAAAATCTGACCCATTATATTCATCTACAAAACACTGACAATGCGATATTGAACTTTGTTTCTGTCCATTTTAGTTGTCATGTCGTGTATCTGCTCCACTTGCTCTACTTCTGCTGCCACTACTAATAATGGTAAGTAGCTATAAAATACTATTTGCTACGTGAGGTTTCACAAATCAAATGTATCCAATGTTAGTCATTAATAGTAATAGGGGAGTTGCATAGCCGCCATTTTGAATCCTGATTCGCATGGCATTATGGGACTAATGGTAGAGTGTAAAATCTATAGAAGACATCCCATGTTCACCATGGCATATTTATCAATGCTCCAATGCCAATATCCATGTGTTATACATGTTCCCATATTCCATAACACAAGTATCCATCTTTCCCATCATGCATCTGGTTTTCATAGAACATTTATAAAAGCTGTGATATTCGTGAAAACATTCTTACATTTAGAATATTATCGGAAGTACATTCAACTATATAGTAATTCTTATTTATAATTCATCACACTTGATCAACTTTTTAGATCCGTCTATCCTAAAGAGAGAGACTCTGTTGGGTAAGTATTAAATTAGTATACACTTGTGTGTATTCTCGTTTAAACTTATTATTATAAGATTTTATTTCCATTTCAAATATACAATCGTTGGCATACATGTTAAGTGCATAGTGATAAAGAATGGAAAAGGGATATTGTCTGCGACTGTCACAGCTCTTCCGAACACCCTATCAATTTTGTATTACTTACTGATAGAAAAGAACGGTACTAGGTGATACAAGTTGACTAGTAAACTAGAGTAAATTATCAGGTACAGAATAAAAAAATACAAGATAAAATACAAGATACAAAGAATGTGTACAAAAGTGTAGATGTATATATATACAGGCGGGTGTGCAAGCACCCTGTCCGACTATTGTCTATTGACTTTAGATTGGAATATTTCCATAATATACCTGACGAAAAATATATTGTTGATGACCTTAATATTATTGCAGTGATTATATGTTCGTTCTATCAATGTTTAACAGTATATTTCCATAGTGTCATGTATGACGCCCAAATCAAAGAGACCATAGGCCCTGTTTGATTATTATTCAGTCTAGCTAGCTAGAGTATTTCTCTAATATTAGTGCTAAATCATCGCCCGGTGAAGTGATACTAGAAAATGATGGCGGTATACTCCCTATACTGGAGTGGACAGATGATATTACTAGGGACGACGTTATGAAACTAATTCAAGACATTGATGTTCATAAGTCAAGCGGATATACTGACATTAATACAAAGTTCATAAAATTGGCACTAACAGCCAGTGTTGATGGTTTTGTCAATATTCTGAATTTAATACGAGAAAGTTGACCACAACAGTAGAATATTATATCATGCTCTCCTGAGAAGAGGATTTAAAATAGGATAATAGTTGTATGTATGGTAGAGTTATCCCTATGTCGTCGACGTAGAAAATACATATGAGTAAATGCATATTTAACATTATAATAATTGTATGATAATATGAATGTCATGTATTGTGATGACACGGCGCAGGTGGTGGTGCTTCTATCAATTTTTAATACTTTTTAAACATTGTTTAAAAATCGATTCCTGTATAATAAATTAGAACTATCTCATATGTTAGAATATCAAATGTAACTCATCATCGTACTGAGAATCAGTGTAAAAAATTGTGCATAAGGAGGTGATGAAATAAAACACTTAAAAACAAACTATTAACTTTCAAGAATTCATATGTAACAATTAATCCTCTTTTCATTGAATTCGAAAAGGTGGAAAAATATGAGGGAGGAAAGGTGCTTCATAAGCTAACGCATGAAATCTACAGTTCTCACAGTCCTGTGCTTATCTGGTTATGTCTTGTGTTGTAGGGAACAAGGACCAGTCTCATTCAACTGTTGCTGAGGCGATCTTATGTGAGTATTTGAGTTTCTTTATCTATCAAACCTTTTAAGATAAGTCAAAACGTTGAGTTACAATGCTTTTCTTTCTTGCGAACTGATCATTCGATAGGTGAAAGGACCAAACAGACTATTCTGGAGGCAGACATTGCTGAAAAAGTAACATGTTAAGGCCCTAGTCCACTCAGCCGATTCTCATGCAATTCTCACGGAATTTAGTGGAAAAGGGTGCATAATCGCATGACAATCAGCTTGGTGGACCAGGGCCATATATACCTTTTCCATCAGTAGTGCCTGTAAGTTGTTTTGGAAAGGATCGATATAGCGATAAGATAAGATAAAATAAGATACTACTTTATTTATCGAACTCACATTACATAAGAATAATAACACATATAAAAAGACAAATAGGTATACAGTCCTGTAGATTCGATCCAGTTCTCCCAGACGTTACCATCTCGCACAAGGCAGAGTTATAATTTTGAAATAGGGTAAACTTTTACAGGTAAGATTAAATCAAATAATAATTAAAATAAAGATAATAATGGGCAAAGTAAATAGAGACACTAGGTCTCTAAATATCAAGGTTTACTCGGCAAGAGATGGTACCGTATGGCACTAATACAATATAAAATACAATAAAGTAAAACAATCAGATCGATAGAAAAGACATGTTTATACTGGGATGAAATGCAGATTTGATTTGTTTCAAACTTTTGTATGGTGGTTTCAAAGAAACGTACATCTTGATGTTATGTGATAATTCTAAATGGTGCTATATTGTGTTGTTGAACACCTAGAATATTGTATGAAGATGGATGTTATAAATATAAATCATGTTAGAGAGCCTAAATGGCACCGAAATATATGATACACTTTCTTCAGAGAACCAGTGTGAATAATATGAACTTCACCAAAACATGCTTCCACTATCATTAGAGAAAAAACTAAAAATAGTAAATAATCTGACTGATGTAGACTTAAAAGAACAAAGAAAAGTAAGCCTATATAATATATAGGCTTACTTTTCTTTGTTCTTTTAAGTCTACATCAGTCAGATTATTTACTATTTTTACTTAATTTATATATTATATAAATTAACCTTTCGAAATTGAGTACAATAGTCACGCATTTGACTTTAAGCTATTCAGTTTTGAATGCCTGGATGTCTTGTTCCGCGATATCATCCCTTTATGATGTAAATCTTTCCATTAGTGTCAGGATGATAGCTCCAAGTGTGTGCAGTAAAATGGACAATAAATAACTGTACACACATAGATGCAGGCTCATGAATATCACTGTTAGATATTACCATTAATGAAACATGAATGAAATGAGTCATAAGTCGTAAAATTGATATTTATCAAAGGTTTATTAACAAGATTTCTTCATACAAATGTCCTCGGGGTATCAAACACTTTGAGTCTGATAAATTTGTATAGTATATTAAATATATTCTTGTGTTTCTCATGGAGTGTATTAAACTACTTTACTTTTTACTATCATAAGATTTTATTTCCATTTCACACATAAACAATCGTTGTCATACAAATCAAAATAAAGAAGAATGGAAAAGGAATATTGTCTATGACTGTCACAGCTCGTCCGAACACCCCATAATTTTGATTACATACAGTTAAAAAGAATGGTACTAGGTGATACAAGTCGACTAGTAAACTATAGTAAATTATCAGGTACAGAATACACAATACAAGATAAAGTGCAAGGTACAAAGAATGTGTACAAAAGAGTACGTGTATATACAGGCGGGTGTGCAAGCACCCTGTCCGACTATTGTCAGGATTTTCTTGTTGTAGCTACAAGTAGATAAGTAACAACTATGTATCCATAGATTTTGGGGACTTTAGCATCACTAGCTAGAAGGCGTCTGTACAGTTTATGAGCTGTATACTTGGCGAGTATTAATGATATTGATAATAATAACCGTAATAGTGCCGTGTTCCCCAGTCATGAGGACTTTTAATCTATGTATAGGCCCTTGTTCACAGGTTATCAGCATAGCGGGTGTTGAGATATGTACTAGTAATTTTTCACCAGAAAAAATGCAAACCAATGCGAGAACATTGCTTCTACAGGGCTTTCCTAGCTGGTAGGAATACCCCATGCATGCAATGAAATTACTACCCATGCACCAAAGCAAGGGGAAAGGAGTGTAGAAATTCACACAAACCACGTTCTTATCCTTACTATATACAACGGGCCCTGGTCTTTTTCTAAATTCATTTTGATAAATTCCTGTACAAATTTAGAAAATTCCTTCAGCCCACCCCTAAACTCTCATCTGCTGTTCATCTCAATCTTTTGACTAATATGAATTGAAATGTTGTTCTCTCTCATTTCAGCTGACCTCATCAGTACCTTGGTATGTATCTATACAATGTTGAAAGTGTCGACAATTGTTTTATTTCTTTCATCAGAATTTCATGACATTTGTGACCTCGTCCTTCTACTGTACTGAAAGGGGCAGGTTAAGAGGCATGTTATATCAGTAGGGAAATGTTGGTTATCATGTTTTTACTGTATTATATTTTGTTAATATTATTATTACTATCTTTAACCTTGCCATACTATGTATCTAATCGTACTGTATTGTATGATTAACATAGCAAACCTCGTAGTCATGCTAATGGGAAATGTTTATCTATCAGCAGTTAATTATGTAATTAATTAACATAGAGTTGATATTATTTGTACAGAATTGATGTTATAAAAACACTAGCCTCTTTAGTTCATCTTCTAAAACATTGGAACGACTGGAAGAACTGGGACCATCCCAGAAGTCTGTAGACCAATTTGGCATTTTCAATGTACATGTTGCCTATTTCTGACAAATAAAAGATTTCTCATATGTGATCCGTTTTAGGAAAATGAGTCATAAGTCGCAAAATATGAATTTTGAGATATCATCATATCTGAAAAGAGGAGGTCAAGCTGATCCCAATGATAGTAAACACTAAGTCACCTAATAAGTATATTTCTATATTTTAAGTTTGATATTTTTATTTTTGAAAATAAAGTTTGTAATATTTCTGTTAGGCAATAACCAGTAAAGTAACTGAATATACTCCATATGTGGACCTTTAGAACGAAAAGATATATTATATATAATGTCCTAAAATTTGATACATGGATTGACACAACCATAAGTGATAAACTCGCCAAAAATCAGAACATTTCAATGAAGTGATCTTGTAAAATAAACTCAATGAAAAATATAATTTTTGCGACTTATGACTCATTTTCCTAAAACACATCACATATCGTATCATATCATATCATGACTGATTAGATTAGGACATTATTTAATTTACACCTATTGTTAATTATTTTATTTTTAGCTTGATGATGCCCTCATTGAGAAATAGAGCTGGAAGTGTGATGGAATGAACATCTACCTGCAACAACACAGATTTAATATTCTCAAATTAAAACTTGGGCCATAAATCAGCCCTTCAAAGGTCAAGTAGTAAACAGTAATTTCTCAAGTCTTTTGTAAAACATTATCAATACTGAAGTTTTATTGTCATTATAAGACGGAAACACAGATTTTAATTAAGTTGTTTTATTTTCGTAGTGGGGAAAGGATTGATTTTATAATATATCTGATCACTTTCATGAATAGTCAATGTCTGTTGAGGATGTCGTACACGCCTAAACAATGTTCCTTCATCTTAGATAGTTTTTTAGGGAGGTGGGCGGGAACAAAATTTTTTCCCTGTTGGTGATGGGAATATGGAGGCGTGAGAGGACGTCAGGATGAACGTGACAGTTTGTGTGTGACGTAGGTGTGACGTGAGGTAGTGAAAATCGTTCTCCCGCCATAATGACTGAGAATTATTCAAGAGAACAATTCCCTAATCATTATAAGACGGAAACACAGATTTTAATTAAGTTGTTTTATTTTCGTAGTGGGGAAAGGATTGATTTTATAATATATCTGATCACTTTCATGAATAGTCAATGTCTGTTGAGGATGTCGTACACGCCTAAACAAGTCCCAAACCTGCGTCATAGTTGGAGAAAGGCTCTATGAACGGAGGTAGTTTGTGATGGCGTGGGCGTCAGATAAGAGGAGACTGCGTCAGTACGCCAAGTTCCATGAGATTTGACGTCTTGTATAGATGCCCCTTTGGTGTGGAAAGCAAAATAGGCCCCACCTCGACGGAGGGAGTGTAAAGAGTTTGCTGACGGGTCAGCACCCACGATAGTGAGCAGGTCACGCCACTGTCTAGCAAAGAAGGTAGTGGTCATCGTATTTCCATCATAGAAGGTAAAGAGGGGATCCTCCATCCTCGACCTTCTCGATGCCAAACGGTGGGCGTGAAATGCTTGAACTGGGCAGAATATATTGCTGAGTCTGAGCAGAGAGATGACTGTAGGAGTTGCTGAGACTTGCATTGTTTTGGACCACTTGACGTCGATGAGAAGCCTATCATTATCGACTCTTATATCACCAAATGTAAGGTGTCTTGAGGAATCAAACTGGCTGACGGATCTAGGAGCCAAGTTCGACTGACGCAAGAATGCTTCAAACATCAGGATTATAGCTAGAGAGATATGAGTTGGATAGGGACGAGAGGCCGCGGCCGATAAGCACGCCGCAACGATGTCTGGCGTCACTGGCAGCTTAGGAGAAGGAATATGACGTACAGTGAGCTGTATCCCTCTGATGGCGTTGGCGACTCTGTTATCGTTGAATGGTTTGACGTCGAGGTTGGATGCTTTATAGAAGGAGCGGAGGAGGCTGAGCGAGTTGGCAATCGTGGGAGGAGCAGAACCGTTTAGTCGCAGGTATTCAACAAACCAGCATATGTGGCGTGGTGACGGTCTTTTGTAGTTGAGATGAAGGTGAGAACAGAACGCCAGGAATAGTGTGGCGGCAGAGTCCCTATTCTTGACCGTGCCTGGACGAAGAGCAGAACGTTGCCTCTGTTGAGCAGCTCTCGCTAGCCTAGCCGCCATTGAATTACCTAGTAGAAATTAGACAAAGAGAAAAATTCAGGATTAATGTCGACACTTGTAAGATGGTTTTTGACGACAATGTTATGGGCCTGAACTCTATGCTTTTCCGACAAGGCAGCACGGGAGAGAGCGTCTGGTATTTCCATATACACGCCCGGGACGTGTATATATCTGAGTGTTATTTGAGCATGTGCTGCAGCGTACCATAATGCACGGGCACACGCCGCCAGGGTTGGGTCTCTGGCTCTCCCACCTTTGAATGTATCGATTGTGGCCGTATTGTCGCAGTGGACAACAACTATCTTGCCTGCGTCAGATTTGTTCACAAATCTCCTGACCGCAGCAACACAATTAATGGCCTCGAGGTGATTTATGCTCCTTGCTTGTTTGTCCTCGTCAGTGAAGATGTAAGCATAGCAGTCCTCGCCGTCAGTTGCACCTGAGCCGACCATACATGCGTCAGCCCAGATCTGACGACCCACTTCTGCTCTAGGGATGATGGTCCTACCGTTATATTCCGGAAGGAACTCGGTGAACCAGGAGAGGTCCAGCCTGACGGATTCGTTTATATAGATCCTCCCCCCTTTAGCTGCTCGTAAAGCAGCCAGAAGCCTGTGCATAAATAGTCTGGCCGGTTGTACGACCTTGCCAAGGTGTGCCACACGCCCGACTACCTGCTGCATTTGCTTAGTTGAAAGGAAAGATTTTAGCTTGGCGTCAGCCAAACACTTGTATATCTCGTCAAGCTTAATCTTTGTAATGGAGATGATATTTTGTTTTGTGTCGAAGTCGACGCCCAACCAGGTGATTCTCTGTGAGGGGGGCTGTAGTTTCTTGTCAGCCACCGTCAGGCCAAGAGAATTAATAATATCCACAGCTAGATCATAATGCTGACGGACAGTATTCTCATCCTTGGCGATGAGGAGGAGGTCATCCAAGTACATGAGTGGTGAGGCTCCTTTCTGACGGAGGGCTCTGACTATAAACATGGCTGCTCTTTGCATAATAAGGGAAGATATCCTGGCTCCAAATGGCATAGCTTTGTCGAAATAGAATAGACCCTCATGTTGTACGCCCTGCAGGGGCCAGTCAAGTGGACAAACCATGAAGTGTCTATAGGCCCTCTTGAGGTCGATGACGGCCATTGAGCACTGTGGTGAATTAATTCCCTGTATAATATCAAGAGCCATTGTTATCGTTGGTAGGTTGTGATGAGTTGTGACACCATTGTATGAATTCTTTCGAATATATCTATTCACGCCCCCGTCAGGGTATGACAAATCGACAATAATTCTACGAGAACCATCTGATTTAGGTCTGGTCATTAAAGGGCTCACCTTCGTCCAAGGAACAAAAGGTGGCGTATAATATGGGCCAGCGAGAGCCCCCAGGCTTGTTTCCACCTGAATATAAGAGTTAACACTATCCTTATAAGCAGTTCCTGACGGATGGTTTGTTTGGGTCTCAGTTCCGCGCATGGGTCCCCCGGTATATTGCATAGGGAACCCGAACACTACGCCACTTATGACCATGTCATCGTCAGGGTGACCTGTCGCAAGGCTCCAGTTAGGTACGCCACAGTCTTTAACTTTATTAAAAATATCGGATAAATTGCTAGAGACACTAGATATAGGAGCAGGCCATTGTTCATATCGGTCAAAATTGGCATTGACGCCCACCTCACTATGACCGATAGACTCGATAACACAACATTCACTATCACTAGCTGTATCACAACAAATATCATACATCTGGTTGGCGTGGCCATCACCAGGGACACTTTCAATAATATTATGGTGTGGGTTAGAATTGTTAGTCACATTGCCGACATTGGGACGGCTGTCATGATTTGTAAATACCTGAGGGGGGCGTGTCGACTGAAGCTCCGAGGAGTACGACGGTGGCTGTGCATCGAGAACCGATGCGTCGATGGCCTTCTCTGGCTGTTTACATAGATTGTCATTAGAATGGAGGCTTCCATTCGAGCTGTAATGGCGAGGAACGACATATTTTCCTTCGCAGGAGGTCTGATTATACTTATTCCGATCTGAATCGTTGAATATACGATGAACTTGGTTTGTCAAAGTGGGGAAATCTGTTCGATGACCACCATCTTGGATTCTAGGCGGATGCGAATTATGCGCATGCGCAGCCAGTTTGTTTACTTCCTGAGAGCTAGGAAATATAATTGGAGATGCACGAGCAAGGTGGGTAGAAGAAATGTCCGGGAATATAGGTAGAACAGAACATGAAACCGATTCAAATATTTTCGGAGAAACACTAACAGTGGAGAGGCAAGGGTTAAGTGTATCGTCCTGCCCCTTCAAACCGAGTTTTTTGACTTAGAATCGGATGCATTATCGGTGCCAACGTGTTCGTTGGTTGACCTACTTTTCCCCCATTGGTTCTTCTTGAAACCAGACCTGTCGTTGTTATTGTAGGGGCCCTCTTTTGGCGTGTTGTTCTTACGATTATTACACGCCCTAGCTGTGTGACTCAACTCTCTATTCTTCGTTGCAAAAAAGCAGTATCCGCAACAATGAACGAGTGTTACGGCACCCTCGGTGTGGGAGAACTGGTTATAACACTCGTCAGAATTAAATTTCACACACGGTATATGTACACCTGATTTCTTTGCAGTGGGCTTGCGTGGCAACCAGCTGAGGCGTGTGCGGTGCTGCTGTATCTCATTGGCGTCAGACCAGCTGAGTGATCCGTCGAGGATATAGTCAACAACGGTTTGGGACCAGACTTTGGGACCATCCCAGCCATGTGAGGCAGTATCCTGAGCTAGCTGTGACAAATGGAGCGCCATGGCCTTTGATTTAGATCCGTCAGGCATAGAGGAGCACAACATAAGCGCCAGGCCACAGGCGTATTCGGCGAAAGAAAGGTCCCTCTTCTCCTCCTTCACCCTGGCCGCCATGTCAGGAGGAAGCATGAGTTCGGGCGTAAGTAGGTTTTTCTTCTTACCTTTTTTCTTTCCCATAGTTGCGTGCTGTCTTGCTAATGCCTTGGTGACACTATCTGTATGCTTATAGAGCCTCTTTAGATGGGTAGGCGTCGGCATCTCGTCCTCGGAGGACGAGGAGGAGACTGCTGCCTCCTCCCTGAATGGGTGACGAGCCTCGGCCGAAGTCTTGAATTTTCGCTTCTTCCCTCTTTTTCTAGACGACCTAAATATCACCTCTTCCTCAGTAGAAGATGCAGAGGAGGTTGATGAAGTCGACGAGGAGGCTGACGACGAGGAGGACGAGGACCCGGACGGGGATGAGGGCGTGCGATGACCATGTTTACGTCCGCCCAACTTGCGGCGCTTCTTGGCGGGAACCTTCGTGGACTCGTGGCTTGCAGGAGCTTTGACTGACGCCTTGCCGGGGAGGCTCTGGGTGCTACCCATTGCCTGCGGCTGGCCCCGACCAAACTCAGCGATAGTCGCAGTTCTTGCTTCAGCCCTGACGGAGTCACACATTTTCTTCAAGTATCCGTCAAAGAAACCCTTGTTAATGTATCCTTCCAAGAAACTGAGGTTGCTGGGAAGTTCAGGCGCAGCCGGCGGAGGAAGCGTGTCCTTCTTCTTCTTAGCAGGCGCCTTTGGCGGAGGATTGTCAGCCATTACCTCGTGAGTGGGAGCTGAGCCTTCGGGCGTGTTGTCTTTCGCCTTCCTGGCTGAAGCCTTCCTGGTAGGAGTAGTGACTGGCTTCTTTGCAGCCCTTCGACGAGGCATGTTGTACGCCTATTTAAAACCTTGTACCGGGAGTGAGTTACCTTCTGCCACCCACGGAATCCGGAACAAAATTTTTTCCCTGTTGGTGATGGGAATATGGAGGCGTGAGAGGACGTCAGGATGAACGTGACAGTTTGTGTGTGACGTAGGTGTGACGTGAGGTAGTGAAAATCGTTCTCCCGCCATAATGACTGAGAATTATTCAAGAGAACAATTCCCTAATAATTGAATATTGTAATTTGACATCTTCAAGTATTCAAATTTTAATGAAGGCATACCTCTTTTTTTTACACAAATTTTTATTCAGGAAAGATAAGTGGCATTCGCCAAAGATTTTATGCGGTTCGGTTGGTTCCGATCTTCCTCCGAAACCTGAATTATAGCAAATTTCTATTTATACATACCTCTAAACGCTATCTAATTAACAGGTTTCTATTAATTGAATGAACTCGTGTTTAATATGT
This sequence comes from Sthenelais limicola, assembly GCA_942159475.1. NCBI lineage: Eukaryota > Metazoa > Annelida > Polychaeta > Phyllodocida > Sigalionidae > Sthenelais > Sthenelais limicola. Next base: position 14,677,461 of record OW804098.1, read on the forward strand.
TGTAATCATATTTTCTTAACTATACTGGATTAAGTAATTAGTGGGTCGTAAAAGAAATTTAACTGAATAATTACGTAAGGCCTTTCATTTAATGAATCAATAACAACAAGATTGAACCTGTACAGTTATGATCAATCCAGTTTATTTTTTTATAAGATAGAGGAAGTATGATTTCAGACTTAAGACATTATTAATGATAGATTATAGATAATCAATAAAGGTATCAGGTGGACATCAGTACTTGTGTCCAAACTAATGAAATTTATTATATTTCAATGGTGGAACTGATATATGTGATCTGTTCCACAATATGTCATTAGTCGCCAAAATGTTAATTTTCAAAGTGTCACGTTCACAAGCTCCCTTTATTGGAATGCACCCAATTCATTGGTGTTTGTAGAAGCATTTGTACGTGTACCAAATTCAATATAGCTATGTATATCGGACCTTATTCTATGGAGAATAAATAACTACTATACTAGTATTGTATATTAGAATCGAGCACACACACTCAACACTATTGAACTAGATACACAGGTGTAATTTAAATCAGAAATATGGAGAGCAAAGGATCCATATTGGGGCCCATTATCTACTTAATGTTCTCAAATGATATTAACAAATTAAATCTAACCTCCAACTACATTCTATATGCTGACGACACTGTCTTATTTGCAACAGGGAAAATTAATTATCCTCCACAGTAACCACTAGTAATAATAAACTTTGCAAACATTTTTTCAAAAATAAAAATATCAAACTTGAAACATAAAAATATTGAATAGCTGTTTTTAGCTTACCACCATTATAACCTGCTTGATCTCATCTTTTAAAGCTATAATAATATCTCAAATTCATATTTTGCGACTTGTGACTCATTTTCCAGTGACACGTTACATATTAGGTTATATATATATTTTTTTTAAAGATTTTATTCATACTGGGGATCGAAGGTCCCCTTACGGGTGTTTTCGCCTGTCCCTGTATATGATTTATATAATGAGGTAAAATGTATATCATTTGGTAACAAACTAGTTCAACAGTAATTTGCAAATCGTTTAGAGACAAGCACACACACTCAATTGTTATCATCGAGGGACATCTCATTTCCTGTGAATGTTGACCCCAATCAAAAGCCTTAAACACTTGGTAATCACAACATAAGGAACAAAGGAAGAATAAAAGTCATTTGAAGCTCTTTAGATTATGTTTTGTGTTCATTTACTACTTACTTTAACCTTCTTCGTATCCGGAAAGGTCTTCTTACTGATCCAATTTCAACTGCAATTGTAATGAACATGAAGTAAACTACTTTGTATATATTATCCAAATCCTGTACATAAGAAATCTGGGGCAAATGAAAAGCCCTATTGCTGAGACTTGAACTACCCAGTATAAATAAAAGCTTTAAAAAAAAAAAAAAAAAAAAGTAAATTTCTCACACATGCACACATGTTGATTATTATGAAAAAACACAACATTCATGTAATCATTACTTTGAACCAATCTAGATTTGGAAAATATTGTTGTGGAATAATTGTGTCGGCGTTACGACATGTATTGGCTTCAAAACAATGAAACACTCCAAGAGTAATAATTAATTTTAAATTTCATTTCGTTTTTCGTGGAGGGAAGATATGTATGTATATTTAGATAAAAGGAAAAGTTATTAGCCCATGATGTCTCAGAAACCACTGGTTGCCTCACATAAAATTCCTTGAACTTGTGTGGGAATATTTTATGTCGAATTACGACATATAAAATATCTCCGATAGTTTTTTTTAAAAAACATATTCATTTAATTTCGCCCTTCCTAATAATTGATTAGGCCTGCCTGACTTTGGTAAACAATCTAAATATGAATTAATACTGATGCTGTTAAATCGTGATCAATATAGGTGGTAATGTCGCCGCTACGCCATAGTGTTGCCGTTACGCCATCATTATTGCAGATAAAGAGACCCTCCTATTTAAGCTCAGTAATTCTATAATATTATAATGAAATGGATAATTTTTACAAAAAGGTAGTCTAACTTTTGGAGAGACCCAAGGCCCTCTCTTTCCGGCCCAGATCCACTCTCTAGCTCTGACCTTTCATTTAATTTAATTTTTGCAAGCCGAATTAATGGGTAATTAACATCAATCTTACACTAAATCATTTGGGTTTAATATGGCCAAAATAATGGAGACAATAGAGATAATGGAAGCATAGGTGTACAAATCGAAATAGTTGTCTCATCCTTCCAAAACTTCACTATATGTACACCAAAGATTGTAGAGATTCAACGAATTTTATTTTTTCAAAAAAAAGCAAAACCCATTCTACAGAGAAGAACGAACGAGTACACAAGCAGTATTCATTAGGTTTCCTACATTCAGCCCCGGTAACACACACCTATATGGGTCAGATTCTCAGAAAATGTACAATTCACCTTCACCAATCTTCTCAAATAACCCAGATTTCAGACGAAAATACAGTTCAAAACACACGTTAACCTAACCAAACAGATTGCTAGAATCAATGCAATGCCAAATATACCCGAATTTACCTAGTATTGACCAAATTTTAGCTTAATTTAGCAGAATTTACTAAATGTGTACAGCTGCCAATTGTACATTTTCTGAAAATCTGACTCATATAGGCTTACAATTACCCCTTGTACATTATAACTGCAAGGCCCACACCCTCTTTCCCTATCCCCTATCCCTATTGTCTACGGTGTGGGGGGGGGGGGCAGGCGATTGTTGAAATAATCCTTCCTTATCCGCTCTATATTATAAGATGTTAGTTACTTTTAGAGTTCTATACTTATCACACCCTCGTCACCTACGACCTCAACTGCAGTTACCAGCATTCAAAATGGCGGAAGGTGGGTTCCCATTAGAACAAACAATGTTGGTTTTTACCTAACAAAAGCCGTTTTCAGTAGCTGTCATGTTCTGTGGGTGTTTACTATAGTTGCATTTAGGTTTGAGTGTTATCAGATACATGTATCTGGCTTATAAAACAGTGTAATCTAGGTGAAAAACATTGAGTGGTATACCCGTAACTGCATTATACAGTTACGGTCATAGTGGAAATCAGTTGGGGTCATACAGTGTGTTATTCCAAGTACAAAATACAAGTAAACTTCAACCCTGGTACATTATTTGAACCCATCACAATGGTGTCATACCTAAAAGGAAGAGATCTATCGATTCAGTTTGTTATATAAAGTATTTTTAAGCAAGATTTCAAAGAAAATCATCAGTGCCAACAACAACAACAATGCTGGTAACTGCAGTTGGGGTCGTAGGTGCCGAGGGTGTGACTTATGGCCAGCCACCAATGCCTGACGGGACACGCTTTCCTGGACACTGGTCACTCAAGACTCAGCCATTGATTGTGACAGTATTATTCGTCAGTGATCTAAAAGTTCAAAATAATGATCAATTTTAGCCCATAGAGGGCCTCAGAATAAAACTTTTAAACTGCCCTCTCGATTTCATTTCATATATGACTCTCGAAATGAACCAATCAAGGAAATTTAAAAAAAAAACGATTATACTATGTTGATGCAAGGTTCATTACAGTACCCATTGTAGGAAATTCAGTGTTAACTACAGAACTCTTTCTCCCATTTGTTACTAGTTAGCCAATGGGGTTGCATGGATCTCGCTAACCCGGGCGTCCCGCGCTTTTTCACCTATATAAACCCCTGTTCCCTTCACCAATTCACCGCACTCTACTCTTTTTGCCCACCCTCCACATTCCCCTCTTTTCATATTCATATTCATACATTCAAATGTCTACTTTCATACTTCCAGGTGTCAAAGGAAACAGGATCAAAAGCCAAAGCCAATCGTACCAATGCTACCAAAATGCTACCAAAATCAAGACCTCCTTGTGACACCATTTCAACCCTAAAAGACTATATCTCAAATATTAATCTAGTCTCATAAAAAACTCTGTTCACCCAAGTATTTTACTACAATACATTGTCCATTCGATTTACTCAACCAACGCTTTTATTGTATCACATCTCCTTCAATTTTACCCAAACAAAAATTGTAATGAAAGCATTTTACTTCCAACCGGTGTTTGCATTCTGAGTCCATGTGAGTATAATAATATACAATCACATTATTAAATGTGTGGTTCACATTGGTTTGGCCGCAATGTCGCATACACGTAATACAATCCACAGGTGGAAGGACTTGTGATATAAATAAATGCACATCCATGGTGAACATGATAATCTGAGCCAATTTAAGGCAAGTTTGTGTTGTCGCCTGCCCTGACAACCTCTATTAGCACCTTATTAATTCACCATTACACCCCAGTGAACTCCTGGGTGTGCCCAACACACCCAACGATTAGGATAACATTGCCTCAACAAACCAACAAACTGTGGCTCTTTAGTGTTTCTACTAGTAAATACAAAATTACAATCACTAAACACTTTGGCCATTTTCGCTGAAATGCATCTGTATAGATCTGCATCTGCACCTACATGGGTCAGATTTTCAGAAAATGTACAATTCAACTTCACCAATCGTCTCAAATAACGAAAATTTCAGACGAAAATAAAGTTCAAAATACAGTTCAACCTAACCAAACAGATTGCTACAATCAATGCAGTGCCAAATATTATCGAATTTACCTACTATTGGCCAAACTGCAGCCTAATTTAGCAGAATTTACTCAATGTGTACAGCTGCCAATTGTACATTGTCTGAAAATCTGACCCACATAGACTTTGCTATAGTCATCAACTCTGTGCTACGTCATAATCAATGATTGTGGAAAATCTCTGTGTATATCAATGTATACTTCATTACCCTACACACTAACCAGCTCTACATGGGTCAGATTGTCAGAAAATGTACAATTGGCAGCTCTACACGATTAGTAAATTCTACTAAATCAAGCTGCAATTTGGTCAATACTAGGTAAATTCGAGTATATTCGGCATTGCATTGATTCTACCAATCGGTTTGCTTAGGTTGAACTGTATTTTTAAATTATTTTTCGTCAGAAATTTGGGTTATTTGAGAGAATTTGTGGAAGTGAATTGTACATTTCTGAAAAGCTGACCCACATATGTGTAACTTAGGTTCCATTTATTCACAAAGACAATAAACCATTACAAATTCAGTGTTGTGTCATGCAATGAATATTTTCCTGAACACTAATGAAATAGATACACATGCATAATTTAAATCAGAACAAATCGAGGGCGAAGCTTCAACATAGCTAAAACGATAGCAAAAGCTATCCTTAGACAGGAGAATGTAATAGGGAGAATGCCTAGTCAGGGGAATGCAATGGATTGGAAGCCTGGGTATCGTTGTACTAATATAAGATGATCTTACTGTAAGATCATCTTATATTTAAGATGGTTACCAAAATATAAGATGATCTTAAATTCTGTTGTACTAACGTGATCTTAGGGAATCTTATATGTAAGTTGACTTACAGTATCTTAAGACGATCTTACAACATTTAAGACATTGCGGGGGAGAATATTTCAGGTGACACCTCTTACTGACCTTCACCTGAAATTCCGATTCAAAACTGCAATGTATATTATTAAAATAAAAATGTATGTACGGAGTGTGTAATTGCATGAGTAAGACCATACATGTGTATACATTTATGCGAGTCTGCCTTAGGCTCCATCTCGAATGAATTCCTACATTTTCCTATATCTAAGAAGCTGCTAAGACGTTGTCTTACCTTATCTTAGCTTATTTTACCATTAGTACAACACCCCCATCTTACGTAAGTCGATCTTACAATTTCTGAGCTTAAATTCCTGTCTTACAACGTTAGTACAACGGCACCCTGGCCTGTGTGTATGATTTCTCAATAATAGTTGGAGAATGTTGGCAGACCTTTGGACACTGTTCCCTTTGCTATTCTCCACTACTGGGGCCACTTGGATCAACCGTCCCTGTGAATGTTCCCGTACATGGCTCAGATCTTCAGAAAATGTACAATTGGCAGATCTACACATTTAGTAATTTCTGCTAGATTAGGCTGTAGTTTGGCCAATACGAGGTAAACTTGGATATTATTTGGCATTGCAGTGATTCTAGCAATCTGTTTGGTTAGGTTGAACTGTATTTTGAACTTTATTTTCGTCCGAAATTTGGGTTATTTGAGAAGATTGGCAAAGTTAAATTGTACATTTTCTGAAAATCTGACCCACATGTGTATGTCCCCATAATTCCATGTACATGATTCTATTCTTAATGAATCTCAGGACGTTGGCCTGTTCCCCCGACACCCTCCACCTCCCCCTTTCATGAAATTGGGACACAGTCCAATGTCTCTATACTATACGGTCGTTGGTTCCAAAGGTGTTGCTAGTGTACTAGGTTTAATAGGTACAAATTGTGTGGAAAGGGGGGTTAGTAGGGTCTGAGTATACCTCATGCTAAATAAACGGAGCATGCACACCATCAACCATGGTAGATGGCTTTCAGGCTCTAAACGTGTACCTTTATCTCCTAAATTTCCCAAATGTGATGTGTTTCAGGAAAATGAGTCATAAGTCCCAAAAAATAGATTTTGAGATATCATTATATCTGAAAAGATGTGATCAAGCCAATTCCAATGATAGTAAACACTCTGATAAAATAATAAGTATTTCTAGATTTTAAGTTTGATATTTTCGTTTTTGAAAAAAAAAGTTTCCAATATTTCTGGTGGTCACTAAACAGTAAGGTAACTAAATGTAGTCCATACGAGCACCTTTAAAATGAAAAGATATATTACATAGATCGTCCTGAAATTTGAGACATTAATTGACATGACCATAAGTGACACGCTCTCCAAAGATCAGAACATTCCAATAATGTGATCTTGTGAAGAAAACACTTTAAAACATATCAATTTTGCGACTTATGACTCATTTTCCTGAAACACATCACAAATATCAATTCTGTATGATAGGCATATGTTTGCCCGAAACGTCGGAACCCAATAAACCCACACCAAAAACCATAAACCCCTCCTGTCTCCTCTGTTCTTGGGCTCAACCCTGTATACTTTAGGATTTCCTAAATTAGTTGACAATATAGTAATATGCCTCCGAATTATGAATCAATATTTAGTAGGAGGTACACTCGAGCCATAAATCTCCATGCCAATATGGTGTATTCTCCCCGCCAACATGGTGTAATCTCCCCGCCAAAATGGTACAAAATACCCGCCAACATGGTCCTTTCCCCCCGCCAGCAACATAACATTGATGAATTCAGTCGTATTAGTCATATAATGAGTAAATGTTGTAAGGTTTCTTTTGTTGTAATAGCTGCGAATGAAACTTTGGCAGCCTAACAGACCATATTGAGATCTATGTATTTCTGATATATTCTTTCAAAAGGTAGCTGTTAAAATGAACCCCTCAGTTTTCCATGTGCCCCCCTTTCCCCAGTGCCCTAGTTCATTCCTGGAACCACTTCTGTACAGAACTATCTCCTCAGGTTCACTTCTCTCGGAGCTGAGAAGGGAAAGGAATTGTGCTGATACCAATCTTCATCTGTACATGTGTAATTATTAGTTAAACTAAAAGCGCAATTATGAAGCTTGTATTATTGGCTGTCGTATCGCTCTCTCTCCTAATAGTGGTTCCTGCTCTACCGCTGAAGAATGAGAAGAGGATCTTGAAGCAGGTAAGTTTTGTTCTTATGTTTATTTTTAATTTGCTAGCTTTTATTAGAAGCAGCCGGCTAGATCATGGCATATGGGAGAGGTCGGCGGAACATGTACACTTGACAGCTCTACTCATTTAGTACGTTTAGCTAAATTACGCTGCAAAACGATGAATTTTAAGTATACCTGAATATATACTATATTATGTATTGGTCTCAGAACAACGTATCTAGAGTGAGTTATGCACGGTGCAATTCACTAGTGAGTAGTTTGTGGTAGCCATGTCAACCATTTCTACTAAGTTTTCGCCGAAATCCAACTTTATGACTGAAAGTGTGTTCTATTTATATCATGAAAAGCATATCTAATACTCGGTGGTCAATTACCATATTGCACTCGATTGTGAACTATTCACGCTCCTTCAACCAACCCGTTAGTAAACCCTGTGTATGTTGTATTCCCTCAATTGAACATATTTATATGTTAAAACACATCATGACAACATATAAGGGTCAGAAAATGATCAATATTAAGTATATTTTTTTTATATTTAGTCTTAGGTTGATGGAAAATAAAGTGTATTTTGAACCTCATTTTTGTCTAAGATTTGAGTTATTTCAGAAGATTGGTGGAGGCCAATTTTACATGGGTCAGATTTTCAGAAAATGAACAATCTACAGTTAACATATCCAGTCCACATATCTCATATTCTGCTAAATTAGAGTGAAAGATGATACATACTGACAATATCTGAGTGCATTCTATATTGTATTCATTCATTACATCCGTCTGGTTAAAAGATAAGATACTACTTTATTTATCCAACTCACACAGTACTTCATGAAGTAACGAAATAAGACAAAATACAGACAAATAGGCATACAGACTTTTTTTTTTTTTTTTAAAGCTTTTATTTATACTGGGTAGCTCAAGTCCCAGCAATAGGGCTTTTCACTTGCCCCAGGTGACAATGTCAAGTATATACATTCAGATACAGTATTTACAACAGTATAAGGCATTGCTGTGCCACTCTTAGCTAATCATGAGTGTTGGATACGCTTGGAGAAGTTGAACATAGGTAAACTGTATAACAGATCAAGTTAATCGACAAGTAATATATACATTGCATGTTTGACTTAATACTATTGGTTGGTTAGCACTAATGCGTATCTCAAATGCATTGGTGGTTTCACACGATAGCATAGAGAATGAGAGAAGCGTAAACGTAAAAGGTACTTCTTGATCAGATCCAGTTCTCCCAGACGTTACCATCTCTCTCAAGAAGAGCTAAATATGAATGAATTTAGATACAGTTTTACATATAATATAATAAAATATAAAGATAAAAAACGGTAAGATGCAGAGATCTTACAAAATCGACTTGATATAAGATGATACCGTATGGCAATACATTATATAATAACAATCATAATAATATGAATTAGGTTATTTATCCTAATACTTTTTTTTACATTTTTAAGGTAGTTTCTGAGCTTCTTTTTCGTAGTTGATTATGAGCAACAGTGGGTAATGAGTTCCATATTGATTTTGCTTTGTATATGAATCTGTTTTTATAAAATGTTTTCTTGGGGATATTAATTTTTTGTTCTACTTTTGGCATGGATTCGAGTTGACAGTAATCTTTGGTCTAAATTCATATCTGATTGTATGACATGGAAAGCTACCTCTAATGAGTGTAGGTTTGATCTGTCTCCATTGTTTAGTATTTTTATTTTCCTCTTAAATTTTATGTTTCCTCTTAAATTTGGGTTATTTGAGGGGATTGGTGAAGGCCAATTGTACATTTTCTGAAGACATTACCCACATTTTCTGGAAACCTGACCCATAGATCCATCATATCATGTATCAGAATATTATTTGGTGTGGTCAATCTTCTCCCAATGTGCTCTCTCTATATTTAAAGGTAAATACCAGTGTTCACTTAAAAAATGAATAAGTCATGGAATTTTCTTTAAACTTTGGATTTAGAAAGAACATGGTTGGGGGAACCCAAAAAGCCCCAAAAAACCATATGTCATTGGATTAGTTTTTATTTCAGGGACCACTGAAATTTATTACTGTTCACTATAGAAGTCTATGGAAAAACGGGTATTTTCTGCATTTTCCCCAATAGCATATGATTGAATCATACGATTTTCTTTTAAATCTCCATGTACATTGCTTAGATATTATTCTACCCTCCCAATTAAAAAAAATAAGGAGTCATTGAACTAAAAAAAAAGTTATTCAGCTAAACTTGTATCACAATGAGCTTCCCCCATTGAAATCAATAGTGAAGGGAAGTAAACTTCACTCATCCCTAAAACACAAAATAATATGATAATATCCAGTTTTTTTGGCATTTTGTATTCCCCCAACCATGTTCTTTCTCTATACAAAGTTTGAACAAAATATATTGAATTCTATTGTTTCATGCATTAGTTCCTTGAATTCCCGCCTGCTGCAGTGCTGACAACGCTGGTATTTATCTTTAAGAGTGGGCAGAGCATTCCACCTCTATCATTATATAATACAACGTACAATACGCTCTGGCATCCAAAAAGGATATTTCCACTCCTTATGTCGCACTATGACTCATTATATTGTACCAATGGACTCAGCAACATTCCATTTACATTCTACATACAATAATATGGGTCAGATTTTCAGAAAAATGTACAATTGGCGGATTCACATACTTTGTAAATTCTGCTAAATTGGACTGAAACATCATGAACACTAGGTATATATGGGTATATATGGTATTGCTTTGATTCAAACAGTCTCTTTTGTTCATGTTCAGATTTTTTAACCTGATTTTTGTCATAAATTTGGGTTATTTGAGAGAATTGGTGAAGGTGAATTGTACATTTTCTGGCGATTTCACCCATGTGGAAAATGGCCAGTCCCATCTGTAAACCGACAGTTCTTCCTTATGGCAAAAATTGGCAAACAATTTTAAATATGGTTTGCTTAATTATAAGTACAATGCTGCAAACTAAATGTTATTCAATAATGGAATGATTGTCATATATGGGTGAGATCGTCAGAAAATGTGCAATTCAACTTCAACAATCCTCTCAAATAACCTAAATTTCAGATAAAAATAAAGTTCAAAATACAGTTTAAACCTAACCATTCAGATTGCTAGAATCAATGCAATGCCAAATATACTCGAATTTTCCTAGTATTGGCCAAATTGCAGCTTAATTTAGCAGAATTTACTAAAGGTGTACAGCTGCCGATTGTACATTTTCTGAAAATATGACCGATTAGTTATAAACAAACTATTTCCATTTATATATAAACATTCCTTCCTTGTGTCTCCTGCCATATGATCCCTTATATGACCAGAATTTCAAAAAATGTTCAATTCAACTTCGCCAATCTTTTCAAATAACTCAAATTTCAGATGAAAATAAAGTTTAAAATACAGTTCAACCTAACCAAACAGATTGCTAGAATCAATGCAATGCCAAAGATACTCGAATTTACCTAGTATTGACCAAATTGCAGTCTAATTTAGCAGAATTTACTAAATGAATACAGCTCCCAATTGTACATTTTTCTGAAAATCTGACCCATATGAGAGTTGGAGTATGGTAAATGCCCTGTGATATGATCACCCCTATTTCTCACCTTTGGATGTCGGAGTTGCATTCATTGTGCCATCACGCCACTTTAGTGCTTTGATTGACTGCCAAAAACCGACCCCAAGGATCACTTTTGTGTCAGATCTTCAGAAAATATAAAATACGCATTCAGGAAATTATGCTAAATTCGGCTGAGAAATGATGAATACCGGGTGTATCTGAGTATATTTGGTATCGCATTGATTTAAAGTATCAGTTCTGTTAGGTTGAACTGCATTTTGAAGCTAATTTTTGTCTTAAATATGGGTTATTTGAGAGGATTGGTGAAGGCGAATTGTACATTTTCTGAAGATCTGACCCAGATGTAGATTGCTTCTTGTTACTGAAGATCTAGCCATAGTTAGATACAGCCGTTGGTGGATGATTATTCTATTGAAGAATTGTGGGTCATTCTCCGAAATAGTTAGGGTCAGTAGTTGAGCGAGAAATGAGTCAACGCAACACACAGAGATGTATGTCTCAAGCCAGCTAAACCAGTTAAAAGAGGGCCGCTGTAATCACATGTGTTTATTTTATACAGGGACAGATTACAACGAGTACACAGGGCCTGGGTTGATTGGCTTGTCCTGGCTTGACCAATTAATTGCCAGGTTAGATAAGAGATCCAATCAACCACAGGATAACAATGAACATGAAATATTAAAACGAGGGTCAGAGTGACCACCTCCACACCTGACCAATCCCTTTGCGTGGTGACCAGGTCCTGTGGTTATCTCCCCTTCCCCCCTCCCAATCTATACCCCCTCCCCTGACATTGCAGTCAGTCCCTCCCCTCCCTTCCCATGTGATCAACCTTGAGATAATGGTCAGACCTGGACCTCACTTGTACCTTTGGACTTTTAGTGATAAGTGATCCATGAGTGTTGTGGCGGTAAGAAAGTTGTTTAGCCTTCTTGTCGGAAGGGGGCGTTGCAGGTGTATGTCTAAATGAGACCAATCAATGAAAATAAAAAAATATGACAACTTTCACCTCATATTTTACACTATATTTAATTAACACCCATATCTTGATATATCCTGATGCGTAAATGTCCTCAGTTGGTTATAAGTTTCATTTAAACACTATGCATCGTTGATTGCAACTCATTTGTCATCACAGAAGATTTCCCTCTATACAAACTTGAAATAAAAGAGAAAATCTAATGTAATCTAATCTAATGTCCCAAGCCTACCAGACGATTAAGTTTCATCGGTGCTATCCCCGATTTGCACTTTTCCTACCTTGCGAAGATAATCCAAACATATGTGATGTGTTTCAGGAAAATGAGTCACAAGTGGCAGAATTCGTATTTTTCAAAGTGTTTTATTTACAAGATGTCTTTGTGTGAATGTTTTTATTATTGGGTTGCTGAACACTGTCTATAGCATGAACAATGTATGCACCAAAATTCAAGACAGTGTAATAGATATATTCATGCATTTCTATGGTAATCTTATAGAGTACATTAAATTACTTTACTGCTTATTGCCCCCAAGAAATAGTGCAAAATTGTTTTTCCAAAAATAAAAATGTCAAACTTAAAATATAGAAATATTTATTAAATTATTAGACTGTTTACTATCATTGGAATCGTCTTGATCTTATCTTTTCAAATATGGTGATATCTCAAAATCCATATTTTGCGACTTACTACCCATTTTCCTAAAACGGGTTACATACACTTCTGACGGCAGGAGATCAACTGAATTCATCTGATATTGATTAAACTTTTGATACACAGACATTTGTGAAAAATGACTCACAATTGTGGAAAATGACTTACAAATCGAAAAGAATATAATCTTTAAAGTGATTCCCCCACAAAAACCCTTGCTCAGAACCTTTTCATTCTAAGGTGTTAATGCTGCTAGTAGCATGGTGTTCCAAATACCAGGGCTGTGAGTTTACTATATTAATATTTGAGCAGTTCAGAAGGCAGTTTTGGACCCCTAAGTTGTAGGGGTCATTAACGCTTTTAGCCCTAGTCTAGCCTGGTGGTCAAGCTTATCGCTGGATGTGGAATCGAGGAATGTGGCCGTCTGGACCTGACTGTCAGGTTATTCTAAGGAGTAAATTTAACTTTTGTTTCATGCATGAACAAATACAGAAGTGCTTTTGAAGATGTGTAGAGATCCTAATGCTTACCATCGTTGGAATCCGCCTGATCTCATTGTTTCAGATAGTAGTTGAACCCTTGAACAGATATAAGAAAGAGTTATTTTTACATGGATTTAAAGTTATATTTGTTTTTTTGCAGCTGGTGCTTAGGGAGCTGTATGATCTTCTCAAAGGTAATTTAACAAAATAATTAAAAAATTGCATTAAAAGTTCACTTATTATCGCTCACTGGTGGCCGTTCTTTTGTCGATTCGGATTCAAATTTGTATATAAACAAGAAGCAGAATATTGGTAATCTCAGACCTATTATATGAGATAACTTGGTTGGCTCTTTTGCAAAGTTCTTTTTGCAGTTAAATTGATTCAAATACTAGGTAGGTTATCAAAGATGCATTCTCAGCTAAATAAATGTAAATAACTCTACTTTTTTTCAATTCTTTTTCAACCCATCTACAAGTCATTTGAGTAGAACTCTGGAGGATTTTATCTGTGTTTTCCCCCTAGAAGTCTTCTAAAAAGTGCTTATTTGTGTTTGGTCACCTGCCTTTTAATTGATACATGCAATCCTATAATTCATATTGTGAGTAAAGGGTGGTCTCCACTGGCTGCGGTAAACTCTGCGGTAAGCCTTGTGATGGTTTGTGCTGGTTCTGTAGGTGGTGACGAATGACGAGGTTCTTGCCTACATGGTCAGTGAACAATGTAGGCAGGACCTCGCCACTCCGCAACAACACAGCACCATCGCAAGGCTTACCGCAGAACTTACCGCAGCCAGTGGAGACTACCCTTAAATCGGGTTAGATTTAGTGGTAATAGCTGATAATGCAGCTTTAAGGACAACAGCCATGAGCTCCATTCTTGCATGTCTACTAATATATTATTTGTTTCTTATTTTTCTTATTTCAGATGAGCAGGACTCAAGTACCATAAGTAGGTAGACCCTAAATAACCTTTTCCATCATTTGTACATCGGGTTCATTCTTATCATCAGCATTATATTACAACAACTACTGTATCCAATACATTTAACAACTTAAACTGAGTAATGAGATTTGTTAAGCTTCATTTTGTTCCATCTTACCCCACCTCCCGATAAGAATTCTTTTTCACTGCTGCTTCTTTGGAAATTTCTTTAAGCTAAATTGTGCAGCAGCAGCACCAGTGGCCTAGTTGAATATACAAAATTAAATTTGCTAGTTTTGATATGACGCACAAGTCATGCAATTATTTTTTTTTTTATTTTTTTTTTTAAGGATTTTATTTTAACTTGGTTACCGACTCCCCTTTCCGGGGCTGGTTCTGCCGGGCCAAGCCTTTCCAAATATTTTTACATCTATAATCCTTGTTGTTCGTTGGTTCGATACAGGAATTAATGTAACAGTAATTAATGAGATAGCTTTGAGATGATCAACATATTCTATGAGTATCTCGTAACATACACCTCCTCCTCATAATCTGATGAATTGATTTCCTTTCAGAAAAGCGACAAGGACAAGGAAAAGGACCTGGTAGATTACTTTTCTTTATTATACATGCATTGCTATGATAACAATCTAGAGTGAGTTATGCATTGTGAATATTTCACTAGTGAATGTGGTATGTGGTGTTGTCATGGCAACCAATCTGTTTCACTATGATTACCGCTGAAACTCAAATATATAATATTTGGCATTGTACTCTTAAATTCAAAAACTTGATACATTGTATGACAATACATCGAATTTAACATGAGAAGCAATAGATGGGTGACTTGACATCTAAAATCAATTACTAATGCAGGGGTAATATGGTATTGAATACTCAGACGCATGCTGCTATAAAGGAACCAGACCGCCTATTCAAAAAAGCTAAGAAATCTAATCTCAGCTACAGACACTCTCGTCGATTTAACGGAAGTCTTGTACGGCGAGCGCGAAAAAAGTCATATAGACACTTTCTTTAGAAATACTGACCAAAACAGTAACAAGTATGAAATAATGAGCTTAGAAACTAATAGGTAAAAAGAACTCTCAAAATTAACCAAATAGTTATCTACATAAGGGTATCATACTGAAAGGTATCAATGCGAGTAATTGACTCAACATGATATTTCATGACATGGGTAAGGCCAAAAAAAATAATAGGTGTGTTTCCGATTTATCTGGCTGAAAAAATGTCTATTTTATAACAACAGTAGTTTTCAACATTTTTTTTTCAACATTTTTTCTGCTTTTATTACCTTTTTTTGTCAAAAAATCCAAAAAAAGTAAGGTATGGTATAACAAAAATCAGGTATGGTCAAAAACAAATTTAGGTAGGGGAAGGTTTTTCTAGGTAGGGGGGGTAAATCGGAAACACACCTATTTTTTTTCTTGGCCTAAGGTAACTGGTAAGCCCATTTTGAAATTCTGCCTCCAGTTTATAATGCGTTTTCACTGACTTCTAAAACAGATTTGCAACTCTGCAGGAGAACAGGTGAATCTCGAACTTATAGTAAGGTATCAATTAATGGGAGGCCTAGTAGTATTATTATGATGTGTCTGCTAATGGAGAACTGGGAGTATAGAACATTGATCATAGAATATGTGATGTGTTTCAGAAAAATGAGTCATAAGTCGCAAAACTGATATTTTTCAAAGTGTTTTTTTCACAAGATCACATTATTGGAATGTTCTGATTTTTGGCGAGTTTATCACTCATTATTATATCTATCGATGTATCAAATCTCGGGACAATGTATGTAATATATCCTTTCGTTTTAAAGGTACTCATATGGACTACATTTAGTTACTTTACTGCGTATTGCCCTCGAGAAATATTGGAAACGTTTTTTGTAAAATATATAAATATCAAACTTAAAGTCTAGAAATACTTATTAGATTATTAGACTGTTTACTACCATTGGAATCCACTTGATCTCATCTTTTCAAATATAATGGTATCTCAAAATCCATTTTTTGCGACTTATGACTCATTGTCCTGAAACACATCACATATGTATGGGTTTCGGGTGTTACAAATAGTAATATCTAAAAGAGAGGCAGCAGATGAAAATATCCATGACGGACACTGCGTTTTATTGTATATATCCATATGCCTAAATATTGCAGTGGCCCTAAGTACAATGAACATTAAGTAATACAAATACAAGTCGGTTAATGTGGATCAGTTAGTAGATGCACACAAGGCAGATGGATTTTATGTCAGGTCGTCTTTGAATTGAATTGAATTGAAAAATCCTTTATTTGTCCGAAGTAGTGATAGACAAATGGGTAATGAGGCTACTGGAAGAAATCAAGGTATTCCAACTGTTACCTTTATAGAAAGAAATTGCTATACTAAGAGAGTGACTGTCTAATACGTTCAAGATATGATACAAGTTATAAAGTTATGAGAGAAGTATAATTACCTTATACAACAAGTTATGAAACAGACTACATCGATATTAAATTTTCTTTTTTTTCTTTTCTCCTTTGTGAAGGATATGGATATGGGGTGGAGCTGCCACCAGGTATGTACTAATTACCTAGATATTATGATTTATTAATAGCAGATTAATTAGTTATTCAATTATTCATTCCATTAAAATAATAATTTTTGCTGAACTCTCAGCGAAGAATGTTCAAATATGTTTTAAATTCGGAAAGTTCTGCAGATTAGTTAATGAATGTACTAGCCCTATTCTTTGATTTATATAATGTATATGTTTAAGTTATGGAATAAAAGTTGTATAATAATAATAATGATAAAATCTACAATAGTATAGTATGCAAATAAGTAATCATTGCAATAGTGACGTCACATATGTGATGTATTACAGATGAATGAGTCACACATCACAAAATATTGATTTTGAGAATATCAAATTTGAAAAGATGAGATCAAGCAGATTCCAATGATGGTAAACATTAAGGTCATCTAAGTAGTGTTTCTATATTTTATGGTTTTGATATTTTCATGTTTGAAAAACAGTTTGCAGTATTTACCAGTAAAGTAATCAAATATACTCCATAGAATGACCCACTAAACGCAAGAATATATCTAATACCCTGTCTTTAAATTGAGTAAAGGAATTCCTACGGCCTAAAGCGCTAAACCCACGAACAATGAGAATATTTCAACAAAGCTATCTCGTAACTGAATTCCTTTGAAAAATATCAATTTTGCGACTTGTGACTCATTTTCGTATAACACATCACAAATGATAAACATTACAGTAATGTGTGTTACCCCACTCCCCCTATTTTTAAGAATATAGTTTGTTGATTTACAAAACTTATAAAATTGGCTACATTGAAATATTCAAACTCTTGTTTCAATTCAGGAAACAACGGACAAGGACCACCAATGGGTATGAAACTATTTTCTGAGTCATACTAAATAAATGATTTTATGTTGATAATTATTCTTATTTATATAACTATCCTCACACTCATGTGCCAGTAAATAAATAGATGGAATGGCCCAAAGTTGGATGTGCACCAAGGGATAGGGCGAAGGTTAGATGGCGTTAGCCCAAGAACCTTCCCCCTATCATATGGTGTATATGGGTCAGATTTTCAGAAAATGTACAATTGGCACCTGTACACATTTAGTAAATTCTGCTAAGTTAGACTGTAATTTGGTTATTACTAGGTAAATTTGTGTATATTTAGCATTGCATTGATTCTAGCAATCTGTTTGGTTAGGTTGAACTGTATTTTGAACGTTATTTCTGTCTTAAATGTGGGTTATTTGAAAGGATTGGTAAAGGTGAATTGTACATTGTCTGAAAATCTGACCCATATATGCCTTGGGAACCACCACCTGAGCGATATTACGTATTTATTATGCCTACAAATGAATACAAAATATTGAATAACAAAGTAAAAAAGTTAATTTGAATTTTCCCCGATGTTGTATGCATTTTGTGAAAAAAAAAAGTCCCTGACAGTCTTTGACAGGAAAGGTTTTGATGCTTACAGCTTCTGATTTGGCACTGATTTTTTATTGTATTTAAATTGGTAATTTTATTTTTGTTTTAGATATATTCCAAATTTATAAATAATAAACACCATGCACTTGTCATTACCCCTCCCTCTATAAGTGATCGTATTTGTGATCCGTTTTAGAAGAATGAGTCATAAGTCGCAAAATATGGATTTTGAGATATCAACATATTTGAAAAGATAAGATCAAGACGATTCCAATGATAGTAAACAGTATATAAATCTAATAAGTATCTTTATACTTCAAGTTTGATATTTTTGTTGGAGGAAAACAAACTTTGCACTGTTTCTTGGGGGCAATAACCAGTAAAGTAATTAAATGTACTCTATGAGATTAGCATAGAAATGCATGGATATATTTAATACCCTGTCTTGAATTTTGATACATGTGTTCATGCTATAGACAGCATTAAGCACCCCAAAAATAAAAACATTCACACAAAGACATCTTGTGAATAAAACACTTTAAAAAATATCAATTTTGCGACTCATGACTCATTTTCCTGAAACACATCACAAATGTTCACAGGAAACTGTTCATCTCTTTTAAGGGCAAGGTCCGCCTTATGGACATGGTATGTTTTGAATTCTTCATGATAACTAATATTACACTTTTGATTAGATGGGCGGATTCTTTGGTTTTGATTTTGATAAAAGTGAATGAGAAAACAAAGGTAGTGCAGTATACATGTCATAATGCCTTCTTCTTCAGAACCAACACCACCGTTGCTTAAAGTTGCATTCTCAGTTAAAGCTGCCCTCGATGTTAAAATTGGTCAACAACTAAACCTTTTAAAAACTTATGGTTCCAATTCCTTTGCAACCCATCTAAAAGTCATTTGACCAATGTTTTTGTCATGAAGTTTTTTTCTACACAGATTCTAAAACATCGTCATATGTAAACAACACAACACCACAGCACACCAAATCCCAAATGTGATGTGTTTCACGAAAATGAGTCACAATTCGCAAAATTGATATTTTTTATAGTGTTTTTTTAACAAGAACTGTTTATTGAAATTTTCTGATTGTTTTAGGGTTTAGCACTTACAGTCGTATGAATACACGTACCAAATCCCAAGACATTATATTAAATATATCCATGCATTTTCAAGGCCTTTGTGTAGAGTATATCAAGCTACTTTACTGGTCATTACCCATCCAGAAACATTGCAAACTTTATTTTTCAGAAATATCAAACTTAAAATATAGAAATACATATTAAGAAGTGTCCCAGTGTTTACTATCATTGGAATCCCCTCGATCTCATCTTTTCAAATATGATCTATATGATATATATCTCAAAATTCATTTTTTGGGACTTATGACTCATTTCCCTAAAACACATCACATATCATTGCTCACAGGTGGCACTTTTCTCTCAGCCTTTTCCAATCCCAGTAACTAATAACAGTCACAAAATATTGGCGAATCTATTACTTTAATCTTCTAAGATTTGTTTTGGTATAATAACTGAGAATACAGATTTAACATCGGTCCAAGACTAACGATTGCTTCATTCTGTTCAAACTCCTCTAAAAGTCATTTGACTAGTTTTGGAGGACATTGGGGTGGTGTCTACTATTACGCTACTATTTCCCATATCATTAACACCTCCCCTAAATGGGAGAGGGGCATAATAGTCTTGTAACATTCCAAATCTTAGACAATTACAAGATCTTTAGAACATGGTTGTTGCAGTTCCAACTGCCCAGTTATAGGGTATCTTATGGTTGTAAGAGCTTGTAATGAGAAATATCAGGAAAATGTTCATCTATTTTAAGGGCAAGGTCATCCTGATGGAGCTGGTATGTTTTGAATTCTTCATGATAACTAATAATACACTTTTGAATAGATGGCTCACTGATTTTATCATATGGCCAGCCAGGAAACCCTGCAATCAAGCAGAGGGCTGATACGTATTCAGATAATGCTTCAATACTATGTAGACTGTAATAACTTGATATTGAATAAAAGTTATATAAGGGCTTTTTAGTTAGGGCGGTGAAGGTGGTCATAATTAAAGGCTTTTGTCACCTTTCCAGCAATATAGGGAGCGTAAGTAGTACACGACAGCGTCACGCAAAACTCCATAGCCCCACCATTGCGGAGATAAATAATCTCTGTTTGTTCATCGATCATATAATTTCATGAATTCTAACTTATATATATCTATCTTTAGAGGCAAACGACTATAACTATAGCCTCCATAACCGTTAAACCTTTACTGGGGTGATGTGTATCGCCCCAATGTTAACCCTCTGTTTACTTCCGGTCCACACATCGGTAAAACTACGCGACTAATTTTCGTTAATTTGCGCCCAATGCAATTTTAGAAAATCTGTAACAGCAGATTAGCACAATAAAAGGTTTATAATGGATTACACTTATATTTTGACAAAACAATATTTTGTGTAGATAGATAGATTGGCATGCATGGAGGAACAAAACTTTTCCCTTACAGTTTTTGGAATGTTGTAACCACCATAAAAGTGCCAAACATGCATTAGCGATGTCAGAAAATAGCAATATAAGCTCACACCGACCCTTCTATTCTTTAATTATTTCTTTATTTAAGAGTTGTAGTTGAACAATATGCACAAAATCGTAAACTTGTACTTAAAATTCTACATTACCCCCATTGTATGGTTGTCTTTGCTGTAGGGCTTCAGAAAGGTTCATATTGATATTCTGGAACCTCCCAGCTCCTTCTCCAAGGTTGCTTCACTTATTATCGCTTACTTGCGGCCCGTTTTTCTCGGCCGAATCGATTTCAAAATCTTGTATAAACATTATAATAACGGCAGCATAGTATTGATGAAGTCATAAAAATGAGTAACTTTGGTAAGAATGTTTTAATAGCTGAGAAAACAGTTTAAATGTTTCCCCGGACTGCAGGTAGCGAAATGTAAGTAGATATGTGGTTTTAGGAAAATGAGTCATAAGTCGCAAAAAAATGGATTTTGAGATATCACCATATTTGAAAAGAGGAGATCAAGCCGATTCCAATGATAGTAAACAGTATAATAAAATAATAAGTATTTCTAGATTTTAAGTTAGATATTTTCGTTTTTGAAAAAAAGGTTTCCAATATTTCTGGGGGTTAATAAACAGTAAAATAACTAAATGTAGTCCATATGAGGACCTTTAAAACGAAAGGATATATTGCATAGATTGTCCTGAAATTTGAGACATCGATTGACATACCTATAAGTGACACACTCCCCAAAAATCAGATCATTCCAATAATGTGATCTTGTGAAAGAAACACTTTGAAAAATATCAATTTTGCGACTTATGACTCATTTTCCTGAAACACATCACATATTGCTAAGAATATAAAGATAGTTGTTATTTGTTGTATAAAATATTCACTTTGAAACTCTTCCCTCTGTAGGAAACGGTGCAGGTGGTGGCGACATCGACTTTGGTATGAAACTATTTCACTTCATTTCCTACCACAAAAGAGTCAGATTTCTAGAAACTTGACAATCTACAGTTCTACCCATCTATCTAATTCTGCTAAATTAGAGTGAAAAATGATAAATACTACGTTAAGCTGAGTTTATTCTGTTTTGTATTCATTCAATAAATCTGTCTGGTTATGTCGAATTGTATTTTGAAGCTGATTTTCGTCTTAAATTTGGATTTTTTTTTTAGAGGATTGGTGAAGGTCAATTGTACATTTCATGAAGATCTGGCCCTAAAAGGCCGAACACAGAAAACAAACTTATATACAGTCAACCTATTTATTTTCGCGCCGATAAATTTTCGTGCACTAAGTACTTTCACACCTTTTTGCACGGTTTTAAATACAGACATCAAGAAAGCCTCATGCATTGTTTATGCATCAATTAAACCTTTTACACAGGATTTATTTTCACGCACAAAGGTCAGTGCACATAGTGGAAATAAATACTGCATAAACATTAATGGTCATTTCCACCATTTTGACAACCTGTGGCCCTTGTCCACCCGGAAAATCGCTCAACGTCAAATTTAGATTATTCAACACTTTAGAGTTATTTTATTAACCGCAGAAGTAAGTGAATCCAACTGTAAAGTTTGGAACCATTATGACAATTACTTTACAATAACATCACATCAGACATCACATTAGAGCTATATCAATCGATGTATCAAATTTCAGGACAATCAATCCAATATATCCTTTCGTTTTAAAGGTCCTCATAATGGACTACATTTAGTTAATTTACTGTTTATTGACCCCCAGAAATATTGGAAACTTTTTTTTCCAAAACGAAAATATCAAACTTAAATTCTAGAAATAATTATTAGGTTATTAGACTGTTTACTATCGTTGGAATCAGCTTGATCTCATCTTTTCAAATATAATGGTATCTCAAAATCTATTTTTTGCGACTTATGACTCATTTGCCTGGAACACATCACATATTTATATTCATCATGAAATAAGAACAGCCTTAATAAATCAATAAAGTAAGATATTGCCCTCAACATTGTCATCGTCAAGCGACAGGCCCGACTTTCCACCCAAGTTAAACTTTGTAGTATTATCTATTCCATAAGTAGTTATATGTGTTTATGCATGAAAGCAATGTTTGCAATACTTGTGATGTGTTTCGGGAGTGAGTCATAAGTCGCAAAAAATGGATTTTGAGATATCATCATATTTGAATAGATGTGCTCAAGCCGATTCTAATAGTAGTAAACACCAAGGACTTCTAAGTAGGGTTTCTATATTATAACTTTGATATCTTTAGCTTTTAAAAAAGAATATTGATATTTTGGGTGGATAATTACTAATAAAGTACCTAGATATACGCCATAAAATGACCTTAGAAATGTAAAGATATATCTTATACATTGCATTGAAATTCCCTACAAGTATTAACATTACTAGCACCATTAAGTACCCCAAACATTAGAATATTCCAACACAAATATCTTATGAATAAATCACTTTGAATAATATCCATTTTGCGACTTATTACTCATTTTCCTGAAACACATCACATTTCATAATGGCCAATCATTAGGATAGTACTTAAATATAGTGCTCCAATATGCATGGACTCTCTTTCCACTTGTATTTATTCTACCTCTATCTCATTTCAGTTATGCCTGGAAGCCTTGAAGAGATGAAAGGTAAGTGCAAGTCACAGCCATGGTTGTATTGTCACTATGTTGCAATTGATACTAATGAATTATATATTTTGGCAACAGGGTACATGTACAAAACAAAATAAAACAGGCAGTACACTCCAGATTACAATCTGGGGTGCATTACATTAAGGAAAAGAGGCAATATTTCGTCTCCAATATAGGACATGCAATACATTGTGTTGTCACGACCACAAATCACACCTTTTTGATTACATATGATTACATAATATTGTATAACATTACTCAAGTCTCATTTGATCTTATATACATTTATTGCCTAACATTGTGCAACATTAATCAATGGCATTAATTACCCATCTCTCTATTATGCATCATTACTCATAATATATGTATGGTAATATCGCACCTACACACAAGGGGGAGCCAGTGTTTTGATACATCGCATTAGAAAATACCTCACTATCAATGACAAGAACAATTGTCAAAACACATGTTCTCTCTCTTATGCAATATGGCATTATAATTTTTTCTAATGGGATTGTCCCATGGAAATATCAAGATTAAATTGCAGAGAATCCTCAACAGGGCCATTCGTCTGATTTACCCACACGATGCTCGTAGCACTGATGAGTTGAGTTCGCTATGTAATAATAGAAAAACTTGAGAAAAGAAGCAAAATAGCAGTGTCCATCAAAAGGGATCTCCGTGTAGAAAAAAAAGAAATTACTCAAGAAACCAGACTACAATTAATTTTGGTACTGTTTTAAAGGTAGTGAAACCGACGAATGAAAAATTAAAAAAATCTCCACACTATCAAGGACCCCTCTTATGGAACAATCTTAACAAACAACTCAGAAATAGAGACTGGAACTCCTTGGAAACATTCCTGAGAAATGATAACGATTGGATGTAGACATATATAATCTGGTCGAAGACCAGAAATACACAATGAAACGAGCTAAGAATCCTTGATACACTGTTGTTTTTAATTAATCATACTTATACTACATGTTATATCATGGACAAATGTGAGGAGCTGATCTACGAAAACTAAAAAAAATGTGTACATACGATTCGGTTCTGGAACAGAAGTTCCAGTGATGTGTTAAAACCGACAATATAATATAGCCCTACTTGTATTGTGGCAAGCGTCGGAAATTGGAATATTATTAACTTTAAATTAAATTCATGCAATGTATAACCAAAATCATCAAATGAATACTGCAATTTTTAAAAAAAATTCAAGAGTCAGTCTGTGAGAATATCAATGTAACCATCGAAACCAGCTCAATAAAATTTCTTTAAAAAAAGATAAATCTAGACGAAAATCTTGGTGTAGCCCCAGCATTAATAGTAGGGCTACACCAAGGTTTTCGTCCTTTCGTCCTTCAGAAATGGGATTCAAAATACAGTCGAACATAAGTAAACAGATGTTTGTAATCGACTTAATTCCAAATATACTCGGATATACCAAGTATTTATCATCTTTCAGCTTAATTTTAAAGAATTTAGTGAATATTTGGAGCGGCCGATTGTACATTTTGTGACGATTTAACCCATATATGGGTCAGATTTTCCGGAAATGTACAATTGGCAGCTCTATACATTTTGCAAATTCTGCTAATTAGGCTGAAAAATGAAGAATACCGGGTATATCCGAGTATATTTGGCTTAAATGTGGGTTATTTGAGAGGATTGGTAAAGGTGAATTGTACATTTTTTGAAAATCTGACCCATATATGTAAATCGCCTATATACAACAGTTTGTGCCCTTTTCATTTTATGATACTTGATCCGGAACGTCAGACATGGTGATTGATAGTAAGTCATTATATTTAACTATCATCTCAACCTTTTTCTTACAATATTTGTATTCAAAACATCATTTTCACACTTCTCTCGTTCTAATGAAGGGTTTTAGCTGTACCCTGAATCAGATTTACGTAGATCAGTCGGGCAGTTGTTCTTGTTAAATTGACAAACTATTTTAAAGTTATATTTATATAATAATAAGATATATTAGTAAGTAAATATCTTAGTAAATAAGTAAATAAGATATACGTTCTACGTGTACTATACAATTATATGAGTGATCTGTTTAGTGATTAGGTGTGGGTTATAATTGATTTAATAGTCTGAGTATGCATAAATGACTAGTGTATTGGTATGGGTGACTAAGTCGGAAATAAAAAATAATTCCTCAATTTATTTATTCAAATAAATGTTATTCCAAAACAGTTTTGGGCGTACCCAATAACCTCATGTTACACAGTTCGAAAGCAGGCTAATTATTACTATATCATCAACCAAAAAAACTCCTTATCTTATCTTATCTTATCTTATCTTATCTTTCTCCCCTTTTGGCCCTTTAATGTTGGATTAATATGTACGTTAGATTCCATAACACATGACATATAACTACAGAGGTACATTGGTAATCAATTGTTTATTATATATGCGATGTGTTTCAGGAAAATGAGTCATAAGTCTGATTTATTCACAAGAATTCTTTGTAGGAAAGTATTCATTTACAGGATATTTAATGCCCCTACATACATGTACCAAATTTCGAGACATAACAGTGCATTAAATATAACCTTGCATTTTGAAGCTCATCCTATAGAGTATATTTAACTACTTTACTAGTAATTCTCCACCAAGAAATAGTGCAAACTGTTTGCAAAAATTAAAAATATCTTTAAGATACATACATACGTATTAGATGCCCTTAGTGTTTACTACCATTGGAATCCGCTTGATGTCATCTTTTCAAATAATTATGATGATATCTCAAAATCCATTTTTTGCGACTTGTGACCTATTTTCCTAAAACACATGATATTTTTTATATCATTACACTCTTCAACTCTTTGCTAAACACATTAAGATTTTGTATACGTGACTGTCGTTCACAGAACCCCTTATGCAAACCTGTTTGATCACATTTGCAGTCAGAAGTTTTATTCTAATACCATTATAATTTTCCCTCCCACAAATCCAGTGCTCTTTAATTGGGGTAAGTATAACTGTTCTGACTTCTTGATTAATACACGAAATGTAACAAGACAATGAGACAAGACAGTATGTCAGAAGTAAAAAATGTGACATAATTAATATTTATATTATATTTAGACTAACTTATTGTAAGACATGACAAATATTTGATGATCTCCATTCAAGTCATATGCTATTATACCGATATACATTATATATTTGTATGTTTCCATAATCTTACATAACAGTACTATGTAGATACGAGGCATGGAATGAGATAAGCTCATTTCTGGGCATTTGAAGTCTGGCACCACCTTCAGTATACCTCACGAACTACCTTCCCATACCTGTGCGAGCTCATTGTGACTCTCAGCCACACATAATACGTACTGAAATCGCCCACCCTGCACCCTGAATCTTTTAACAAAACATTTCATCAAAAACATTCCCAATGGGGAACTTCTATTTTATTACCAAATGACAATGTAGCTACTTCGTCAACATGTGATACTATTTATTCATTAATTTATTCAACAAAAATGTGTTTTATCTACAAACCATGTTAGATTATTCATATATTTTACCCCAATAATATAAATGAAATGATTTAAAATCATTCATGCCTCGTCTTTTAATGATGGAAAAAATAAGTTTCTTAAAGGTGCGCTCTCAGTTGAAATTAACAATTATTTTACCAGAATGTTAGAGTATTTTGTCTGGTTGTTTTTGCTACAGTGCTTTATAAAGATTCTTATAATTGCGGAGACCTACCGCAATACCTTCCTGTGGTGAATTCATCTATTATCACTCAATGATAGCTGTTTTCTCTTGGTTGATTCCACTTCTGTGTTTAATATATATCATAGCAGCAGAATGTTCAGGTAGTTAGTCCCATTTAAATCATAATATGAATAAATTAAAGCTGGGTTCCACTGGCCGGCTACTGCTCCCACTTCTTGATGAAAGAAGCGGGAGCAGAAGTGGGAGAGTAATGGCAATGGGTGCTATTGGCTCCCACTAGATAGCCATGTTACTTCCCGCTTCTTTTGGCGCATTTGCAAAGCGTAGAGTGCTCCCGCATCTATCAAACAGGTGTGATTTGAAGCGGCGGCTAGTTTGTAGCGGTAGGTAGCAGGAAATAGCGGTGGCTGAAGCAGGCCAGTAGCAGCACTCTACGCTACTTCTTATGCTATTTGATGCATTATTCCTTTCTATGAAAATAAAATGTTGTCTGCTTACATTTCTCAGTAGCGTTAGAAGTAGTGGTGGAAGTAGCGGGGCAATAGCACCTATTCCGGTATACCTTCAGTTGCTTGCTCCCGCTTCTAAAGAATAGGCTGTCAAAGAAATGGGAGGAGTATAGCGGGAGGAGTAGCCAACCAGTGGAGTCCAGCCTTTACCTATTAAATCATTGGACAATCATTTATAACATGCAGTACCGTATACCTGCTTAGAATTATTGAATAGTTTATTTTCTCTTTACATACATGTTATTCTCAAACTCTGCTAGGAATGCCTGAATTAATTTGATTCTATTTTATGTTTCCCGGTATCATTAGGTTCTTTAACAGAACCAGAAGGTAAGTTCAAGCTTAAGCTTCTAGCACTTTAGCTTATATTATCGCTAATCAAAGAAGTATTCTGTTGGTTTCCTTATTGTGGAATGACTGCAGTTTGTTATGTAGAAGTTTGATAACCTTTTCCTATAGAGTAAATTATTCTTTTTTTCTTTAGTATTTTGTTTCTGTAAAATGTTTATTAAAATTTGTTTAGTCTAGGCTCAGAATCTCTGGAATCAGATTTGAAACTTATGTCCGTGATTTGACGCCAACTGCGCTAATATCTGTCTTTGCCCTGGCGTAAGCATCTTAATGGGATCCTAAAGACATTTTGCAGTTTCGAGGGAGAGGATTTCCCTTAGTTTGGAGGGACTCATAAGGGTCACATCTAAGCCTAGACTGTGTAAACCTTTTCAGTTGTCCTATTCACTAATAATCTATCACTAGACTGTTCTGACATGGTGGGTCTCATACATGACAATGGTTTTCTCCCCCATTTACGTACACCATTTGTCCATTTGATTTTCTGCTAGTATGGAGGGTCTCACTCATGTTAGTGGTAATTATTCCTACCGACCTTACCCATATATGGATCAGATTTTCAGAAAATGTACAATTCAACTTTGGCAATCTTCTCAAATAACCCAAATTTATGACAAAAATAAAGTTCAAAATACAGTTCAACCTAACAAAACAGATTGCTAGAATCAATACAATGCCGAATATACTCAACTTTTACCTAGCTAGTATTGACCAAATTGCAGTCTAATTTAGCAGAATTGATTAAATGTGTAGAGCTGCCAATTGTACATTTCTGAAAATCTGACCCACATGTTTAAAATTAACCATTGTTCTGTTGCTAAACTACGTAGGTCTCACTTACGTCAGTGGTTATTCCTTAAAGTTTACTCGTTATAACTATCAACAAATCTTCTCTATTTACTGGTTAAACTTTTTTGATGAACTTTACTTTTCTGTATGTATGTATGTATGTATGTATGTATGTATGTATGTATGTATGTATGTATGTATGTATGTATGTACATTGTTTATTTCCAGTTCAATTACAGTTACATCAATATAGTTAAATACAATATCTGGAAATGGGTACCACATTCTATGCTAATCATAGCTGTACCAGGAGGTCCTTTCTACGTTTAATTACATTATTATATACAATTCAAGTTATTCTATTTGGTAGATTCAATTATACTATAAGCAAATTATCTGATCGTTAGGGAGTCCATTTGCATTCTTACGAACACTCCTAGCGGCCCGCCCGATCAGGTGTTGCTTTTCAGGGTGGCTTGGCGCGATTTGCATTCTAACGAACACTGGTCGCACCAGCCATTTTGTGCATTGATCCATTATTGTCAACTCAGTCTCTTAAGTCTTCGTCTATGAGCTAAACACCTGCTGTGGGCACTTGAAAATCCCTCTCCTTTGGAAGTGTAAATCCCAGTTGAAATAAAATCTTAAAAAACAAAAATAGTCAAGCTACGTTGCAGAAGTAGAAATACCACTTTGAATAATGCCACGTAGTGATGAATAATTCTTTCACATAAGTGTCACCTACAAATACTTTATTATCTCTTTGACAGGAGGTTGTACGATTGCATTTAGGAACATAGGTAAAACATTTTGCTTTAATTCCCTTATAGACCACATTTTTAAAAAATGGAAATAAAGTTTCAATTCAATATATATTCAATAGGGGATTTGTATGTGCCATTGCACATCTGTATAACAGCATGTTGGGATAGATTCAGTTGAGAAATGACATATATATATTTTGTATTTTATATTGTTTTCTCTTACAATACTGACCATTTGTGATGAGTTACAGGAAAAGGAAACACAACTCACAAAAAATCTTTCAAATGTGTATGGAATATCGCTATGAATTTCTGAGGATATCCTAAGGAATATACTTCACTACTTTAATAATGATTGACCAGCAAGAAATAACGCTAATCTTTTATTTCATGCATTTGAATAAACAGAAATACTTATTAGATATCCTAATGTTTTCTATCCCCTTGCTCTCATCTTTACACGTATGATTGTATATCAAAATCGGATTTTGGCGACTTGTGACTAAGTTGTTTCAGGAAAATGAGTCATAAGTCGCAAAAATTATATTTTTCAAAGTGTTTATTTTACAAGTTCACTTTAATAGAATGTTCTGATTTTTGGCGAGTTTATCACTTATGGTTGTATCAATCCATGTATCAAATTTTAGGACATTATAAATAATATATCATTTGGTTTTAAAGGTCCACATATGGAGTATATTCAGTTACTTTACTGGTTATTGTCCACCAGAAATATTACAAACTTTTTTGTCAAAAATAAAAATATCAAACTTAAAATATGGAAATACATATTAGAGTATTGGACTGTTTACTATCATTAGAATCGGCTTGATCTCCTCTTTTCAGATATGGTGATATCTCAAAATTCATATTTTGCGACTTATGACTCATTTTCCTAAAACGGAAGAGAGTGATTATGAACACATAACCTACTTTGCAAATATATCTTTTCAGTTTTAAAGGAGGGGCCGTGTTGGACATTTTTTGAAAGCGGTAAGTTGTCCAAGCATTTAGGTGAATTTCAGTGTACTTGCTACAAACGTGACATTTGAAATTCAGTCAAGGCTTACAGACTTATTATCATTTTATATTATTATGAGCGATAATATGGTACTACTGCCCGGTCCTAACTCCCCCTCTCTTGTTCTCCACAACCCCCACCGTCTCCCAATCACCATGAAATCTATATCCCGTCTAAATTACACATTTTATAATGCAATTATTAATTTACAGGTGAGAACTTGACTGTTACAGGTAAGTGTTGAATTACTTTCTAGCCTATTAATAAATTAAGGGGATAAACCCGGCTAAACAGCCAAAAAGACTTCAACAGTTCAAGTACCTTGAGAAGCAAAGATCCAGAAAGATCTATGATCAAGAAAGAGCTATGATCAGGAATGAATATCTTCCCTATAATCAGATGATTATAGGGAAGATATTAATTCCTGATATGCGACCGACCGTTATTCTCTGTATTCTTAGTTCTTTCTGGATTGTGTTTTCTTGGTCATACCCCTGAGGCATATTGTTTTTCTATGCTAATATCGACTAGTATCTCCACCTGGGGAGTAGCATACACAGCTGCTCTGGGTGAGGGATTGTTGTCTCTGCAGCGCGCCTTGTATCGTTAATGTTAACTTGTTGCATTAAGTTAATACACAATAAAGGAAACAGGGCCTAACACCTATTTTCAAAGACCGATTTACTTCTCACAATTGTAAGCAGAACATATGTGTTGTGTTTCAGGAAAATGAGTCATAAGTCGAAAAATTGATATTTTTCAAAGTGTTTTTTTCACAAGATCACATTATTGGAATGTTCTGATTCTTGGAGAGTGTGTCACTTATAGTCATCTCAATCGATGTATCAAATTTCAGGACAATCTATGTAATATATCCTTTCATTTTAAAGGTGCTCATATGGACTGCATTTAGTTACTTTACTGTTTATTGACCCCCAGAAATATTGTAATTTTTTTTTCAAAAACGAAAAATTTAATATCAAACTGTAGTGTTCTTCACTACAACCCAGTTCTTTTAGCAAAGAATAAAGCAAAAGAGTGTTTTCCTACACCGTTCTCTGTTTATTCAGACTCAAGAGGTAAGCATGACCTGTCCGAAGCTGGTTCACGGACCTGTACACCAATCCAGGTACACAGTACCACATGGTGTCTCGGAGTACATGAACATCAGTACTAATCAATAAAAGATTTGAAATACTTTACAGCCACACGGGCACTAAGGCCACAGTCCTTTATACATTAAGGTTAGACAATAATACTGTAAAATGCTGTTTGTAAAAGATAGGAGATAGAAATACGCGTGACTTCTAATCTCAGTAATATGACACAGAGAAATAGCACACAGTGGTAGCTCCAGCTGGTGCTTCGGAGAGGAAGTAAACCAATACCACTACAATACCCCTTTCCCTTTTTTAGGATTTTTAACAAAATTGAAAAATCCGAACAGGAGAAAAATTTCAAAAAGGGTAATAAAGATAGCAGTTTCAATGGTAAAAACTGATAAAAGAACAAACATCCGAACTTCGGAAATAATAAAATACAGTTACAGATAGGTGCATATAGTGACCTCTCTACATACAAAACATATCGGAAACGTTAAGAATCGTACAAAAAGGAGCTTACAGAGTCCTCACTACATACGAAAACATGTCCGAGGTTAAAGGCAGTGTACAAGTAGGAGCATATGGTGTCCTATCTATATATGAGAACAAATCCGAAGTTATAAAATATATGTTAAACTCTTGTAGAAAACCTTATTTCGTTTAGAAAGGTAAAGTGTAGCAGACCTTCTGTCCAACAACACATCAAAAATCACAAGAGTAGAAAAATATAAAAATCTGAAACCTCAAGACACAGTATGACATAACGAGGTATATACAAGGTAGAAAAATAAATTCTCTGCTGAGAAACATTCCTATTCGGAAAAATCTGAAAAGGTCCGAGGGAGGAATTGAAAAAGTGTTCGTATATACAGGTAACCCTCACAGTTTAAACAATGTCCGCAGGCACACTAGGAATCGAAGTCCATGGGCATTGATGGCTTGTCGGGTAGTGCATTCTCGGGTTCCTCCTCGAAAAGACGACGGCCAGCGCCATCCATAGCGTCCTCAGGTGACGTCACAGCCTGTGTCGGGGGCACAGCTTGGGTTGCAGGAGCTTGGGCCATTCTGTTAAGGAGATCAGCTAACATCATGGCTTGGGCAGGATCAATCTCCAAAGGAGCACCGCCCACCGTCAGCGAGCCAGAAGAAGGGGTAGTAGGCATCGGAGTAGAGCCAACATCAGACTGATGCTGCTGCCGGGACGAGGACGTCGACTGCTGGTGGCTAGAGCCCTCGGAAGGACATCCCTCGCTTCTATCCGAGTCGTCCAGCAGGCCTTGGAGAACAGCATTCGCCTCGATCAAGTCTCGGATACGTTTATCCTTCGACTCACCCTCCTTTCGGAGCTGTTTAATCAGCTGCTCCTGCGTCTTCGTCAGCTCCTGCAGACGAGCAGATTCAGCGACCTGACGCTTCACAAGCTCCACTTGCCTCAGAGGAGCAGACAGGGAAGCCATGGAGGCCAACACCTGCTTGTTCACAGTCTCGGAGGCAGCCGTCAGGTCCTTCAGGGCCTTCTTAATGATGGCCTCCTGGGCAGCTACTAAGGTCTTAGTGTCCTCGGGTAGCTGACCAACGAGTTCATCCTCCCAAATCCTAGCCTTCTTGGATTGACGCTTGGAGGCTGGTGAGGGAGTATGACTATCCGACGCAGGGCGTTTCCGACTCTGCGTTTTCTGGGAACTGCTTGTCTCCTTCGAGGTAGAAGGAGCAGTTCCCTTCTGGTCACGGGAATCCGGGCGACCGTTCGTGTTCCGCCTCATGGCTGACATATGCTGGCCCGATAGGTAAACCATCCGCAAAAAAGATGAGTTGGACCTAATCTCGGACTCAGCTCTGCCTGCCTTAGAAACAGAATCCTTTCTAGACTGGTTGTGGAGAGTTTCTCCACCAGTCATGAGGTGAGGAATCAACTCACCGCGTCTGTCACAAGCCTGAGTGCAGTTCTTGTAAGGACACTTCCAAACTTGGATGAGAGGCGCGTGTTCCTCACAGAGGTGGCGGAAGAACCGCTCCCTGGTCCGGTAGGATCTGATGCCAGTAGCATTGATGCCTACATGGCGACATACCAGGAAGGGGCACCTCCAGCCAGCCTGCCAAAGCTTGGACACACCCTTCAGCTTTGTGTGGTTTCCCACGGTCATGTCCTTCTTCTGGCAGAGCTTGGGCCAGACCTCGGTCTCATAAGCTGACATGAGATCGCCCGAGAACTCAGTGTCCTCATCGTCAGATTCCTCTGCTAGGGGAATCTCACCTTCCTTCGGATCTTTAGATGGGTCCAGGGGAGCAATCTCGGACACTCTATCTAGTTCCAGCCGAAGGGTATCCAGTGAGCCACGGCCTGATAGCTGGATCCTGCGGGCTTCAGCTCTGTGTACATGGCTCTTGGTAGCTTTCTTCGTTCTCCTCGGAATCTTTTTGAGGGAAGAAGAAGGTGGAGGCATTCTACCACTGGAATCATACCTAGTAGTGGAAGGTCGTCTGGAGACAACCGCCTTGCTAGGTTCAACAGAGGGCAAGCTAGGTTTGCAGCTAGCGGCCCTGACCTCGGAGGTGCTCTTCTCGGATTGAGAAGAACGTTTCTCCCGAGTTCTTCCTCTTTCCTGCGACCTGGAACTCCGGGCAGGAGAAAGAGAAAAGGAGCGAGTGGTGGGTACACCCCTTGGAGAGAGGGAGGCAGCAGTCCGATCTCGTGGAGACAACTTCCCCGGGCTAACAGCCTTCCGAGGAGACCTCCTACGAGGAAGAACTTCCTTCACCTCTGGTGGAGGGGGCGGTGGAGGAACTTTGGCAGGGGTACCCGAAGCCTCAGCCTCGGACAGTGCCTCGTCCGGGACTTCCTCAAAGTCCATCTCTTCTTCCGAGGTTACCCCCGGACTACTGGGCTTGTCCTCTTTGGACAATCCAATCAGGTCCTCTGCACCTTGCAGGACCTCAGCGGCCACCTGGTCCGAAACCGCCTCACCCTCCGAGTCGGACAGTCCGAGCTGCGGCTCGGATTCGCGTTGTTCGTCCTCAGACATCTTCTACAAGCTGGCAACTGCAATAAAAATCCACATTATAAATCACAATGTCCAGAAAAGAGTATCCGAGAAGCTACTGGTATAGCCCGAGAATTCTCGGACACCGGACCAGCCTGTAGTGCTACGCCTATACAGGGAGGTGCGGCACCCGAACGAGCTCCCGAACCGACCAAGAAGCTCTGTCACAGGTATTACGAACATAACATTCTTACCAACCTTCGTCAAGGTGTGGCTTATACCCATAGCAAAACTCCCCACGGTACGTTTAGGTACACACAGGTTTGAGAAAGGCTTATTCAGAGGTGCATTCCGACTCATAACAACACTCTGCTTGTCTAGCCGTCATGGCCGTTGCATTTCACATACCGGAGGCCTAGCCCACCTTCAACTATGTTTTATAGAAAAACTACAATAAATGCAGGGCTCATGCTTCCCACAACCTTAAGTTAGAACGGTATTCACATTTCAATAGACTTTTCAAGCAGTTCTGGGATCAAGGGAACTTACTCTAGAGTTTTCTTTCTCGTTGTATGACCGTTCTCTCTCGAGTCAGGAAGTCAAGTGAAAAGGGTGCAACACGCGGTGTCTACCCGATGAGACAGCTAGTGTGTAAGCACGCCACCGCTGCGTGCAGCGCCACCCGAGTTCCCGCGCTCCGCTGGTGACTAGAAACCAGTTTGGTATCGGAGCCTACTACAGCTCGGATCATGCTTGACCGGCTGTTCTGATCCTCTGTATGAGACATGTACAGAGCTAGCTAATTTTAGATTCAAGTGATCATCGTACCAGGCTTTTGTGCAACACTCTATTTACTTTCTAAATAGATTCTGACCCTCCAGCTGGCCCCAAGTTACCATAACTTAAAACAGGCCAACCTAGATACAAGCACTCCTCGCAGTCAAATCAGATGTTTCCAAAATCTCAGATCGTCCTCTCGGGCAATAATAGAAATAAATCTATATTGTCGAATGGGCTTCAGAGTGGATAAATTCGGTCTTCCACTCCTCGACTTCTCGTTGTGTACTTTTATTGTGTTTGAGGCAAACCAGCTCGAAAATTTCCCTCAATGATACCAATTCGGGTCCATCTTACACTCGAACTTGAACAGTGCGAGAACGCAAAGTTCGTGTAGCAGTCGGAATAGGGTTTTTACCAGACTGAGGAATTTTCCTCAACCCCCTCCCCCTCTTCTTTCCAGGGCCTGAATCGTCCGAAATTGTCTCCACAACTAATTTCTTAGGACGGCCAGGTTTCCTTTTCACAGGGTCAGGTACCTGGGGTGTAGCAGCAACAACTGACACACCTTTTGGTCTACCTGGCCCCCTCTTGCCTACAGGCAGGACAACATTATCAGCCTGAGCTGGTAATTTCTTTGGCCTGCCAGGTTTTCGCCTCACAATAGGGGAATCAATAATTGGAGGAACAGCTGGGCGCTTAGCATTTTTCTTTTTCTTACTAGCTATACCCTTAGGTCTACCTCTAGGCTTCACACCTATGGTAACCTTGTCTTTTTCCTTCTGCACAGGGCATTCTTTCCCAGCCAGGACCTTACCATCTTTCAGTCTCAAAATATCACGGCCTGCTTTCTCTTGCTTACGAAATTCATCAGCCCGATGCAAGTTAATGACTTGCCTTGGACCATTTTCGTCAAAAGCAGCCTTGAGATAATCAACATGATATCTCAAAAGACCTTCGGATGTCTCTAGTTCATAAGTGGTACCCCCTATGAACCGTCTGACCTTGTAAGGGCCGTCCCATTTTGGACCAACCTTCTTACCGGCCTTGGGAGGACAAAATCGGTAAACAATGTCTCCCACCTTAAATGATTTCGGATTACTTCGTTTGTCAAAATCTCTTTTCTGATGAACAGCAGAAACTCCGAGATTCTTTCTAACGAATTGGTGACCCTTCCTCATCCATTGCTTGAGATTTTCAACAAAAGCAACCCTACAGGGAAAATCCAAACCACCAGGTGACACACCATGAACAATGTCCAACGGAGTCACCAGTTCAGTTCCAAACACAACTGCATTCGGAGTGCACAAGGTACTGGCCTGTACCGTTCCTCTGTACGCATGAGCAATACAGGGAACCAACAAATCCCAATCATCGCCATCGTAGTCAGTCAAGCAGGAGAGCTGCTCCACAAGGACGCGATTAAATCTCTCTGATTGGCCATTTGATTGGGGTCTGTAGGGAAGGGTGATTAATTTCTCAATCCCCAACATCTCCAGCAAACTCTTTACTAGTGCAGAACGGAATTCGGGTGCGCCATCAGTTTGCAAAGAAACAGGGCAGCCAAACCGCAAAATCCACTCTTTAAAGAGCACCTCAGCACAACGCTCAGCTGTGTGATCTGGCATGGGATAGGCTTCAGACCACTTAGAAAAATGATCTGCTACTACCATGACATAATTGTTTCCTCTAGGGGTCGCCCGAAACGGCCCTAGAATATCCAAAGATATCCGGTTCCACCTCTCACCATGTTTCTCCTTCTTGAGAAGAGAGATTCCTCCCCCTCCTCGGGTCTTTCGCATTGCACATTCAGGACAAGCCTTAATCCACCTAGTCAGGTCGTATTTCATCCCGGGCCAATAATACTTCATCTTGGCCGACCAGGACACCTTAAATACACCAAAATGACCTGAGGTCTTCGGACCATGCAAGCCTGCAAATATCTCACTCCTCAATGATGTAGGAATTACCTTCCGAACATACAACTTCTTGGTACCCCGCCTGGTCCATTCCAGACACAGAATACCATCTACCATTGACAGACTCCCTAGGTGATGTACATAGTTCCTGAACTCATCACATTCACCAGCAAGATTTTCTTTGCTAGGAACAGATTCCGTTCCATTAACCAATGCAATCACCCGAGAAATGATTGGGTCGTCTTGTTGTGCTTTCTGAATGGTATTTTCTAAAGCTCCGAGGGAAACAATCTGCTGTGCATCTATTTCTGCAATGACAGCATCATGAGACCCACAATCCGGACAATCTAGCCTAGCACATTTTCTAGTGGGCAACCTCGAAAGGGCGTCAGCATTTTCATGCTTTTTCCCTGCACGATGCAAAATCATAGACTGATCTAACCCATACTCCTGGATGGTAGTTAGCCATCGGGCAAGCATGTCAGTAGGATCTCTAAAATTCAGCAACCATCTCAAAGAGGCATGGTCTGTTCTGACACAAAAATTCCTATTACCAAGCAGATAATGTCGGAATTTATTCAGATACGTAAGTACTGCGAGTAGCTCCCGTTTAGTAGCACAATAGTTCCTCTGCGGACGAGTGAAACCATTGCTAGCATATCCAAGAACTACTTCCTTCCCATCTTGTATCTGCGACAGGATTCCGGCCATGCCAAAACCACTGGCATCAGTATCAAGAATAAAATCCCCTTTTGTTCTCGGATAACCCAACACTGGTGCAGTAGTCAGTAAATCTTTCACCTTTGAGAAAGCTTTATCACAGTCAGAGTTCCACACTATAGGTTTAGTATAGCGCTTCTCCCTCCCTGCCTCGGTCACCACCTTCTGCAAAGGAATTACGATCGAACCAAAATCCGGCTGAAATTCCCGATAATAGGAAGCAAAACCTAGGAATTGCCGAATCTCCTTTGCGTTTTTCGGGATTGGCCAATCTCGGACTTTCTGCACCTTCTCTGGGTTAGCACAGATTCCTTTATTGGACACAATCCTGCCCAAGTATTCCACATGTCGGCGGAAAAGTTCACACTTCTTGGGCTTAAGCTTAAGGCCATACTCTCGGATTCTTTCCAGGACTAATCGGAGGTTAGTCAGACACTCATCAAAAGTTTTTCCGAAAACCACCACATCGTCCAAGTATACCAAGCACGACTTCCAGCGGAGACCATCCAACATCTGGTCCATCATACGCTGGAATGTGGCAGGGGCATTACACAATCCAAAGCTCATCACTTTGAACTGAAATAATCCCACGCTAGACAAGAAAGCAGTTTTCTCTTTGCTGTCCTCGTCCATAGCAACCTGCCAATACCCACTTTCCAGATCAAGAGTACAGAACCATTGGTTGCCACCCAATGCCTCTAAACACTCATCGATCCTCGGGAGTGGAAAGCTGTCCTTAATCGTCACAGAATTCAGCTGACGATAGTCGACACAAAACCTCTGAGTGCCATCTTTTTTTGCGACCATAACAATAGGTGCTCCCCAAGGGCTACTGCTATGTTCGATTCTACCTTCTCTGTACATCTTCCAGATCTCTTCTTCAGCCTTGTCCCGTTTGAACACAGGTATTCGTCTATAAGGGAGCTTAATCGGATTAGCATCCCCTGTGTTTATCACATGACGAACCTTATGTGTGCATCCGAGTTTATTCCCTGGCAAGGAAAAACAAGTCTCAAAATCCTGCAGAAGTGTCAGAGCTTTTTCTTTATCACGGGCCTCAGTTAGGTGTGAATCACCTATCAACTTAGTCAGCGGACATACTGGACTTGGTGGTACAGGAATCTCGGGACAAATCAAATCATCATCAGCAATTGGGGACTCCAACACCTGAATAGAGTTAATTATCGCCTCCCGGATCCTCGGATCCTCCTCCTGTTCGGGATCATCTGAATGTGGTGTCAATAAAGTCACTTTATTCACTTTCCCTACCACCATACCCTTCTTCAACCTCACTGGGTTTTCGGACGGATTGCAAAAGGCTACCAAGGCCGGTTTCCCGTCACCTGACACATAAGTGTTCAAGCTCCCCAAAGAATAGTCCTTCAGCAATCCCTGGTCTGGCTCGAACATCAAACCAGTTGATGCGTCTGAGTCACTGCAAACATCTAATTCAGCAAGAGTAACGGATTTCGGGAGGATGACAACTGCTTTCCGAAGTTTCACCGCCCGTTCCCCATCGTTCTCACTTACATCTATAGTGTTCACAGAGGATTCTTTCACGTTGTACTCAGGGGGTCTTTTCCATAACCTACATTCCACTGAATGTCCTCGGTTTTCTAAGTAGAACAATCCTGACCAGTCAAGACTACATCGATGGACCCAATAAAAATCAGCTCCAAGAATGCCGTCCTCGGGTCCTTTCAGACCACTAACGACCAAACATGTAATCATGTATGTCCGTCCACCCATTATCATGGGGCAAAGCACACTTCCATAAGTGATTATAGGTGTACCCGTTCCAGTTGAACACACCATATGTACCGAAACCAAAGGTGGTGCATTTGGAAGGGAATCATAGAAACCCTTAGTGACCAGGGAAGTTGTAGCACCTGGGTCTACCAAGAAATGTCCATGACCTCCACCTAATCCTACTGGGGCGTACCATCTCTCCCGAACCAATATTTCATTAGTTGGAATCTCCAAAGTTTTATGCAAGTGCACGGAAACTTTCTGAATCTGGGCAGAAGTTCTAGGAATCTGATTTCCCACCAGTAAAATCTGACCTTCCTCAGCATGAAATCCAGACTGACCCCATCTCACATCTGAATCCTCCAGGGGACCTTCAGTCCCTGGAGAGGCTTTACCGTCCGGCAACGATGCGCAATCTCTGGCTTTCTGAAGGCTTTGCTCTACTGAGAGCGCGTCCGACATACTTCCCAGTGCCTGGGCCTGACCCTCAGTCCCTATGCTACTCACAGACTCCCTTCGGACTGCAGTACTTGAAAGCGACTTATTCCCGACCCCCACCTCGCTCTTTATGAGGGTCCGTCGGCATTTCCCGAAGCCGGCTTGCCTATTGAGGCCTCAGCCTGCTTCAAGAGTCCGAGTAACTCCAACTTCCTAGGGCATTTCGCCAAGAAATGTCCGTCTTGGTCGCACAAGTGACACGTCTTTGGCATGGTTCTGACAAATTTCCTAGGCCCAGGAGCCTTGGATTTATCAGTACCAGTTGCACCCGAGGAAGGTTTCTTCCTACCATCACCCCAGGCCTGGACTGCCTGCACAAAAACTTCCTGCAATTCCTCGGACCCAGAGTCCTCCGGAATGCTTTCAGCTTGAGCTACATCAGTAGCCTGAGTGACGGCCTTAATCCTAGCCCTTGGAAGGCTACTAAGTGCTGGCAACGCTGGCTGCACTGAACCGGCCTGAATGGAAACAAGAGAATTTGTTTCCAACGTACAACTCTCCCACACCTCGGAGTAGTGAGCTGCTTCCAACAGATCAAAGGGCTGCTTAAAACGTACCCAGGTAGCCTCCTCTTGGTTACTTAGGCCACCCAAATATATTCTCAGCGACAGGGTTCTCAAGGTATTATCAATACCTGTGCCAAAGGCATACCTTCCCCGCCTAGCAACTTCGTTGGCAAACTGTCTGCTAGTTTGCCTGGGTGTCTGACGACAAGAGTAAAACTCGGATTGTCGTTTCAC
This sequence comes from Sthenelais limicola, assembly GCA_942159475.1. Taxonomy (NCBI): domain Eukaryota; kingdom Metazoa; phylum Annelida; class Polychaeta; order Phyllodocida; family Sigalionidae; genus Sthenelais; species Sthenelais limicola. The sequence continues at coordinate 14,718,586 of OW804098.1, forward strand.
CCGAGAGTGATCTCCAAAATTTGCGTCCATGTGGGCCACAAATTGAGTGAGGGTAATACCCGTAGGTAGACCACCCATATCAGCTAGTTGCTTTCTAGCCCCACATCTAAGTTGCCTTAGAAATTGAGCTTCAGACCAGTTGTGCGCCTCAGCCACAACTTGCATTTCTCCCAAGTACACTCTCCAAGGATCTTTCCCATCCCACAATCTCATGACTGGGGGTTTAGGACCGATTGTTTCCACCTCCTCGAAGTGAGTGTACTCAAAAACATCCAAATCACAATCATCCGATCCTTCATAGTGCAAACCTTGCACCAAGGATCTGTCCTTTATATTTAAAGGCTTTCTAGTGTATTTGACTAGAGTTTGTGCAGCAGCCATGGTAGGGCCTTCTGTCCACACGCCTGGCTTAGCCGTATAAGTACTGTCGGACACCTTACCCCTAGCATAAATACTCTCCCCTTTAGGGCGTTTAATACTAGAAGGCGCGCCAGCACCAGCTAAACCTGTAGGAGGGGTATGGCTTAATAAACCCACTCCTTCCGACTGCGGAGACGAGGTTGGAATCCGAGGTACAGGCTTCTACCATAGCACTTCCGAGGAAGGCTTCCAATTCCCAATAAAGGGACAACAGGGTTATTCCGAAGAAAAACCACCAAAAAACTTTCCAATTGAGGCTAAAACTGGATCACGGCACCAATTGTAGTGTTCTTCACTACAACCCAGTTCTTTTAGCAAAGAATAAAGCAAAAGAGTGTTTTCCTACACCGTTCTCTGTTTATTCAGACTCAAGAGGTAAGCATGACCTGTCCGAAGCTGGTTCACGGACCTGTACACCAATCCAGGTACACAGTACCACATGGTGTCTCGGAGTACATGAACATCAGTACTAATCAATAAAAGATTTGAAATACTTTACAGCCACACGGGCACTAAGGCCACAGTCCTTTATACATTAAGGTTAGACAATAATACTGTAAAATGCTGTTTGTAAAAGATAGGAGATAGAAATACGCGTGACTTCTAATCTCAGTAATATGACACAGAGAAATAGCACACAGTGGTAGCTCCAGCTGGTGCTTCGGAGAGGAAGTAAACCAATACCACTACAAAACTTAAAATCTAGAAATACTTATTGGACTATTAGACTGTTGACTATCATTGGAATCGGCTTCATCTCATCTTTTCAAATATAATGATATCTCAAAATCTATTTTTTGCGACTTATGACTCATTTTCCTGAAGCACATCACATATTACGACCGCTTGATTGTGACTACATTACTTGCATTAAAACACTAATTAAAACTGAATACAAAAATATCATTATTTCTTGATTCCGCGCTCACTGGATTACCGGAATTTATGGTAGTAGAGCAATGAATGTAAATCAAAATAGGAATAAATCTGTAGAAACAAAATGACAATCCTAGACAGAAGTACCGAAAATAATGGACGACATCGATTAACTGGAGGTCATAACTTGTATGCATTGCAGAAAAACTAAATTTCAAAATGTGTTCAGGAAAACCAGTCGTCACTTTGAACATCAGAACAAAGATGCATTTCTAATGATTTAAAATATGTTCGTTATTTTTGCAGAGTCAGCAGAGAGTAAGTATGCCTTGATTCTTTTTTATTTTTGTTTATTTCTATTTCATTTAGGCCGATATAATTACTAATTTACTGAAAGGCTTGTTATCCTCCAAGGATGATCCCATGCGTTGCCTCATTTATCCCATATTGAGTTCCATAATACTATTATTCTATATTCTATGTTCAGTATTGTGCCAAGTTGATTTCACTTATTATCAATCAGTGGCTCTCTTCTTGTGGCAGTGTCAAATGTTTGTAAATATATTATATATACATTTTGATAACTTCAGCCCTTTAAGTCAAACAATTTAACTTTGTCATTTTTTTTCATAATACACTATTGGCAATTCCAGGTGTATCAACAAGTGGTAAGTTTGTATATTTCATTTTGATAGTCTACTTATTCACATAGAAAACCAGCATTTGCGGTGCATAGAGAGACAAGTCTACTAAAATAAACAAATTAAAACAAATAAGTGATGTGTTTCAGGAAAATGAGTCATAAGTCGCAAAATTGATATTTTTCACGAGATCATATTATTGGAATGTTCTGATCTTTAGGGAGTGTGTCACTTATGGTTATGTCAATCGATGTAGAATCGATGTAGAAACCCCTAGAAATATTTGAAACTTTTTTTTTCAAAAACGAAAATATCAAACTTCAAATCTGGAAAGACTTATTATTTTATCAGAGTGTTTACTATCGGAATCGGCTTGATCTAATCTTTTCAAATATAATAGTATCTCAAGATTTTTTTTTTGCGACTTATGACTCATTTTCCTGAAACACATCACATATGTAAACTCATTTGAGGCATACTATTTTAGGTTTATAATTATTCCATGTTAGCTCATGGAAACTTAATTCAGAATTAAAATATAATAGGTAGATGATGCATAAAGCACCTGACCTGTATATACCTGTTGTTATGTTAACATGTTTCTCATGATAGATAGAGGGGTGTAGCCCCCAGTCCTCTCAGCTAATATTTTGTATTTGACTGATTCCCGCCACTTTCTAAATCCTTTGTTTAGTCTTTCATCCATACTGGCACTTGTTTCTTAGCCCATATGTGATCTGTTTCAGGAAAATGAGTCATAATTCGAAAAAAATGGATTTTGAGATATCATCATATTTCAAAAGAGAAGATCAAGCCGATTCTAATGATAGTAAACAGTCTAATGATCTAAGAAGTAATTCTAGATTTTAAGTTTGATATTTTTATTTTTGAGAAAAAAAGTTTGCAATATTACGGGGAGGGGGGGGGGGGGGGGCAAAAAACAGTAAAGTAACTAAATATACTCCAAATGAGGACCTTTAAAACGAAAGGATATATAAGATACATTGTCCTGAAATTTAATACATCAATTGATATAACTATAAATGATAGACCCCCCAAAAGTCAGAACATTCCAATCAAGTGATCTTGTGAAGTAAACACCCCGAAAAATATCAATTTTGCGACTTGTGACTTATTTCCCTGAAACACATCACATATATCCCTGTAGTTGTTTACCTGCCTGGCGTAGGTGTGGGTAGACTTGCACTAGTCCCCTTAAACAAATGTTTTCCTTAACAAGGTAATAATCTAGGGAACACATTTTAAAGATGTATGCGCGTGTCAACACACACGCCACCTTGTGGCTCCTAGTTTTCTTTGAAATATTTCCTCATCATAAGTTGAGATGTATTTGTGCACGATTTCCAATATCTACAGGGTATTTTTTATTACAGCTGTTTTGAGTCATGACTTTTATGATTCATTTTCATTGATTATTCTGCTTGATTACTAAATTTGGGTGAAATCCACAACTTTTCTTTGACTTTGGCGGCATATCTTTTTTCAATAGATCTGTGGCAACCTCAGATATATCGTAGAAAACTTTGGGAAAAAGTCAGTGGACAATTTTCTTTGTATGAAGTAAAACGTCAAAAATACTACATTTTCCCATAGAGTTCCAAACTAAAGCAATGCTATTTTCCGTCGACTGTACAATGAAAACTAAGTTGGTGATATATAGTATTTTTCGATTTATTTATTTCTTATGTAGTAAGGTATAACCCCTAAAAGTTTTATGAAAATGTCAGTGGCCAATTTTTCCATTGAACACCCGCATCCACCTTGAAATAAGAATTAGAATATGTGATGTGTTTCAGGAAAATGAGTCATAAGTCGCAAAAAATAGATTTTGAGATGCTATTATATTTGAAAAGATGAGATCAATCCAATTCCAATGATAGTAAACACTCTGATAAAATAATGAGAATTTCTAGATTTTAAGTTTGATATTTTCGATTTTGAAAAAAAATGTTTCCAATATTTTTAGGGGTCACTAAACAGTAAAGTAACTAAATGTAGTCCATATGAGGACCTTTAGAAAGAAAGGATATATTACATAGATTGTCCTGAAATTTGATACACCGATTGACATAACTATAAGTGACACGCTCGCTGAAGATCAGAACATTCCAATAACGTGATCTTGTAAAAAACACGCTTTGAAAAATATCAATTTTGCGACTTATGACTCATTTTCCTGAAACACATCACATATGTGAAGTCATTGAATACAACTATTTTAGATTAAAGACAAGACATGGTGTGCCTACCAACTGATGGATTCTAAATTCTGGGTTGGAAAACTGTCAGAACTCAGTTCAGTGTGACTCACATTAATTTTCCTAAATTGATCGGTTAGTTGGCTTGATATGTCTCATGCCTTAATAACCTGTATGCCATTCTATCAATCTTAATTACTTTTCAGTGCTAAAACACTTTCATTTTTCATCTGAACAATATATAATTAAAAGCTTAAATATGCTGTATTCCATTCTAGCAATTTTGCTAAGTTATTTCTTGTACTAAAACATTTCTGGTTTCTATCCCACAAATATAGAGGAGTCTCCTGAAGGTTAGTATAGTGTAAAAATAATTATTATGATCTCCATCAATTGACAGAAAAGAGATGTCCTTCCTGAAAGTATTGTTGGGCTTTAGGGACACCCAGCATCTGAGCGATCTTGATCAATTTTATTCTTTATTTTGTCTCCAAAATTGGTTCTCCATTTCTCATTTCTCAAAGACTTCCAATGAAGCCAATTAAAATGAAAACAGATGTTAATAAAACATAAATATCAACAGAAGTACATCAATTACCTTACAAGTATAACACATGGTTAAGTGCCCAAAATTACATTATAGTGGAACTATCCTTTCATATTTGAGATGTGTTTCAGGAAAATGAGTCATAAGTCGCAAAAATTATATTTTTCAAAGTGTTTATTTTACAAGTTCACTTTAATGGAATGTTCTGATTTTTGGCGAGTTTATCACTTATGGTTGTATCAATCCATGTATCAAATTCTAGGACATTATAAATAATATATCATTTCGTTTTAAAGGTCCACATATGGAGTATATTCAGTTACTTTACTGGTTATTGTCCTACAGAAATATAACAAACTTTTTTGTCAAAAATAAAAATATCAAACTTAAAATATGGAAATACATATTAGAGTATTGGACTGTTTACTATTATTAGAATCGGGTTGATCTCCTCTTTTCAGATATGGTGATATCTCAAAATTCATATTTTGCGACTTATGACTCATTTTCCTAAAACGAATCACATTTTTGTTTAGCTTCTATGTGTTTGTCAATAGGATGTTATTATGCTGGGCGATACTGCTTCATTATTTGCATCCTTGATATTTCAGTTTCTAAACATTTTTCTGACATCTTGTTTTAGAATACTCATGTTGCGTTTAATTCAATTTTTATTTCGATAATAATCCTCAAAAGGTTGTCTCATGAAATAATGATATATTTGAAAGGGCGTCTGTGTTTCTAATTGTATCTCTGTTTGTTTTCCATCAACACTACTGTGAACCATCATTAGAACAAGAAACTCACCATAGTAAGTTCTTTTATTAATTATTATAATTAACTTAAAGTTGAGGAAGTAGAGTCAACTCAATTCAAAACACCTCAAATGAAGTTCAATGTAGCATGCTTTGAATTTTTTTTATTAGTCATTGTTAACATTTTTATGTTTTGAATTTGCGTTTTCGATATTTTGAAAGTAAAATTAATACTTTAAAGTTTTAAATTTGGGGTAGCATAACGCACATGTATCACGGTGATCTCGGTGTCTGTTTCCTTAATTGAATATATTAAAAAGATATAGAGCACTGAAGACAAATCATTTCATAAACAAATAATATGAGTAGAAAGTTATTAATTGGACTATGATGGAAGGCCTGTCCCTATCTCCCTAATGTCTTACTCAGCATTATAATATTTGTTTATGAATCCAGGAATATGTAAGATGTTTGTTACTCAAACCGGGATACTGCACCTTTTATGCCATTACCTTAACCCATAATTAAAATTGATTGTTAAATTTATGTTTCTTATCATATTACATAACCTGTATCTTCAGACGCACCAACTCATGGTAAGCTTTTATGTATTATTATAATGATAACTATTAAAATAACTATAGATATCTCAACAAGTGAGGGTGTCATTGGTTAACCTAAAAAAGATTATCGTGCGTATAAATACTGGATTCTTACCCCTAAGCACTCTTTCTAATGTTCTTAAATGTTGAATGAATTTATATATGTGATGTGTTTCAGAAAAATGAGTCATAAGTCGCAAAAATAGATTTTGAGATACCATTATATTTGAAAAGATGAGATCACGCCGATTCCAATGATAGTAAACAGTCTAATAATCTTATAAGTATTTCTAGATTTTAAGTTTGATATTTTCGTTTTCAAAAAAAAGTTTCCAATATTTCTGGGGGGCAATATACAGTAAAGTCACTAAATGAAGTCCACATGAGGACCTTTAGAACTAAAGGATATATCACATAGATTGTCCTGAAATTTAATACATCGATTGATACAGCTATAAGTGATAATACTCCAATCAGAACATTCTGATAAAGTGATCTTGTGAAAAAAACACTTTGAAAAATATCAATTTTGCGACTTATGACTCATTTTCCTGAAACACATCACATATTGTTGTGCTCTGTTGTATAACAAATGTTGAATCAGCTTAACTATTTCTTGGCTAAAACAACACTTATTTTCCATCCCACTCCAATAGGCCAACAGTGTACATGTAAGTATATTGCTTCAGCTCTAAGTAACTATTTGATTCATGACATTAAGTTCAACTTGTTTATCAGTTGCCACAAAAGATGCCCCTGCACTTTGAATAACATTTTTCTATTCTTTTATTTATCACTATTTCTGCAACCGACCATCAGGTATGGAGACACAGGGTAAGTCTATCCTATGCAGGTTTGTTTTTATTTCCTTGTGAAACTCGAAAATTCGTAAATGGAAATGAAGCCAGGAAAGGTTTCTCTTATATTTTTGTGTCGAACTCAGTGACAGCCCTCGGTTATAGTTTTTATGAATCTTTTGCTATTTTCGTTGCAATTTGCAAACCAATTAGAGAATCGATCCTATTTTATTCATCACGTCTTTTTGTATGAGAAAATCTGCTTGATCTGAAAATAATGTTGTTTTACATAATGTTAAACGCTGAATAAAGTATTTAAAAACTAAACATACATTTTGCCAAGGGCATAATGTTCAGAACCAATAGGCTAATATATAGTACTGTGGTGAGTTAGGTTTGTCCGCTCGCTGCAGTGCTACCCGGGCATGTTCTAAACATGATCCGGGTATCAGCTGACACAGCCGGGTAATAGCCGGACTTGTCCGGAAGGTGTTGGATCAGTGCATTTATATAACAGGTGGCGCTGTGTGCCTGTGAGGCTCTTGTTTATGGTATTTTACAGTATTGGTCTCATTTGTTTGCACTTGTTCTTATGTTTAAACACCCAGTAGAATCGGGTTGTTTCTTATTTAAAGGGTTATTCTGCTATTGTATATACGCAACTCTATACTGCGTTATTAGAGTGCCCTGGACTTGTGTGATTATAATTGGTAATAAACAGGAGACTGCTAGCAAGGACTATTAGATCTGGGTTTAGTGTTGTTACTCGAACTGCGATCACAAACCGGCCGGGTAATTCACTACAATTTGGTGCCGTGACCACTAGTTTTTGCTGGAGGTGGGGTGAGACTCGCCAAACTTATGTTTGGAAGAGGAAGAGGACGGGTCCAGTATGAAGACGAAACTGGTAGACCTAATTGGTTATCATCTGGATATAAAATGGTAGATTGGACTGACTATGATGAAGTCAGGGATAATCTGGAGGTGGTTGTAGAATCTGGTGGAGCTACTGCTATGGTTCATTCAACTCCTCCTGCAGTCTATAGGACAGCCGGGCGAGGTAGGGGTGTCTCCCGGGTAGGTTTAACACCTGGCCCTGGTTTTGATAAAGTGGTTGGTCAACGCAAAAAGCAACCTGGACCTATAGTTCCTCCATGTTCTCCGCCTCTAGAGAAGCCGGCTTGGTTTGATGAAGAAGAGCAGGATTTGACCCGGATGTGGAGAAATGATGTGTTGAGGGGAGCGGGTAGGCGGATGACTTTTGACAAAATGGACACTCTTATTGGCTCGCAACGTCGACGAATTGATGGAATGAATGAATCGGTTGCTATTTCGGCTAGACATAGTCGAGATGCGCTAGAAGCTGCTGCTAGGACAGCAAAGGATCTAGCTAAGGTACAGGAGGAGGATAGAGAGTTACGACAGGTTATCCAAGATCAGGCAGATAGGATGGAGGAACTGGTTAAAGAGTTGAAGGCAGCTAAGGAGTGTGATTCACCCGCTAGCCGGGGAAATTACAGTAGCACTCCATATAGAAAGCCTCCCCAGTTGTCTGATAATACCTATGCCCGTATCATGGGTGAGTTACCCGAATTTGGTCAGTCTCGCCGGTGTGGAAATGTAGAGGTTAATCGGGGCGGGTCACGGGACCCCGAGAGGAAGGAAGTAGTGTTGTATAATAAAAGGGGCGATACTGATTCTGGTCGAGTGACCGCTCTTCCGGATAATACCGTCGGTGCTGATGAAAACCCGGGCGAGAGTGGTAATCCAGTGGCGAGGCGTAATATGCGTCGCTCTATGGACCCGGCAGCTGCTTATGACCCGGTGCAGAGTAAAGTACCGTATGGTAAACCTGGTCGTAACATGAGTAAACCGGAATTAAAACCCAAACCATTGAATTTTCCGATATGGGATGGTAAGAAGGATTGGCGGGAATACCATCGGTCAACCTTATCGGTAGCCAGAGCCATGAATTGGGATGATGACACTTATAAAGTGCAATTAATGGCTGCGGTGTCCGATCACATGCCGAATATAGCGGTATTAAAAGCTGATAAGTATACACTGGATGAAGTATTTGATATGATGGATTATGAATACGAAAATGAGAAACCGGCTGATACCAGGCAGAGGGAATTCTTTGCTCTGCGTCAGACGGCTAATCAAAGTCCTTCAAACTTTGCTCAACTGGTGTCGCTAAAGGCTTTATACGCATTTGGTGAATGGGATTCGACATTGCATTCCATGGCCATCAAAGTATTCCTAGATGGTTTGATGGATCCGGAAATGGCGAAATATGTGGCGCTACAAAATCCTAAATATGTAGTGTTAGCGGGTGCTAGTGCCACTAGATACCGGGATGTTTGTAAGGAAACTACTAGATTAGTTCCAATATCAACCATGGAAGTTGGATTGGGCCAATCACAATCTAGGGAGTTGGCTATAGTAGAGACTACAGGAGCAACGGGTGTCTCTACTGATTCGGCTGATTTCTTTGAATTTAAAGCTTGGCAAGCTAGAAATAAAGGAAATGGAGAAAACAAAGGAAATGGAGAAAATAGAAATAAACCGTTTGTGAAGAAATATCCATACAAAAGTGGTGCTACGGGTGGTAAGCCTCCACCTATGTGTTATTTTTGTAGAGAAGAAGGCCACTTGTTCCGACAATGTCAGAAGCAAGTTCAGCACCTTGCAGCTATGGAAGGGGTGGTCCGGTTTATGGCCAAGTTAAAGGAGAAGGAAGAGGCGGAAAACGCGCTAGGGCCTTCCAAGCAGGCGTAGGAAGTGCCCGGTCGAGTTATATGCACGCCATACCTGGTCATATAGTGAAGGCGGAGTTGGCCGGCGGGGAGCAGGAGGTATGCCCCGGGAAGCTAGGGGACGCCCGACGGGAAAGTTCTCGGGGAACGAGTCATACAGATCGTTCTTTACAATGGTCAGTTCTGGTGCTATGCTCGGCTGTGAGCGTCCGGGGTGGAGACCCGGGCTATTCTTGTGTACCCGGACAAATTTTGAGGTTTGAAAGTGGCTGTTGGGGTACTAGGTTACACAAGATTATGGCATGTGACCTTCAGGACTATGGCATACAAATCTCTGATCTGCATTGTCCCAGAATAGAGGAGAGGTGGTATGTGAGTGTAACTGTAGGGAATGTAACCGGACAGTTTTTGGTAGACTGGGGTGCTCAATGCACACTGATTAAGAAATGTGTATTTGACCAGCTGTCAGTAAGACCTCACTTGATACCGTGTAGAGTGACGTGTTATGCTGGCACCGGACATAACCTGGTTACACATGGTTGCATAAGAGTTGCATTAGGAGTAGGTGATCAATGGTTTGCTCTCAACTGTCTGGTTGTGAGTGGTTTAGTCGGTGTAGAGGCCGGAATACTGGGTATGGATTTTATATTTTTGCACCAGTGTAATTCAGACTGGTCGGGCAAATTCACCTTGGAAGATGGTGAACACACTGTAGCGTGCAGACCATTGCAAAGTGGATCTCTGGTAGTGAATAGGACAGAGAGTGTTTTCGTGGACGCTTTCTCTTCTGTTTGCTCAGGTGGAGTTCTTGGGTCCCCCGGTGGAGGCCAGATCTTTGCCCCAAACGGCTCTGAATTGGGAAGTTTCCTGGAATATAATGATCCGGTTATGGAAACACAAATCGGAAATACGTTATTGGT